>OY992876.1:166228033-166353033 GCA_963921405.1 Cepaea hortensis | reverse complement strand
GAAGAAGAAGAAGAAGAAGAAGAAGAAGAAGAAGAAGAAGAAGAAGAAGAAGAAGAAGTAGAAGAAGCCCAGCGCCAGCAGAAGAAGGGGTTTTTAAATCATTGCTAGTTTCTGGCGGGAAAAATGTTAGTCCTGTTGCTTCAAATCCTTTGTGCCTATCTGGCATTAACAACTGTGGATCTACAGACACAAATACCCCGCTCTTACCGGACACTTGAACCCTCCCAACACTCTACAACTAAACAGTAGTCTATCCCTACAACCGACCGGTAGTCTATCTCTTCGGCCAACCACCCCTCTAAGAGAAAAATAAAGCGGGGTGGTAACTGATGAAGAAGTAAATGCAAAATTTAACGCATCGAAAAAAGCACACACCGACAGAGACAAGGAAATAAACATACACACGACAAATAAAAAAAAGGCAAATTACGATACTCAGGGATCAATACACGCAGGGAACTTCAGATACCACAAGTACAAAGCTGGAAGGATAAACACCACCCATATCTTGATGCCTACGAATTATCTCCTTTCGCTGACATTTCTTAGAGCCATGTTTATGAACGGGGAGTGTGTCATCAGGAGAACCTCAAACTGTGTACAAGTTGAAAGCTGTAATATGGCGTCAGGAGCGACAAAAAGTACAGCTACCAGGATTCGTAAGAGTTTATCAATTGCTGGTGACAATATTGCTACTATAAATTCACCAACATCTCATTGACCTGCATTGGCGGGATTTAGCGAGGCCGTGGAATAGTCGTGAATGTTCTAGAAAAAAATTAGTGAAGAGGTTAGAAAAATGGGATAGGAGTAGATAGCCAAGAATGAGGAGTTTGTTGGTGACTTACATTAGGGAATATTAAGAGTTGTGGTGGTTTAGTAATGCACCTTTAAGTGGCGAGAAGAAGAAAAGTAAGAGGAGGGAGAAGACTGCGAAACAGAAAAGAAAATGCAAAGGGAGAATAAGTAAAAGTAGAAAATGAAAATTAAGCAGTATAAGCCACCAAGAAGACGAAGAGGAGGATAAGAAAGACGGTTAATGAGAAGGAAAAAGTTGAGAAGGAGTTGTAGGGTGGCGGGGGAGAAGATTAGAAGAAGAATAAGAAGAAGAAGAAGAAGAAGAAGAAGAAGAAGAAGAAGAAGAAGAAGAAGAAGAAGAAGAAGAAGAAGAAGAAGAAGAAGAAGAAGAAGAAGAAGAAATGAAGAAAGAAGAAAACTACAACAACAATAGCAAACATGTTTGTTTCGTTTGTTTGTTCCTTGACAAGAACTTTAGGTCTATTTGCTCATGTATCCTTCATCTGTGGAGCATCTACGTCATATGTTACGTTCATTCGCTTTCAGCAATGAAGATACCATTACAAATATGTGTTCTTTATGTATGGTTTTAAAGACTGAGCGGTTAAAAAGCACACTGAAAAAGTGAAATAAGTCAACTCACACAGAAAGATATTGTGAAACTGATTGCTCGCATTAGAAGAAAACTAGTCCACATTCTTAAAGCTCATCACGAGAAGGCGGAAAGCAAAGGAATAAGTCGTGACAACAGAAATGTTGACGGGGAGCAGATTCAGGCCGAGACCGACAGAGAAGAAGCTGTGTACTTCGACATCGACACAAGGGGGAACATCAGTGGCCGAAATGATTGGCAATGTGGGAGATTGAAGACTAAAGGGGGAACATCAGTGGCCGAAATGATTGGCAATGTGGGAGATTGAAGACTGAACGGACACTTTTTTTTTTTAGTTCGTTCACTTTGAACACAAGCGTTGACCACACTGCAATCAATACTAGTAGTGCCTACTACTAGTGAATAGTGCCTACTACTAGTGAAAATATGAATAAAATTTGGTGGAACTGCGGTAAAGCTGTGAAAATGTAAACAATATAAAACGGTTATATATTATTCGCTCGGAATTCTAGTGTAAGTATGAACATTTTTTCCAATTTTCATTTTCTCTTCATTGCTTTCATTTTTCCATCTTTTCAATCTTCTCGTCCTGTCGTCACGTGTTGATGTAGTCACAGGAGATCTCCTTGGCTATATGTTGTGTTTTGTGAATGTGTTTGTTTGCCGACGAAGGCTAATCGCCGCAACGTCGTACTACTAGTGAGTACACTAGGCTGATCTTGACGTGAGGGTTTACGTATACTAATTACCAGTATCCTTCGCTATCACGCGAACCCTCTCCGACTTCTAAGGTACTTTTAATTTACGCAAGTAAGTCGAGGGACAGATATGGTAATTAATGCAACACGACGTGGACAAAACGATAAAAAATATTTTTTCTTTCTCTGATATGAGAGATTTATTCAGTATATGAGATACGAGATGTAATATGTTTACTCTCGAAATATATCTATTCTTGTAACGGAACAATTAATTAATTCTTTATGGTGTAGGGAAAAAAACAAAAACACACATACACATTAGTAGATAGATAGAAACCACAAATGGGTTCCTTTCAATGACATAATGAATTAGTAACTGTAATGAGATAAACGATTTTGACAAAAGCAAAGTTTAAAAGCTACATTTTCACCAGCTTTGATGTGAACATAACTGACGTAATGAGGCAATGAACAACATGTAATAACACCAGCACGGAGATACGCACATAGCATACAGTATTAAACAGAAATTCATAATATACTAAATATTACAAACGCTGAAAACATTTAGAATAAGCGATTTCGAAACATGCAAGAGAAAGATCAAAGTTGAAATGAAACGTGATACACTAATTTCGATGGAATTTTATCGTGTTCTGCTATTAATATTATCACGAACCATGTACATTTTCAATAAACAAAAGTGTGTATTAATAGTAATAGTAATAATAAATATCACAGTAAGAATTTTGATTATTTGTAACAAGAATGTCAATGCGGAGCCAGGAGAGGGTGAAGGTAAAACACATTAAGTTATTATCTTAGTTATTGAGTGTTACAGTAACACAATCACAGTAACGGCTAGACGATTCATAGTAATCGTAGAGGTGAATATTAATACTTATAACATTGATAGACGTAAAAATATTATTAGAAACAATAACAATAATAAAGTAATGGTGGTAATGATGATGATAAAATGCAAAAAATTATCACATGATGCTGTGAGGAATCAGGCAATATTAACACATACAATCTTAAATGCAATAATAATAATAGTTACGGTACCAATAGTATTTTAATAATAATAATAACAATAGAATTAGTAATAATAGTAAAAGAATAATAATAATATTAATAGCAATAATAGTTGCAGCCATAGAATTAGTAGTAATAGTGTTAATACTAGCAACAGCAGCAGAAGAAGAGGCAGTAGTTGTATTATAGCTGTAGTAGTAGTGTTGTAGTGGTGGTGGTTCATGTATTAGTAGACGTTATTGCTGTATAAGTAGTAGTAACAGTTGTTGTAGCAGTAAGAGCAGTTGCAACAGCAGCTGTAGTAGTAGAAGTAGTAGCAGTAGTTGTTGCAGTATTAGTACTAGGAGTGGAGAAGAAAGATTAGTAGAGAAAGAATTAGAAAGATAAAGAGGGTAGAAGATAGCTAGTAATAACCCGCTAGTTGAAACTAAAACTAAACTAAAAACTTTAGACAGGTAAAGAAAAGACAAAAACAAGTGAAGAAAAGACATATACAGATAAAGAAAAAACAAATACAAGTAAAGAAAAGACAAACACAGGTAAAGATAAGACAAATATATGTAAAGACAAAACAAATGCGGTTACAGAAACGACAAATACAGGTAAAGATATGACAGATACGAAACAAAAATTACTCACATGGAGGTAGTTTTATTCCAATACACGTCCACAAGCTTGACTCCAAAGACAACGTCCGTGATTAGAAACATGGTGAACAACACAAGGGACAGCTGGTATGCACCCCTGGGTACAGACCTGGTAATGGTATCCATCAAGTGAGAAAACTGAAGAAGACACTGCATTTCTCTGGAAACCTTGATCACAACACTATCTTACAAAACGTAGTTGGGTAATTTGTGGTTGTAAATTGATACTCTTGGAATATTTACCACGGAATAATCAGCCTTTTAAGATTGAAAGATCACAGCTTAAGTATGTGGGAGAGATAACTGAAATTTTTATAACAAGGTGACAGTGAACACTTTTCTGTTAATTCAACTCACGCCTTTTACGGTTTTGTTTTTCTTGTGAACGTAGTTTAAATTGAACACTGATTTCGAACAGGCCTAAGTGTCTTGATTTGCGATCTTAAAACTTGTTCGTAATATATTTTCCAACCACAATTTCGAAACGCCTGATATTAATCAATTGTATAACTTAGAAATCACGATCTTCTTAGTTAATACAATAATATTTTTTCACGTTTTCAACTTTAAAAAAAGGGGAGAATCATAGTAATAATCATGAAATACATTTAAGCAACCATGCAAGACATACTGATGGCAATGGATTTAAGAAAACAAAAGCAAATAAAGAATTAATGAATAGACAATGAAAATAATCGCTTAAGTTGAATATATAACATAATAAAATGAATATAACATAAATACAAGTACATCATTAAATATTATCACCACTTTAAGCACTGAAATAGACATAAATTGAAATATAATTTACTAAAAGTAAATAAATAAAAACAAATATTGTCAGAGATTAAAGATCACTAGGTGATGCCAGATAATGTGTGTATTCTGAGCACTATTTAATAATGCTTGCTTAAAGATCTGTAGTTCAACAATCATAATGAAGATAGACATAATATAGTAATAATAATAATAGTGATGATAATAAAGATATAATAATATTAATAATATTAATTATTATAATAACAACAATAATAACACACTGAACAAGTACATTATACATAACATTAATACAGTAACAATGGTAAAACAGTAATAAATTGTTAGTATAATAACAATGTAACTATTTGGTTGTAACAGTATATTCTATACACTAGTGATAATGTAATGATATAGTTCTACAATTCATGATTGTCATTATAAGATATAATTATAATTATATCCATAGCATAATAACATAACACGAATAATATAACATAAAACTAATAATATAATATAACACTAAATAATAATAACACTAATTCTAATATTTTAGCATAAGAATAATTCAGAAGCAGTGGTAGCACAATGGTTAGTATTCGTGCCTCTCTGTGCTGTATTTATGTGTTGGAATCCCCATCAAGGTGGGACTTTCTACAAATTGAACTGGGCTACCAAGTTGACCCAGTAAAAATAGGTACCAGGAGATTTGGGGGAAATAAAGTCGACCGGCATGCAATGTACCAATATGGTTTATAAAGATATAAATAAAATATATTTCTGCACCATGTACCAAATGCGCCTAACGACATAAATCGGGTCTTTTACGTATGTGTTACTCCAAGTTGTATTCACAGAAATGTTATGATTATTATTATTATTACCGCTATTAACAGACCCCTAATTAACAGAAAACAGAAAAATTTACAGAAAACATTACCGATAGCACAAATAACAATGCAAAGAATCTCTAAATAATACATTATAAATATATTGTAAATATTCTTACACAATTTAAAAACAAATCAAGGATATTTTCCCACGCATTGGGTATATGGTGCTAACTACCGTGTTACCGCCGCTCCAACAACCTGGGATATATAGATTTACTTCACACCTGGATATCAAAAACATGGAGGACCGACACATACAGTTTTTCTAGACTAATTCGAAAACCCCTAGAAACACACAGGAGTCATGCGGGTATAGAAAAGTTAATAAACGTGTTTATTACACAAATGACACATGCTTTTAATTGATAATAAAACATACGCAAAATAAAAACAAATATATGTTTGTTCATATATATCATACGGCACAATGTATGAAAATGTTTCCAATGATTCTATGCGGAATTGAAGAAATATATCCAGTAACGAATATCCTGGTTTAAACGACAAATCAAGAAAATGTAGTGAAACTTCCGACGACAAACTCACAAGTCACAACAAATGATATTATTCATAACACACGAGGCACGGTGGAGGCCCGGTAGGTCTTTGTGTTTTGTCAAACTACCATTTATTCCGCTCTCTAAACACCACAACCCGGCTCGCGAGGGGAAGTCATTTAAACAGGGAAGGGAACTCAACTGCTGGTCGACAGTGCTCGTTCAGGGGACATGACCAGGTTAAACCGAAATGAGTCTCTAGTTAAGGATGATGTTGCCGTTCTTGGTCTGTTACAAATAGCAGAGGTTCTGTTACCTGTTAACCCTGTCATTAACAAACAGGTCGTTGTATCTTTTTGTATTTGCAAATTGTAATATTTATAGATCTGTGTGGAATTCATAACTAACACTAAAGAACAATTCTGAGCTTTATGACAAAAAAAAAATTCTTAATTTTATGTCGTGAGAACACGTCAAAACGTAGAATGAAATAGAAAGAAGAAAAACAGCACTAAACTCCATACGTAGCTACCACCTCCCCCCCCCCCCGTTATCTATCTATCTATCTATCTATCTATCTATCTATCTATCTATCTATCTATCTATCTATCTATCTATCTCTATCTATCTATCTACCTACCTACCTACCTACCTACCTGCCTGCCTGCCTGCTTGCCTGCTTGCCTGTATGTCTGTCTAGTAGTAGTAGCAGTAGTAGTAGTAGTAGTAGTAATAGCAGCAGCAGCAGCAGCAGCAGCAGTAGTAGTAGTTGTAGTAGTAGTAGTAGTAGTAGAAGTAGTAGTAGTAGTAGTAGTAGTAGTAGTAGTAGTAGTAGTAGTAGTAGTAGTAGTAGTAGTAGTAGTAGTAGTAGTAGTAGTAGTAGTAGTAGTAGTAGTAGTAATATGCCTCTTTCAGTCCTGAAGGACAATCTCTGTCACAGTTTCAGCATTTGTATGATGAGGCAGGTCCCGCAGTAAGTGACTGCATATTTTGCCTGTGCCGTCTATCCTCAGTTTGTTGAATCAGATTGCGCTCAAAAAGCACCAGTCCGTTTCGTACATCTCTTCTCCAGGAACATCTGTCTGTTGCAACTCTTTCCCACGTGCCCGTGTCTATGCCAAGGGTTTTCATATCTTGTTTACACACATCCCTACATCACATTTGGTTTTTTTTTTCCGGTTGGCCTCTTCCCTGTGGCTACTTCTCTGTATAGGAGATCTTGGGGGGGGGGGGGATACTTTCATCCTCCATTTGAGATACATGGCTCAGCCACCGGAGGCGTCTTTGCTTGAGGAGTGAGTGCACTGTTGTAATATCCGCTCTTTCAAGCACGTGTTTGTTTGTTATGTGGTCTTTCCACGATATGCCCAGGATAGGTCTCAGACATCTCATATTTATCGAATTCAACTTTCTTTCCTTTTGAGAGTACAAGATCCATGACTCAGACCCATAGAGTAGTGTGCTAACAACACAAGCTTTATATACTTGAACATTTGTACGCTCTGTTAGACTATTATTCTCCCAAGCTCTTTTAGTTAGCCTGGAAAGTGTTGTGGCCGCCTTTCCATGCGGGCGGCATGAATCAATTCATGTGTTGACTCCTTTCTTAATTAACGATTATCTGGTATTGTCGACCCCAAATACGCAAACTCATGGACAACCTTCAGTTCGTAATAAGAAATTTTGATTGATGGAGTTGCGCCAGCATCTCGTTCCATCATCTTTGTTTTATTTAGGCTGATGGTGAGCCCAAAGTCTTTGCAGGCGGTTGCAAAACGATCTATGAGCCGTTGGAGATCGTCTGCTGCATGAGTAGTCAGAGCTGCATCGTCTGCAAAAAGTAGTTCTCTTTTGCATTTTGATCTTATTTTGCTCTTTGCCTTGAGTCTTGATGGGTTAAAAAAAAATTTGCCATCAGATCTTGTATGGAGTTATATGCCTTCAGTGGCAGTCCCAAATGCCTGACTTAAGAGAACGGCGAAGAAGATACCAAAAAAGTGTAGGAGCAAGCACGCAGCCCTCCTTAACTTCACTGCTGATGCTGAATGAATGGGGTGATCAATCATCGAATAAATTAGTTCCCTGTATATTTTCTTGAACTGATTTCACAAGACATAACAGGTAACACACTGCTAGAAGTAGCGAGCGCAAAAAAAATTAATTAAATAAAAACAAATAAAATTATATATATGCGCTCGTTACTTTTAACGTGTATGGACTGAATTTTGCGTTTGGATTAGTTTTCCCTAATGAGTGTCCCTCGCCATAAGGCGAACCCATTCCGACTTCAGAAGTACTTGTAATGTACGGTCCCAAGTCAAATACGATAAGTCAACATTTTAGTCCAACTGCCCGGTGTAGGAGCTAAGCCCCTTACCTCGGCATTAGACAAGGGGTTCAACCCCTACAGTGGTCTATACAGGGATATACACTATTGACGAGCTCAAACGAGAGCGAAACTCGAGTCTATTGCTTCCAATCTGACGTGGACAAGGCCTTAGGTTTGTACCGGGATACTATCAGCGTTGCCAGCAGTGGTTTGTGATCAATCTTTAAACTGTCCATTTTCTTTCGCTATGAACTCCGAGGCACCTCCATTGCCTCTTAGCAGTCTTCCGTGTAGATGATTACACCTACTGGATGCGAATTGGGCGATCTCCAACGCGAAGAAGAATGGACTGAAACACCGATCATCATCATGTGTCAAGCCGATAAGCGTGGGCGGTCATGTTTCGCCATCTCACTCGATCACCAGAGTCGTGGATCAGTGCCGTGTTCCTGTCTCGACCATGCCACGTGGCCAAGTCATCCAGGTATTTATTCTGGGCCTTCCCCTTGGTCTCCTTCCCTCGATCTTGCCAGTCGTGACCAAGTTCTCCAATTCATTTCTTCTCATAAATTGCCCAAAAATATGTTCGCTCTCTACATCTAATGTCTCTAATCAGTTTACAGTTTTTATTTGTTTCTTGAAGGACTTGTTCATTGGTTCTTATGCCTGTCCATGGTATTCTCCGCAATTTCCTCAGAAATCACATTTTTACAGCCGACATGATTTTTAGCTTGTCTGCTCATTTTCCACGCTTCACATCCATACAAAAGCACAGGTTCTATGTAGCACCTCAACACTATTTTTCTCGTTGCACCTGACATCTTTTTATTGGTCAGTATGTTTTTCATGTTGCAAAAGGGTATCTTTGCCATGGTGATTCTTGTTATAATGTCTTCAAAGCATCTCCCATCAGACGCAATGACTGTTCCGACATAATTGTACCGATTCACGTATTTAAGAATATGCCCATTTACTTGTATATTACATTGTGGTGTTTCCTTCGTCCCAGTGACTACCATAATCAGTGTGTGCAATAACCGCATCTACTAAATGTTGCACATCCTGCGCATTGTCTGCAATCAAGACTGTATCACCTGCATATCTAATGTTATTAATGTATCGTCCCCCAGTGATGATTCCTTCCATACCTTTTATAATTCTGAAAATATTTTCACTGTTCAGGGAAAAATGATCTGGAGACATTACTCATCCCTGTCTGACACCTCTCTTAATACGCTGATATTGACCTACCTCACTATCAATTATTATGGCAGCTTGGTGTTTCCAATAAATGTTTAAAAAAAAAAATAATACTAAGGTCCTGCCCATCAATTTGTAGATCTTCAAGCATCTTTATCATGCTGGCATGTCTTAAGTTATCTAAAGCCTTTGTGTAGTCAATAAAGCAAAGATGTAGATCTTTGTTTACTTCTATTAAACGTTCAGTTATTGTTCTCAGCATATACAAAATATTTACTGCACCATTGCCTTCTACAAACCCACATTGTTCTTCACCTATGTAAGATGTATTTTCTTCCTAACTCTTTGCATGGTAATTCTTAGCAAAATTTTCGTAATGTGATTCGTTATACTAATTGTACGATGTTAATCACATTCATAGGTTCCTGATTTCTTCGGGAAAGCAATAACTACTGAATGCCATAATTCATTATGTATATTTCCAGTATCATATATTGTATTCAGCAGTCTGGTGACTTGATCTATTCCACATTCTTCTAAAGCATTAATCAGTTGTGATGTTGTCTGTACCAGGGGTCTTGCCAGTTTTCGTATAGTTAAGAGCATTCTGAATCTCCATCTTTAATATTGATGGTCCTTCATTATTATTTCGAACATCATACTGTTCTTCTTTGTTATCATCATCAAGGTTTTTCACATCATCTGACCATACATGTAAAATCTTATCTTTTCCTATTATGATTTGTCCATCTTTTGTTGTTAGGCAGCCTGTTGATGTACATATTCTGTGATTAGTAAGCTCCTGAATTATTTTGTGCATTAATTTGGTATATTTGCTGTTGTGTTGTTTTTCAATTTCTATGTAAGTTTTCTCAAGCCATGCTTCTTTTGCCTCCTTACATAATGTTCTGACGTTTCTGTGAATATTTTACTATTCGGCAGGATTATTTTTGTTGTGTCTTCTTGTCTCCAATAGTTGTAAAATTTCTTCTGTTACCCATTTCTTACGACCTATTTTCTTTAATTATGGAATATGTGTTTCTGCAGCCAAAACCGACTGAATTTTTCAACATTTCTCATTGATCATTCACATCTTGAAATAGAATTTCTAGATCAGACAATATATCAAATTCGTTCTTTACTTCTATGTTAAAATTGTCTTGTATTCCTTTGTCATTTTTCATTGTACATATCATTTTTAGTGTTTCCTGGTGAATTCTCGAGTTTCTTTAACTTTACCCTCAATGTGCCTGTGATCACTGTAACAGTCTGCATTAGGAACTGTTTTTGCTATTGTTAACACATTTTGAAACCTTCTGCTAATCAGGATGTAATCTATCTTGTTACTAATCCTGCCGTCTCGACTCCTCCATGTCCATAATCTTCTAGGGTGTTGTTTAAACCAGGCAGGTGTTTCTTACAATAATTTCCTGCTCTTTTTCCCATTCTACAAGTCTGTATCTTCTTTCGTTCAACTCTCCAAAATCATGGCTACCTGCACTGCACCCATCGCCTTGTTTTCCTACTTATGCATTGAAGTCACCCATTATGATTTTATTTATGATTCATTACATTTCTTCAAAGCATACTCCATGTCATTATAAAATTCCTCTTTACTATCTTCACCATATTCATTTGTTGGAGCATATATTCGAATGACGTTTATGTTAAAAGGTCTGCCAATTAATTTTACTAATAGAACCCTGTTTGACACTGCCCGATAACTTTATACAGAATTTGATGTTTGTCGATCCAGTATAATGGCATAACTCTTTGCCGGTCTTCTCCCCCAGAATAAATAATTTTACAGTCCTCTCCCATTTTGATCCCTGGCCCTTTCCATCACGTCTCGCACATTCCTAATATATTAATTTTCTCTCTTTCCATTTCTTGTTTGATGTTATCTAATTTTCCGTCGTCGCTTAACGTCTGCACATTCCATGTTCCTAATTTCAGTGCCCATGTCCTTTTCTTGTGATAATCTCTAATTAGGTGAATCATGATAAACTAGGCAACTTTAAAGAATGTAGTTTGCCGTTGCTTTCCTTCCGGGCAGTGACCATATTGACCGGTGACCGTAGCCATTGTCTCGTGAAAGCGATCTTCTGTGTACCGTCGCGAAACTTGAGACCATAATCAACAACTATCTGTCGGCTACCCTCACAATTTCATCTACCATCTGCCTTCCGTGGTTTCTTGTGAACAACTTCCAAAAAAGAATACAAAATACCAGCACATCCTCTCCAGAAAAAAACACAAAAACGTCCTCCGAAGAAAACACAGCTACGACGTCGCCATTTTACCGGAAGTTATCAATCACCCATAGACTTAGAAAAATGCTCTGAGTTTGCCATTACACAAGGGCATCTGCCAATGTCACTTGCCTGCAAGGACACTCACTTGGATATTCGTACCTGGACACGCCGGCGTTAAATGTAACACATATCATTTGTCAAATAATGCACACACGGAAAACATACGGAACATACGGAAGCAAAGACAGAGCTGATATAATCAATACAGTACGGAATGGCTTTGCGCATACAGGCGAAAATCCAGAGGTATCCCAGTTAAATTAACAGAGGATGAAGCCTGTCAGGCACTTCAATGCTACCGTCGAGAAAAAGAGGGGTATACCACAACATACTCTGTTTGAGAACAGTGAGTAGAAATGTCATGAGATGGCTATTGCATCGGAGAACTAAGCAGGCATGGAATTGCGTTCGATATAGCATAACCTCATTATCATCATTCTGTGCCTTGCCAGATGGCGTGGGCGATCATTCCCCTCCACAAATTGAGATCTCCTGCGGGCGGCATGAATCAATTCATGTGTTGACTCCTTTCCATGCCGTGACACAAGACTGAATACTTTTCTCATGCTATCTTCCTGAGACCTGGACACTTACTAAATAAGCTGAACAGCGCATAAATGCCTCTGAATATAAATGTTATGGACGGGTTCTAAGAATATCTTGGAGACAGAAAAGAACAAATGAATTCATACGACAAGATCTGAATATTGAAGAAGGTCGGCTACTAAAGACGATAAAGCAAAGAAAATTGTAATGGTTTGGTCACTTGAAACATCATGCCCGGGAAGACAGGAAGAGGAAGGCCAAAGAGAAGATGGGTGCAGGATGTTGTGAATGATCTCCAGATGGGTGTACCGGACGGGGGTCATCTTGCTTATGACCGAGAAGTTTTCCGGACGGTTTTTATGGAAGCTGGGTTCTGCAAGGGACATGCTACAGAATTAATGAATTAATGCCTTCCTCTATCTGTCTTTCCACAAATCTGTCTGATTGTCACGACAGGTTCCACTTTTTGTCTTTTCATAATGGGGCCAAAATATGATGACTGCTTTCTGATGTTTGTGATAATTGTGATGTTTGTGATAATTGTAATGTTTGTGATAATTCTGATGTTTGTGATAATGCTGATGTTTGTGATAATTCTGATATTTGTGAGAATCTAAACAAAGCATAACATAACAAAGCATAAATAACATAACTGCTGTGGATCAGTTGTTGCACCTTCCATTCAGCGCACCGTGCAGTCCAACATAAGAACAGTCCTGTAGGTAGCCGCGTTGGCATATTCGTTAGCCGCGTGCCTATGTAAACAGCTGTTCGGGTTCATGCCTCCGCAAAGACAGGTTTATTTGATCCCATACAAGTTAGGCTCTGGATTCCACGTTGCCTAAAAACCTGGGTAACAGACCATTTCCAGATTGTTCTAGGATTTGCTGTGAAGAAAAGGGGACGAGGAAGGGAACTGTACACAGGAACCTCATGTCTTGACCTAGAATAAGTTAAAGCCTAGCAACTTAACGCCCAAACTATAGTGCCTGTTATAGGGCTACCTATACTTAATGTAAGGCATGGTTTCATGGAAGACCAGATGAAAGTCTGATGGGTGCCACAGGGCATTCAGGAAAACCTGGGGATGAAAATACACGAGTGACGGAAACTGAAAATGGATCCGAAGCCTTTCCAGCAGATCGTAATGATTGCGACGTTCTGCAAAGGAATTGCTACGTGATGATAGTAAATATGCGTGTTTTCGAATCTTGCGGAATGTAGCCTTTGGTTTGCATGTCATTGCAGAAATAAGATATAGGGTGTATTTTTAATAACTGTGCAGTGTTTGTAAATATTGCCGGTCCAAGTTTTACATTAACCCTCAGTAAAGTTCATGCAATATAATAGGTAAATACAAATCTTGGACGGGCAATATTTTCAATCACCATACAGTCATTCAAAATACACCCTGTATTATGTGTGTAATTTTATATCACGGCTTCTACCGTTTGATAGTTATAGAAATGTTGTTATATACAGTTCTATTGTCGTTGACATACTCACACATGATCTTATCACTATTATAGGATGCTATCCTACGATGGGTAGCGTTGTGATATTCTGTTGTGATAATTTGGTGTGTCCAGTGTGTGCCGCGTGGTTACACACCCGCTTCACACGCGTGATCCGGGACTGTTTCCGGATCCGGTCAGGGATATGCACTACTGACGAGCTCAAATGAGGGCGAAACTCGAGTATAGTGCTTCCATATTGACGTGGATAGGCCTTAGGTTCATATCAGAATGCGATCGGCGTTGCCAGTAGTGGGTTGTGCTCAATATTTAAATTTCAAATCCTGAAACAACCACATAATCAACTATTATAGGAGCCGCGTGGCGTAGTGGAAAGACGATCTTCTACCGGACAGATAGTCACTGTTCGAATCTACATTGTTATGGATTCTTAGAAGTGACCTGGGCTCCCAGATCGACCTAGCCTAACATAAGTACCAGCAAAGAGTTTGGGAACTATAAGCGACCGACGTTATACAGACCACACGAAAATATGGATCTAGCACTATATCACATACCGTTTTCAGGCCTATAAAAGATGGATCTAGGACTATATCCCATATAGTTTTCAGGCCTATAAAAGATGGATCTATGACTATATCCCATATAGTTTTCAGGCTTATAAAAGATGGATCTAGCACTATATCCCATATAGTTTTCAGGCTTATAAAAGATGGATCTAGGACTATATCCCATATAGTTTTCAGGCCTATAAAAGATGGATCTAGGACTATATCCCATATAGTTTCAGGCTTATAAAAGATGGATCTAGGACTATATCCCATATAGTTTTCAGGCCTATAAAAGATGGATCTAGGACTATATCCCATACCGTTTTCAGGCTTATAAAAGATAGATCTAGGACTATATCCCATACCGTTTTCAGGCCTATAAAAGATAGATCTAGGACTATATCCCATACCGTTTTCAGGCCTATAAAAGATAGGTCTAGGACTATATCCCATACCGTTTTCAGGCCTATAAAAGATAGATCTAGGACTATATCCCATACCGTTTTCAGGCCTATAAAAGATAGATCTAGGACTATATCCCATACCGTTTTCAGGCTTATAAAAGATGGATCTAGCACTATATCCCATATAGTTTTCAGGCCTATAAAAGTGTCCTTTAATTTACTTACCTATTTAAGTCCTTTATAGATCGTTTCAATCAACCACATCATTTTTTTCTGGTTTTGATTTACTAGACAACGTGAGTTCAATAGTGTATCATTGCTTTCTCAACTGCCGACACCTCATACCATCAAAATCAACACAAAGCCAACGATGATTTAACGAGAATGTATGGGAATTAAAAGTTATAATAATATCTTCAGGCGCTCTCCCTGGCTAAGGGGTAATAACGACGCTGTTCGTAATCAAGTATACTTTCGTGGGAAACACAGCTGCGCTAGATTCGGCAGCGGATCGCGTCGCATTGGTTACTTATGGAGGTATGCGAGCCGGTCGTTCAGAAAGCAATAGCAAACTACTGAACGTATAACTTGCCAAGATATCAACAGCAGCTGAACAATGCTGGTGTTGATTGCAATGTCCCGTAAAGGATATGCGGAAAAAACAATAATATATTCTAGATGCTTTTTTGCTAACCAACCAACTAAACAGAAAACTAAACAAACAGCTAACTAATATACCAACCACACGTCTAATCAACCAACCAACTAATCACACAACCAACCAACATCACAACCAATCAAACAACCAACTAAATAACCAACCAACCAAGCAAACAACCAACTAATTACACAACCAACCAACATCACAATCAATCAGCCAACCAACTAAATAATCAACCAACCAAACAACCAACTAATTACACAACCGACCAACATCACCATCAATCAATCAACCAACTATATAACCAACCAAACAACCAACTAATTACACAACCAACCAACATCACCATCAATCAATCAACCAACTATATAACCAACCAAACAACCAACTAATCACACAACCAACCAACATCACAACCAATCAAACAACCAACTAATTACACAACCAACCATTATCACAATCAATCAACCTAACAACCAACTAAATAAACAACCAACCAAACAATCAATCAATTTATCAACTAATAAGTCAACAATCAACATCACAATCAATTAACCAACCAACTAAATAACCAACCAACCAAACAACCAATCAATCAATCATCTAATAAGTCAACAATTAACATTACAACCACTCAACCATCCAATCAACCATACAACCAACTACCCAACTAATCAATCAACAACCAATATCACAAATGTACCAACCAGCCGACCACACAACCAACCACACAATCAGTCACACAACAAACTACACAATCAGCCACACACCAACCAATTGACCCATCAACCAAAAAACGAAATCAGCACACAAACCAATCAACCAACCAGTCAAGCAACCAGCCAACCAACCAACCAACCAGTCAAGCAGCCATCCAACCAACCAAACAACCATACCTATAGTTTTTAAACGCTAAAATCCAGAAATCAAAAAGTACCATCTCTTATTTCCACTCTTTATCGTCATCCAAGTGTTTTAAACCAAGAAAAACAAGTATCCAGAACAAATTTCCTATCTCTTGCAACATTGGCCCTTGCATATACAGGGTGTATTTTTAATGACTGTGCAGTTTTGAAAATATTGCAGGTCCAAGTTTTATATTTACCTATTATGTTGCATGAACTTTACAGAGGGTGAATATAAAACTTGGACCGACAATATTTTCAAACACAGCATAGTCATTAAAAATACACTTTGCATAATTACCAGTAAAAATAAAGGAGTCTACTTACACGCCTTTGGAAGTATCGAAGCATACGCCTCATATGTTTACAGACCAACCCGCACTCGAGGTCTAATGTGGTCAATATCAAGCTTGTCGCATTGTCTTACTAAGATGTTTCCTGCTACTCGTTTTACATTACGCAGACCATGGAACCCTGGTCAAATAGAAAATTCTGCCTCGAGGCGAATTCGAACACTTGATTACCGTCCCGACCGGCAAGCGCTCTAGCTACTGAACTAACGCGGCTCCCATACAAGTGCCAGGTGGCATTGATTTTCACCGACACTTCATCAATCAGCCAGCAGTTTTTCATTTCAATCTCTGGACCCTGTTCGCCATTTGAATTGGCTCAAAATTCGTCATAAAATAACAATAACTCCATGTCGAGTCCTTCGCGTGGCATAGTAAAAGAAGAGGTGGAATAGCAGAAATAGACATTGTATGCGAATATACCAGACAAGAGAGAAAGATGAAGACACATATAGGTGTATGTGGCAGGCTTAGACTACTAGGCAACAGTTAATAATACAAGAGTAGGTCAGACAGTTATGCACCACAATTATTATCTCTTTAACCGTTAATAACATGCTAATGAAATTAAGACTCAGTGTTCATGCACATATGCATTTCTACTTCTCAACATAATCCCCATTAAATTTAACGGCTTTACACCATCTTGTATCCCAGATCTGTACCACATTTTGTCCTGTTCTCGCAGCCATTTCTCCACTGCAGTAATTACTCCCTCGTTGTCGTCAAACTTTGTCCCACCGATAGCATTCTTAAGAGGACCGAAAAGATGGAAATCAGATGGTGCCAACTACACCAAAATATTAGACCACAGAGATGATTGGAGGACATGAGGACCGATGTCTGCTCCAGACCAGGCAACTAAAGTCAAAGAAGAGGAATTCGGCCAACAGTCTCACTCTGCTGAAGATAATGTGGCCGGACAAGAACGCTATGCAGGAAGCCAGAGAAGATTAATAAACCAACGCAGAAGTGGTGTCGTGAGCCGCTACACGCCGAGGGATTTACTGAGGAGGGGATCCGATTACTTATGGACTGATTGGTTCGATGCGCAAAGAGGATGATCTGTCGACTAACTAACTAACTAACTAACTAACTAACTAACTAACTAACTAACTAACTAACTAACTAACTAACTAACTAACTAACTAACTAACTAACTAACTAACTAGCTAAACTCATCTAACTAACTAACTAACTAGCTAAACTCATCTAACTAACTAACTAACTAACTAACTAACTAACTAACTAACTAACTAACTAACTAACTAACTAACTAACTAACTAACTAACTAACTAACTAACTAACTAACTAACTAACTAACTAACTAACTAACTAACTAGCTAAACTCATCTAACTAACTAACTAACTAGCTAAACTCATCTAACTAACTAACTAACTAACTAACTAACTAACTAACTAACTAACTAACTAACTAACTAACTAACTAACTAACTAACTAACTAACTAACTAACTAACTAACTAACTAACTAACTAACTAACTAACTAACTAACTAACTAGCTAAACTCATCTAACTAACTAACTAACGAACTAACTAACTAACTAACTAACCAACCAACTAACTAACTAACTAACTAACTAACTAACTAACTAACTAACTAGCTAACTAACTAACTAGCTAACTAAACTCATCTAACTAACTAACTAACTAACTAACCAACCAACCAACCAACCAACTAACTAACTAACTAACTAACTAACTAACTAACTAACTAACTAACTAACTAACTAACTAACTAACTAGCTAAACTCATCTAACTAACTAACTAACGAACTAACTAACTAACTAACTAACCAACCAACTAACTAACTAACCAACTAACTATCTAACCAACTAACTAACTAACCAACTAACTAAACTCATCTAACTAACTAACTAACTAACTAACTAACCAACCAACCAACCAACCAACTAACTAACTAACTAACTAACTAACTAACTAACTAACTAACTAACTAACTAACTCTGAGAGAGAATAGTTTGGAGACAATGCTTCAAAGTGTAAACACAATTCAGAAGTGAGAGGCAGAGACTGATAAGAAAGATAAAGGAAAGTTCTTTAAATTAGCTTTTTGAATAGCAGCGAAGAAATAGACTCCCCAATGTGATCTCTGCCATGAAGCACTTCCATAGGTTCCGTCTTTTCTTCTTAACTGTGGAGACATTTCCAGATCAATAATTCAGTCTCCCGGAGACCATGATCAGATTAAGCTCAATAATTGATGCCGAATGTCTCTCGTAAATCAGAAACACAGGCGGTAATTAGAGGCAAGCGTGACACAGGCGTGAACGCGCCACGTCGACGGGCAGCATGTACCAATGGTTGTCTGGAACAGGATCACTTTATATGCAGACAGATATCTCCCAACATACCCCAGTTTTCTTCCATAGTGGCTTGGTTAGCTGGTTGGTAGTCGTTAGTCGCGGTTCCAACTTCACGGCAAAGGGTCACCCCGTAATGCTTCGTTCCTGTGCCAGTGAAAACCACACACACGTCCGTTGTGAGAAATAGAACAGACAGCAGTCCCGACAAAATATACAACATCCACAGGCATACATGTATACAACAGTCCGCCACTAAAATTACAGTTCATCGCCGATGGAAGCGGCAGTTATTACCATCTCCGCTGGAAGACTGTGTTTTAACTCTTAAACCAAAGGTATTGGCTTTCAGCTTTTCGAATGCCTGAGTAAGGCTTGCATTTGTCTAATCAGGATGGTGTGGACACTTTTCTAATTCTCTTCAAAAGTACCATATCCTCGGGAATTATTTGCAGATCTGTTCTTTCCAGCTCCACGCTTTGAAACCACGGCATGTGCAAGACCAGTATTGAAACTTCACAGCTACGTAAACGCATATTATAAGTAACTAGGCTATGATACAATGCAGCACATACGGGCATGACATGATTAAATCTATGTTGATGATGCTTCTTCCACAGGCTGTAGATGTAGAAATGTAAAGAGACCCCAGTACAATGTCCAAGGGTTGTCTCAGTCCATAGAAAGTTGTCTCCCGACCCAGTAACAAAGTACCATCTGCACAGGAGCTGTGTTGCAGAGATTTCTTTCCCCTCTCCAAGCTCAGACGTCAGCTGTATATTTACGACCGGTACTGTCCGCCACATAAGTAGAAAGGCATATCATGATGTCATAGCGGTCATGACACAGCATCGCAAGTACGGATAGCCTGGGATAGGTATAGCCTACTAATATTTCCACCACAGGTTTTAGGTATAGCACTAACAAGACTTCAGTCCAATACCCAGGGAGCATCTCTTTCAACACATCACACAATACCCAGGGAGCATCTCTTTCAACACATCACACAATACCCAGGGAGCATCTCTTTCAACACATCACACAATACCCAGGGAGCATCTCTTTCAACACATCACACAATACCCAGGGAGCATCTCTTTCAACACATCACACAATACCCAGGGAGCATCTCTTTCAACACATCACACAATACCCAGGGAGCATCTCTTTCAACACATCACACAATACCCAGGCAGCATCTCTTTCAAAACATCACACAATACCCAGGGAGCATCTCTTTCAACACATCACACAATACCCAGGGAGCATCTCTTTCAACACATCACACAAATACCCAGGCAGCATCTCTTTCAACACATCACACAATGGGAGTGTTTTGACACAGTGCGCAAACTCCTTGGCACAAACGCGTGTATACGTATACCAGAAACACAGATGTTATGAATATATTTTTTTCGATGTATTTGGGTAGGTTTTATAATTTTGACATGTAACCCAACTAACAGCCTATTCGGCCTAGTTTTCAAGATTCTAAAACGACTTAGGAGTTTTAAAATGTGAAACGTGTGCGTGGATCCTTTTTGTTTTACAAAATATTCTTATCTGAAAAGATGATGATGAGAATGATAGGTGCGAGGCCCACAGCGCTTAATTCAGAATAATATGATTACAACATCTTCGGGCTATCCGTTAGTGTGTCAAAACCCACATCTTCATTCCACTGAGTCGACTTGAGTAAGAAGTTGACGACGTACCTCTAATCCAGACTGGAGACTGAGTGTAAAGTTAAGTCAGGTAAAAAAAAAAAGAAAAACAAACCATTTACACATTTTGGGAGAGTGAGTATTGTGTATGCTGTAAAGTCAAGTCAAGCGCCCTGTTGCACGCCTTAGCCACATGATTGATTGATTGATTGATTGATTGATTTAGGAACCGACATCACAACATTCGGGACATTCCCATAAGCCTTAGCCACACTGGGTATATGGTGCTAGACGCATATTTGGTATTTGGAGTCAGCGCCATATTTGTATAAACACATCGGCACTCGATGGGTGATGACGTCAATAATTACGACAGCCGCCTTTTCTTCCCTGGAGAAATAGTAGTACCGATACTAGTTTTGGTCCACATAGAAGCTCAGGTCAGAATTTAAAAAAAAAAATGTTCTGATGGAAATTCGAACACATGACCACCAGGCCGACAGGCAAGAGTGCTAGCCACGGCGCTACAGTAGATCCCCGAAACCGAACGAACCGTTTATTCTAGGCATTGTTATTTTAACTAAGATATATCACAGCAAATAAAGATGTACAGACCAAATGGAACCAGAAGAAGAAGGCTGCCAAGTAAACGATGGACACGAGGAATAACAGAGTCCATGGGAATCTCGATACCATCCATCATGTGCCATGCCGGTAAGTCATGTTTTGCCATCTCACTCGATCAACCAGTGTCGTGGATCAGCTCCGTGTGTCTGTCTCGACCATGCCACGAGGCCAAGCCATCCAGATATTTACTTCTTGGTCTTCCCCTTGGACTCTTCCCTGCGAGCTTGCCAGTTGTCACAAAGTTCTCCAATTCATTTCTTCTCATAACATGCCCAACAAATTTTGAATGTCTGCGTCTAATATCTCTAATCAGTTTACGATCTTCGTTTGTTTCTTGAAGGACTTGTTCATTGGTCTTTCTGGCTGTCCATGGTATTCTTTGCATTTTCCTCAGAAACCACATTTCTACAGCCGTCAGATGTTTTTCAACTTGACTGCTCATTATCCAAGTTTCTCATCCATATAAAAGTACAGGTTCTATGTAGCACCTCAACACTCTTTTTCTCTTTTCAATTGACATCTTTTTATTGGTCAGTATGTTTTTCATCTTGCTAAAGGCTACTTTTGCCATGGCGATTCCTGCACTAATCTCTTCAAGGCATCTCCCATCAGATGTTATTACTGTTCCGAGATAATTGTACCTATTCACTTGTTGAAGAATATTCCCATTTACTTGTATATTACATTGTGGTATTTCGTTCTTCCCAGTGACGACCATAATCTGTGTCTTTTTAAAATTTAATTCTAACCCTCGTTGTTCACTGTGTGTAACAACTGCATCTACTAAATGTTTCAGATCCTGATATATCTCGTTACATCAAGTTCATAAATGTGCACTCTCCCACTGTTTATGCTTCACTTCTAGATGAGATATACTGTTGTGGAAGGCAGGATGTAACAGCCGCACTAATCTATCAAGAGTTAGTTTATGAGCAGTCA
The DNA here is from genome assembly GCA_963921405.1 of Cepaea hortensis. Classification (NCBI taxonomy): domain Eukaryota; kingdom Metazoa; phylum Mollusca; class Gastropoda; order Stylommatophora; family Helicidae; genus Cepaea; species Cepaea hortensis. The sequence goes on along the minus strand of OY992876.1, from coordinate 166,330,777 downwards.
CAAAGCTAGACTTATGAGATACTAACATCAACATCAACTTGAAGTGTGCAGAACTGTGTTCGCATTACATCTTCCTTCATAATTTGACATCTATTGTTTTTCTTGGCATCTCTACAGACGGTAGTTTGCCATTGCTTTCTTTCTTGGCAGTTATCACACTGGTCGATGACCAAAGCTCATGTCTCTATGTAGAGCTCACAAGCTTAATTCGCATTCAACTCTCACGATTTCACGTTACACTGATCGGATCGCTACACGGTTACTCCACTTTACCCAAGCTTATCCATTAGTCTAGTGGAAGGGACGAGGTTCCTTACGTCTGCTTGGATGGCGGATAACACGACAGGGAAATAACCTGCTAATAAAATACTTATTCCAGTCTTCAGATTGAACATGACTTGAATGTCAAGAATAATAACGCGATAGTTTAACTACTAACTACCTGGTCCCGAAGCGATTGAAGTAACAGTTGAAGATTTTGCACATTCATACGGAATGACACAGTCCGGTGCCATCCGAGGCACACCGTCCTGCCCACGACGCTTGGCAGTAAAAGTGGAAGATGATGATTACGATGTTAGAGCTGTAGCATTTCAAGCAACAAGCGCGGTAGACACAGTAGCCACGTTCAGCTGTGTCATTTCCAGACAGTTGTTACATCAAACAACTCAATTTTAGTTAATCGGTCAACGGCTTCTTTCCTGACCCATTGTTACAAACCTCATTCTGCTCCAGACAGTTATTATGTTAACTCTTATAGGCTAAGAGGACTTCGAGAGAGACGGTTGATGACATATAATCCGCCTTTTGATTAAAGGAGGAGGAGGAAGAGTAGGAGACAGAGTAGGAGAAAGAAGCAGTTTTAGTGGTGGTGTTGGTAACAGTAGTAGTAGTAGTAGTAGTAGTAGTAGTAGTAGTAGTAGTAGTAGTAGTAGTAGTAGTAGTAGTAATAATAATAATAATAGATGTAGTAGTAGTAGTAGTAGTAGTAGTAGTAGTAGTAGTAGTAGTAGTAGTAGTAGTAGTAGTAGTAGTAGTAGTAGCAGCAGCAGCAGCAGCAGCAGCAGCAGTATAAGTAGTAGTAATAGTAGTAGTAGTAGTAGTAGTAGTAGTAGTAGTAGTAGTAGTAGCAGCAGTAGTAGTCGTAGTAGTAGTAGTAGTAGTAGTAGTAGTAGTAGTAGTAGTAGTAGTAGTAGTAGTAGTAGTAGTAGTAGTAGTAGTACCGTCTCCCTGGCCAAGGAGCTAACGAGCGTAATCTTGCCGAGAACATCAACAGCAGCTGAAAAATGCTGGTTTTGACTGCAACGTCCTGTTACGGATATGCAAGAAGAAGGAATGGTGAAAGCATGACACACCAAGAAAATGAAGAATAGGATGGAGAGATCGAGAATAAGAAGGAAAATGAGGAGAAAAAAAATAGGAATGGAGAAAAGAAGAAGGAAGTGGACGTAAATTATGAGGTAGCTTCAAATGAAAACCTTAAACGAGTGATAAATACTATTGGTTTGTAATCTATCAATATTTTTGTTAAGGATGTCTGAGTGTTAAGCACCTGACATCTCGGTGGAGAAGAACATGGTGACGTCATAAGGACAGTTAAAAGTTGTCGACCCACTTTTGACATGCACCAAAGAGGAGCAGCGTTCTGTATCCAATATTTGTTTATCAATGAAGTGCCGTAACCTATAGAATTTTATCGGAGAATGAAGGTCCAGTATGGTGATGCATGCCTGTCACTCCAGCAAGTGTGTGAGTAAAGTAGAAGTTTCAAAACGGCGTGACTTCTGTGACAGACTGTGAACGACAAGGTCATTCACACCGAGTAAATCCAAGCACTTTATCGGCGTTGAAGGACTTGCATTGAACGCAATGGAAACTACATGGAAAAATAATACATTCGTTGTTTACTTATTCAACATTTGTTCCTTACTTATTCATAATATATTCACCCCCCCCCCCCACCCCCACCCAAAAATAAATAAATAAATAAATAAATAAAAATAAATAAATAATTATTTAATGTTTTCAATTTAATCACCCTTGTAGAAAGTACCTCGGAAGTCTGTGTGGGTTCGCCTGATGGCGAGGGACACTGGTAATAGGGAAAGCTAATGCACAGGCAGAAATCGGTCTAGTGCACAATAAGTAGTAGCACATGTATGGACTACGCTTGAGTTTAAAGCGAGCGAAAGCAAACTATATATATATATATATATAAGAAGAGGAAGAAGAAAAAGTAGAAGCATTAGAGACGAAGGAAAGAAGGATTAAGAAAGATAATAAGGCGAGGAAGAAATAGAATGATAAAAATTGGAGAGGCAATGAAGTTGGAGAAAAAGATTATGAAGAGGAAGGGTAGGAGGAGGAAGAGGAGGGGAAACTAAAGAAGAAGAAGAGCAAGATGAAGAAGGACAAGAAGAAGAAGAAGATTATAGCAATGAGTACTTCAACTATCGGGCCTGTTCCCTCTGAGACACAACCAGCACCGCTACTACCCAAACCGACTCATTAATTATACGGGCCGCAGGAAACAGTGAGTGCCCGATTAAGTCATCAATGAACTTAATTGTGCTGTAAATAAGGATTTGGAAAGTCAGGTGACATTGATTTTCCGGGAGACCCTAACGAGGTGTAGACAGAGAAACCTGTGTCAAGCGAGCCATCCCTTCGATCGATCTTTCATTATTACAGTCCCTATTGTCTAGCATTAGGCCTCAAGTTCATGGGTCGCGTGTGGTTGTATGTGTGGCAGTGCGTAATAATATTTTCCCAAGGTTCCCACACGAGCATGTGCTTACAGTGTACCCTGGAATCCTCCTATTATGCGCTAGGGTGATAAACATCTAGCTGGTCCGCACGCGAATGGGTTTAATCTGTTCTGTGGTGGATGTTCTTTTCGGCATCAAAACGTAGTTATTTCCCTTGCTATTTTAGTGATTGTGCAAAGGGAGATAATATTATGGTTAAAAAGTCTATAATCTCATTAATTATTTCCGACGAGTGATGTCGAAGCTGAAAATAATTCCTTGTTTAATGCTCTGCACACTGTGAAGCACTGACGGTTTCTCGTATGCTAAAGCATGGCTGTGAGAGGTGAAGTAGGTAACTACATTCCACAAAGCGTATGTCCTTCATTACAACTGAACCATCATACGGTGCATGTTTTATTATTGGTGTGTCGAAGGAAAACATGATGATTTGGGAAGTAAAGTGGATCAGCCTTGTACAGACCACATTCCCCCTCCCAGTGGCGATAAGTAAATAAAATATGGACCTAGTACCATATGCCCTGTGAGCTTTAGGACATGCAAAGTGGTCTTTAACTTATTTATTATGTCCGGGGTAAATTACCAATAGCATGTATGTGCATATATTCCCATATTTCAGCAACTATACTTAACACCTTTATAAAACACTTTCTTGTCTTCATTAATGTTGAAGTGTGATTAATATGTTATTCTAATACAGTAATGGGATCAGTGTAAGTTAGTGGCATGTCATTTACCGGACGTCGTAGTCAACGCCAGCAGTTTTCGAGTTCAGCAGAAAACAAAAACAGTTAGGTACATGTAACTCCTGCGAAAAGTGAGAGACAGTAAACACAGACCGGTGTATATAATTTACAACGAACGCCTCTAAACACGAACAGTAAAGACTAAGGAGGAATAGAGGTAGCAGCCAGGGAAATAAATAAATAATAGAAGTTACAACTGCAGCACGATACTTGAGGGACTTCAAATGAGTACCTTGAATGATTTTTTTCTTCTTCGTTTGTTTATTTTTTTTTTTTTTTGGGGGGGGGGGGGGGGGGGGGGGGTAATACCCCGAAAAAAAAATGTATTATTTTCGATGTAGTTACCACCACTGCGTTCAATGCAAGTCCTCCAACGCTGATAATGTGCTTGGATTCCTGTAAGAAAAAAAACATCGGCTTCGGGGTCACTATTCAGTGTGCCAGATCGGATCGTGAACAGTCTGTCATAGAATTCACGCCGTTTTGAAACTTCCTACTCCACTCATAACACTTATTGGACTGACAGGCATGCATCACTATAGCGAACATTCATTCGCCTTTAAATTTCTGTAGGTTTCAACCCTTCACTGATTAAAACAAAAAAAAAAAACACAAAAAAAAAAAACCAAAAAAAGGAGCTACTCCTTGGTGCATGTCAAAAGTGAAGTGGCCAATTTAAACTGTCATTTTGACGTCACCGTTGTCGTCTGCACCGCGATGTCACGATGAACACTCTTGACATCCGTAACAACAACATTGACAGGTTACAAGGCAATGGCATGGTTATTGTAATTGCTATCACACTTCTGAGGTTTTCATGTGAATCCCCTTGTATTCTTTTTTTTGTTTGCATATCCTTTTTACAGGACATTACAGTCAACACCAGCATTTCAGCCGCTGTGATCTCTTGGCAAGTTTACGTTCAGTAGTTTGCCATTGCTTTCTGATCCACCAGCACCGATACTAACGGAAAACCAACGCAACGCGGTATGCTGCCAAATCGCACACAGATGTGTTTCGCACACTGGTATACGGGATTACGAACCTCATCCGTAACATCTTCGTCACGGAGACCGGCTACCCTCGTATAACAATAGAAAATATAAACAGATCAGAGGTGCATATAAAATAAATACAACCCCTTCCTATGAAGGCTGGTGTGAAGCTCACATCTGGTATCTGGATCAGTGGTACCATGGTCATAAGGTCATCCCGATCAGGCCGAGCAACAAGCAGAGAATCATGTTGTTTTCTGATCTAGTGTCCACAGTCCCAAAAACAGGTGTTTAACTCCATCTCTCGTAGCGAAGTGATCAAGCCGTCTGCCTCACGCTCCGAAAGTTGTGGGTTGGATTCCGGGCTACGTCTTTCCGTTCACGAGTGCATGTTTCTCGGAGACTCCTGGGGGTCATCGCTGGAGCTAAGGAGTTTGTGCTTTGTGTGACGCTTTCGGCAGGCAGCTCTGCAGAAAGAGACAGAGCTATATGGGGTAAAACCCGGAGAAATGAAGTCGATCCTCTCGACTTTTAAGACTTTTTTTTCCTACCCAGCTTTACAGGACACGGTGACCTAAGACCTGCTAATGATTTGTAGTTTAACAATTACATGCATCACATTAACTACGCCCCAGTGTGGAAGGGGGTAGAAGTAATAGTAGTGAGTGTTGAGTAACTTCAGAAGTGTTACCACGGGGAGAGATTTTAGTCGAAGTGCTTAGCACTGTTAGACAACGTGAGATAACGACGTAGAGGCAAAACTCGATGTATTCTGTTTATAGGTTTAACTGATTCGATAAATTAGACGTAGACAGTCACAATTTTTTTTTTTTTTTTTTTTTTTTGGGGGGGGGGGGGGGGCATGTTATCAGAAGAAATAAACTAGAGAACTTGGTGACAACTGGCAAGATTGAGAGGAAAAGAGCTAGGGGAAAAGCAGAGAAGTAAATATCTGGATGGCTTGGTGACATGTCATGGTCGAGACAAGAACACAGTTGATTCACGATGCTGGTGATTGTATGAGATAGCGACACATAACCGCCCATACTTATCGTCTGGAACATGATGATTTTGTTTAGCAACATAAACGGCTAGTTAGGGGAGTGCTTTCGCAAGAGACCAGAGGGTTGGTTGCATATCCAACAGGCTGAAGGATACCTATAACTCTGAAGTATGTACCTGGCGAGATGCAGTTAAATATGTCAGGCAATAAATCGTGCAACATTTGTTTGTAGCTTGTGTTTAAGTCTAATAGATTGTTTGTTTGTTTTTTCGACATGAAAGGGTTTCATTTGGAAGGAATGTAAGCATTGAATATCCTCGGAGAATAGAAAAATGGAAAATTAACGTGCATGCCAAATGGTGCACAAACGATGTGGACTGCTCACATAAAAATAACTAAATAAAGAAGACAAGAGACGACTGTTAGATAAAAGATGTCAAGTGAACCATTAGTTGACTGACTAATCATTGAGTGTCATATTCATAGATTGACAGAATGCACCTATGGAACGACAGACGGACACATATTTGCTGACTGCACATCATTGTCCCTGATGATGATGTTAAATGTAGAAGCCCGAAGGACGACTCCGTGTTCTCTAACCGTTATGTTTCAAATTCCACCATCTGCTGTCTTTTGGTGATTTGGTGAACGGGCATATTATCCCAGGATTGACTTCTTGCTGCTCTAGTTCAAGATTAAACGACGAGCTCACGGTCCTCGAGCTGGCGCGTTATCGATGTTGATAGGGAGCTGCGCAGAGGTGTTTCCAAAGCACCAGGGCCAGGTTCTATACTGGCCAAGACCCACCAACACGTCCTAGTCGTGTGTCCTAGGCAACAGACCCCTTCGGGATCCTGGCTAAATCAGCAGGATCGCTGATTCTTCCTAAGTCGGAGAGTATCTGCATGCACGACGAGGAACCACCAGTCTGCACACCAATAAGCCAGACATGAGACAACGGATACTCACGCAAACCTCAGGTCCGGTATGACACCACACTGATGTTGGACAACAGGATGCCTTCATCCGACATACAGGACTTCACGCTGGAGTTCACAGCCAGCGAACGCAAGCGAGCACAGACACACAGCAGGAGGTTGCTTCGAGAAAAACAAAATGTTTTTTTTTTCTTTTTTCTATTTAAAGAGCCTTCGACAGTTCTTTTGGGCAGATAAACTTAAAATAAAAAGAACGTCGACAAACTGAGAAAACAACAACAGGGATTAGGATTTTTTTTTTCTTTTTGCAAAAGGTGGAGAGGGAGGGGGGGGGGGGGGGTGTTGTTTGGTATTAATTTATTTGCATTTGAGTATAATTTTATTTAGTGAAGGTACGGATTTGTTTCCCCACCCGGAGTACTTTAAAGTGTTGGTGTGACCCTGAACATAACATACACATAAGTAATATTATGTAAGTATATATTATTGAGAGAGAGAGAGAGAGAGAGAGAGAGAGAGAGAGAGAGAGAGAGAGAGAGAGAGAGAGAGAGAGAGAGAGAGAGAGAGAGAGAGAGAGAGAGTGTGTGTTAATATAATTGATATTGTTACTTGATCGACAGAATCACGTCTTGAAAACTGAGTGGAAATTGGGAGAGAATGCATCTAATGCTTGAGTGCAGATCATTTATACCTACAATTTTAAGCTAAGAAGAAACCCTAAAATTTAAATCCGAGTGAACTAACCATAACAACCAAAGGCAATTGTCCACTCCTAACCTTACATCTTGTTTTCTCCGGTATCCATTGCTTTCATGTTCTCGATCTTTTACCTTTTTTCTACTGAAAAGGACATTGGTGTATTTTAACGGAAATTACCATATTTAAGAACTTCATAGAACATATCAGACTTCAGAGCGGAACCACTGTGTATACCCTGATATGCGTTCTCTCTACTGCGCGGGTGTTCCGTAATTACCTTGTGATAATATTTGCTTCCAGGAGATACAACGGCCAAAGAAATATATTTCACTGTATTAATAGTTAAATAGTCATCTCCGTGTATTGATTTAGGAAAGATCATCAAGCACGAAAACAGTTATAGTGATAGATAATGCAAATCTGAAATGTTCCACTGCATGAAAACATAATTTAAATTCTGGGGAGTGTCTTCAGTATTGTTCTTACACGGTTTCTTATAGCTTCGAAACTTCCAGTTACCACGATAAATGCCGGATTTACCTTTACAGCGAAGAGTCCACAGAATGTGGATTTTCTATTTTTGACGAGAGTAACCAGTTTCCACCGTGAGTTGTTTTCTGCCACTGCCTCTTTGTAGCTACCCGTGGTGTTCTTCTGTAGAATCACAACTCTGTAGCTTTAACTGACTCAGCGCCGAACAAAAAGTAGTGTTGGACCAAACAAAAATGGATGGCAAATAATGGGAAGTAGGGGTGTTTCACAGTTCTGACTTAAAAGTTGTTAATATGGTAGCAGATATGTTGTATTATACATCAAATTAAAGTGGACTGCCAAGGGAAAACTACTGTATGTAAACCCATGAGAGATACGGAAAGTTGCTTACGACGAATAATCATCCCGTGGTACGTAATCACGTTCAGTTATTTGACGCTGATCTGCTGATTGATCTGCGGGTATCAAGGTGTAGCAAGTACTACTGAGTTCTCACCCACTGGTCAAGCAACCGTGCACACGCTGCTTTGACATCGCAGAATGCTTGATCATGTGTGCATCACACCACGTAGATGTATCCCAAAGGACATTCTCTTTAGACAACTGGAAAATGGTAATAAAAGAATTAAAAGTCAACAGTTACGATTCATTCGTACATGCATGGAGACGTGACAATGTTAGACCCAGAAACAAAGTTACACTCTTCGTCTATCAAGCCAGTGTCCTTAGTATTCTTCTTTATGTCAGTGCTTGCTTGCTTGCTTGCTTGTATTCGCTGGCTCTGAACTCCAGCATGAAGTCCCGTATGTCGGATGAAGACATCCTATTGTCCAACATCAGTGTGATGTCATAACGGACTGAGGTTTGCGTGAGTATCCGTTGTCCCATGTCTGGCTTATTGGTGTGCAGACTGGTGGTTCCTCGCCATGCAGGCAGATACTCTCCGACTTCGGAAGAATCAGCTATCCTACTACGTTAGCCAGGACCCCAAAGTGACCTGTTGCCCAGGACGCACGACTAGGACTTGTTATAGTCTGTCCAGAAATGAATGCCTTTATTCACGTTCAATTATTTTGAAAACTATCTGTTCCATCGTTATGAAATTGTTCCTGCCGTCTTATATTTACCCCCACCCAAGGAATATGTCTTTGATAGGTCCAAAGTAAACTTAAATCATGGAAAGCGGCGATATTTCTTTGATGTCTTGGGAAAAACTAGTGATTTCTCGCTAACAATCTTGTTTTACAGTAATGCCTCATTTCACTACGCGAGGCTATTGTCATAAGGCCAATCCCATGTCCCACGAGAAAATTAACTATTCAACGCTAATGTTTCTGTGTTAAGACGTAATACATTTAATAATGTACACTTCATCTCTGACCCATAAATTATATACCGCATATAAACAAACTTTGAAATCTGCTGTACAATCTACAGAACGAAATTTTTTTTTTTTTTTTGCTGGGTGGACATAATGATATGGTTATATGCTAATTCTCATCATTTCCCCTCACTTGGTTACTGAGATATGGAAGTTTATATTAGGGCAGACAAAAGTAAACAGACTATAGTAGGTGCCATGAGAGGGATAAGAGAAACGTAAGTTAAACTGATGTCACTAAGACACGAGTTGTAAACCCAACCTAACACCGGAACACGAAAGGGGCGGAGTTATGTGGTCACGTGACGCGCCCAGGTCAAAGCCGGAAAAGGTTGCGAGAGAACAGTCTGAGCTGGGGCGTGAGACAAGATGGTCGAGTTTGAGAAAGTTCTGCGTTTGAAAGCGTTGGTGACTGTTGCAGTTATTGAAGTTGCAGACAACTGTGAAAGAGTGTTCTTGGTTAAGACAGCTATGCAGGAAGAAGCAGTACACTGAAGTAACCGACTGCCGATGCCCAGTACATGTTGACCGGCTGGGGCGAGAGAGCTGACCTCGTTTTGTAAACACTGTGAATGGCGGAGAGAGAAACACGCCGTGACACGTTGGTCACCTGTGTAATGTGAGTAATTAGAAATTATTATTAACAGTTAGCAGTTAATGATATATTCTTTAGTGAGCAACAATAACAAGGAATAAACGACGATTAGTGGTATCATGTATGCACTATTTCTAAACAGTAGGTGGGATGGTCATGCCCAGAACGCTTGAAGGCTAGATGCTGGCGGGGTTATGATGGCGACCACGGTAAGGACTGTGATGCAATAAAGCGTTCGAATACTCTGAGGACGCGTTATGGACTTGTGTTGTGTGCACGAAAGATTCGTACAGAGAGTAAGCGAGCCTGTTGTGATATTTCTAAAATCTTCTAAACCCTAGACGAGAAACCAAGATGTCGGACATTGAGTGAGTGAGTTCCGGCTCTTGGCAGTAGGTCTTGGCCAGTATAGAACCTGGCCCTGGTGGCTTTGAAACACCTCTGCGTCCCTTTATGTCAGTGAAATCTAGTCAACTTACTCACGCTAAGTAAAGCGTTTAAAGACGTCTGTAAAACATACTTAGTATTAAGTAGCAATATAAGATGACAAATACCGAAGTATTGGAAATATCGGGTTGTGTTCCATGCTCAGTTTTCTTAGAATTAGATGAATAGGACAAATTAGGAGGATGGACCATGGTAAAATAACGAAGAATATCTTTCTTTTTGGTGAATTACAGATGGGTAAAAGATCTGAGTCAGCCTCTACTACGATACAAAGATGTGTGTAAGCGGGACATGAATGATACAGGCGTTGATATTGCACCTTGTGAGAAAGTGGCCGCTTCTGGAGCGCAAAGGTCAGAAATGGAATACGAACATTTATCGGCAAATTTATCTGATCAATCACATTCGCTACCGCCATGGGTTGTAGTTATTATGGCCTTTTTTAAACACAGTGTAAGAAACTATCGTCTACCAAGACGGTACAGTGCCAATACAAGAAACGACAGCCTTGGCGGAAAGGCTTCTGACAATGATATAAAGTGAAACACAATGGGAAGTCATCTATAAGTAGATTAAATGAGACATTCAACAAGCATATGCTATTTGACTGTGTCAATGATTCATATCCAAGTATTAGGATTGATCCTTTCTATCTTTTAAGACTCCCCCCCCCCCTCCCCCATCTCATCTACTCTTGTTCTCTTGTAGCTTGCGGTATCGAGGTGAAGCATAAACAGCGGGAGAGCGCCCTTTTAGGGCTTCATGTATCGAAATTCCCATGGTCTCTGTTATTCCATCTGTTCATTGTTTACATGGACGACCTCTTCTTCCAGATCCATTTGGTCTGTACAGCATTGCTTGTGGTATACTGTCAGTTTTACGGCGCATCTTTCTTAATTTTACTAATAATGTAAATGGCATGAACTATTCATGGATCAATGCGGTTATTGAGTCCCTTTCGTGCCATGACACAGAACTGTGAAGACATTTCTAAGCTGTCTTCCTCTAACTCTCTTTCTGCAAATCTTTCCGATTTTCACATGTTCCAGTTTATATCTTCTCATAATGTGACCCCCCCCCCCACCATTACACCCCCCCCCCCCCAAAAAAAAAAGGAAAAAAAAAAGAATGATGACTGCTTCTTTATGATGTGTGTGATAAAGTGCCTTTGGGACTTAGCTTCCCTAAAAATGCCCGGACTGCTAATTTTGGCTGTCCAAATAATTTTCAGCATGCTTTTATAAAAACCACATCTCCAAGGCCTATAGTGATTTTTTTAACTCCTGTTTACTAATTGTCCAGAATTCAGAGGAGGATAATTCTGTGCTCAATAACAACATGCTTACATCAAAGTATGCCTCTCCTCAGATGTGAAGTTACAGTACCAATCTTGCATACCCCGCTGAATTATGTGTTTGGATAAGGAAAGTAAAGGTCTGCAAAATAGTCCCTGTGGATATGGCATTGTAGTACTGGGTAGGCAGAAGAGTCTCTACACCAAACTCACTGCCAGCATACCGGGTAGGCAGAACAGTCTCTACACCAAACTCACTGCCAGCGTACCGGGTAGGCAGAAGAGTCTCTACACCAAACTCACTGCCAGCATACCGGGTAGACAGAAGAGTCTCTACACCAAACTCACTTCCAGAGTACTGGGTAGGCAGAAGAGTCTCTACACCAAACTCACTTCCAGAGTACTGGGTAGGCAGAAGAGTCTCTACACCAAACTCACTTCCAGAGTACTGGGTAGGCAGAAGAGTCTCTACACCAAACTCACTGCCAGCGTACCGGGTAGGCAGAACAGTCTCTACACCAAACTCACTTCCAGAGTACTGGGTAGGCAGAACAGTCTCTACACCAAACTCACTGCCAGCATACCGGGTAGGCAGAAGAGTCTCTACACCAAACTCACTTCCAGAGTACTGGGTAGGCAGAAGAGTCTCTACACCAAACTCACTTCCAGAGTACTGGGTAGGCAGAAGAGTCTCTACACCAAACTCACTTCCAGAGTACTGGATAGGCAGAAGAGTCTCTACACCAAACTCACTGCCAGCGTACCGGGTAGACAGAAGAGTCTCTACACCAAACTCACTTCCAGCATACCGGGTAGGCAGAAGCGTCTCTACACCAAACTCACTTCCAGAGTACCGGGTAGACAGAAGAGTCTCTACACCAAACTCACTTCCAGAGTACCGGGTAGACAGAAGAGTCTCTACACCAAACTCACTTCCAGAGTACCGGGTAGACAGAAGAGTCTCTACACCAAACTCACTTCCAGAGTACCGGGTAGGCAGAAGAGTCTCTACACCAAACTCACTTCCAGAGTACCGGGTAGACAGAAGAGTCTCTACACCAAACTCACTTCGAGAGTACCAGGTTGGCAGAAGAGTCTCTACACCAAACTAACTTCCAGAGTACCGGGTAGGCAGAAGCGTCTCTACACCAAACTCACTTCCAGAGTACCGGGTAGGTAGAAGCGTCTCTACACCAAACTCACTTCGAGAGATTCACGGTAGAGATTACCGGTAGGCAGAAGAGTCTCTACATCAAACTCACTTCCACAGTACCGGGTAGGTAGAAGCGTCTCTACACCAAACTCACTTCGAGAGATTCACGGTAGAGGTTACCGGTAGGCAGAAGCGTCTCTACACCAAACTCACTTCCAGAGTACCGGGTAGGTAGAAGCGTCTCTACACCAAACTCACTTCGAGAGATTCACGGTAGAGGTTACCGGTAGGCAGAAGAGTCTCTACATCAAACTCACTTCCAGAGATTCGCGCTCTCTTCTAGACCCAACAGATCTGAACGACAATGCATTGGACCTAAACGTTTACACTCAGTGTCCCAGGGATATCACAGCCAAACAACCTCTGTATCTGTTTAATTGAAATATGTGTCTTGGTGAACAATTAGAAGACCTGCATGTCACACCTTAGTCCAGGATTCCAAGCATAAACAATATACCACTCATTGTACACTTGAAACAGTAGCCTTTTTCATTATAGGCACTGTGGTGAAGAAGTTACGGACAGCAATTCGTTATCCCGCATACATGTTCGAAACACAGCTGCGGGCGATTATGCAGCAGGTCGCCTTACGTTGGTGTTTATACAATGGTATGTGTGCCGGTCGTTCAGAAAGCCATGACAAACTACTGAACGTAAACTTACCAAGAAATCACAAAGAGCCAATAAATTATGGGGTTGACTGCGATGTCCTGTAAATGATACGCAAATAACTTAATGCAGTGCAAGCACAAGACTATTATTCTGAATCCACGGGAATTGTTGTAGCCAAGCTGGAACCCCGGCGGCTTAATTTCCAATTCTTCACATCCACTCATTTATATGTTGTAATCTCACTGGTTTCCTACAATCTGTGTTCTTTTTCCCCGTGTTTATTTCGCACACTTTCGCTTTCATTGTTTGTCACTACGTGTAACAGTTTTGGCGTAAGATATTTCCACGTGTGGTATATTTTAAAATCAAGCAGGTTGATGGGAAATAATTTAACAAAATATTGAACCATTCAAAATAGAGTTGGAGAAACATTAACAATAAAAAATATTTGCTTTCTGTCAGGGTTGTTTAAAAATGTTGGTTCCAAACTATTGGCCTTTCATTCAGAATGAACTCATCATCATACTCATCATCATCATCATCATCATCATCATCATCATCATCATCATCATCATGATCATCATCATCATCATCATCATGATCATCATCATCATCATCATCATCATCATCATCATCATCATCATCATCATCATCATCATCATCATCTTCATCATCATCATCATCACCATCATCACCATCATCATCATCATCATCACCACCACCATCACCATCATCATCACCATCACCATCATCATCATCATCATCATCACCATCATCATCATCATCATCATCATCATCATCATCATCATCATCATCATCATCATCATCATCATCACCACCATCATCATCATCATCATCATCATCATCATCATCATCATCATCATCATCATCATCATCATCATCATCATTATTAATCTTGTGCCCTGCCATCTGGCTTTGTCGGTAGTGCATTTCATCAGATCTCGGTCCTTAGTGCCCTTGACAAAGTATATTGATGATATTCGTCCACGCCACTGTCCTACCATATCCAGCATCGTGTCGTTTGGTCAACCTAACCGCTGATCATTCTAGCCGTGACTATGTTTTCCAAAGTCTCTCTTCTCCTGTTATGACTAAAGAACGCTGTTTGTCTCTCATCGTATTGTTGTACGAAAGGGGTTAAACTGAAAATCTTAAATGTTTTTCTTTTAGGGTGAATATATTCTGAAAGAAAGTAAAGAGCAAATGTATAATTTTTCGATGTAGTCACCACTGCGTTCAATGCAAGTCCTCCGGCGCCAATACAGTGCTTGGCTTCCTGTAGAAAAACAATTTACTTGGTCGTGTGTATAACCACTCATGCACCACCTTCTGTACCTCTTCATCGGACCGAAAGGTATGTCACAGAAGTCACGCCGTTTTGAAACTTCGTACTCCACTCATACACTTGCTGGACTTTAAGGCGTGCATCACTACACTGGACTTTCATTCGCCGATGAATTTCTATAGGTTTCAACCCACCCTGATTAAAAACACAAACACGGATTGTGCATGTCATAAGTGGGACCGCCATCTTTAAACTGTCATTATGACGTCGCTGTATTCGTCTGCACCGAAGATATCGCATGCTTAACACTCTTGACATCCTTAACAACAATGTTAACAGGTTACAAGACAATTGCATGGATTTTGTAATTTCTTTGATACTTTTAAGGTTTTCATTTGAACCCCTTTTGCATATAATATAGTATATTTTTTTTTTTTTTTTGGGGGGGGGGGGGGCGCCTGTATGAGACAGTTGTAGTTATTTACTCTGGCTGTTCAAGGTATGCACCACATAATTTATTTCAGAAATCGTTCTCTTAAAGCTCATTCTAACTAGTCCCCTTTTGGTAGGCCAGTATATTCCACATAGCTAATAACACGTGCCACACCAGTAATTAATATTACTGAGTGGTGTAGTATTGATTTTTCATTTTCCCCATGCCTTTAAAGTGCATATCCTTTATATTGTTCCTGTTTTCAGTTAGCCTTGAATGATGTGTGAATGATATTATGTATGAAAGAGAGTGATAGAAGGGCAGAATGTTAGACTGGCCTGCGTGCCGAATTATTAACCCTTTGAACAGAAAGTTTGTTTGTTTGTTTGTTTAGTCCATTCACGTTTACTGCCAAACAGCGAAAAAGGTTCTATAAAACATTTCAGTATTTAGACAAGGAAGAGGATCAAGAGAGCATATACTCTATATGCGTCTAATAATAGAGAAGTGTACAGAATTTAATGTAAACCTATTCGGTTCGCCTGATGGCGAGGGACACTGGTAATAAGGAAAGCTATTCCACACGCAAAATTAAGTCCAGTGCACTAGAAGATACTTCTCTTATCTGCACTAGAAGCAGTAACACGTGTTTGAACTAAGCTTGGGTTCAAAGCGAGCGAACGCAAAAAATAAATCTTCATTAGTTTCAACAGAATCAATTAGATTGGCTGAGAGTATCGGAGAATTTGCTGTTAGTTAGTGAAAATACAAACTCAGCTGTTGACAGATTTAACTTATTTTAATTTTACTCACGAAATCGTGACCAACGTTAGTGATTTAGTGATTAAGTACACAATTAAGAAGTTTGTTATCGTATATGTTTTTTGTGTCACGAAATGTCTAAAACGGAATGCAGTACCACTACATGACAAGACCAACATTAATTTGTCCTTGTTTGGAATGTTATTGTTATCAAAGGAGAAGTAAGGAGCCTCTTAAGAAGTTTGTTATCGTATATGTTTTTTGTGTCACGAAATGTCTAAAACGGAATGCAGTACCACTACATAACAATACCAACATTAATTTGTCCTTGTTTGGAATGTTATTGTTATCAAAGGAGAAGTAAGGAGCCTCTTTCCCTCCTCTAGCTTATGGAACACTTTTGGGCAAGGTGATGTACTCGTTTAGCTCTCAGAGTATCGCGAAGCCATGGGTGCCAGTGATGGATGGAGCTGGTGAGCAACGGACATATAGTTGTTGTAGTATCACTTTTCACGCAGGGGGTCTTTTATAGAGACAGTAGCTACGGTCACCCATCACTATGGTCACTGCCAAGATTGAAAGCAATGACAAACTATCTTCTTTAGAGATGCCTAGAAAGTCATATCTGAACACAATTCAACATCAAGGCCTGGAGAAGTATCATTATCAGAAATCATCTGAAGTACATGAGCCAGAATGCTGTTGAAATACATGATTACCAACGCCACATGACATGGCCTTTAAGAAGAAGGCGCTTGGAATATTCAATAATTGGTGATCAAATGAATACTCTATAGAAATATAGGGTGTATTTTTAATGACTGTCGGGTTTTTGAAAATATTGCCGTTCCAACGTTTGTATTTACCTTTTATGTTGCATGAACTCCACAGAGGGTAAATACAAAACGTGGAACAGCAATATTTTCAAAAACCCCACAGTCGTTAAAAATACATCCTGTATATTACAAACACTTCTGCATTTCTACAACTGCTGGCGCCTACAAAGACGATTTTCTAGGCTGAGAGGTATATATCCGTTGTTTATGCAAACAATAGCCACGCCGCGTACAGACTTGGATTTTTATTTCACTCTAATCAACGAAAACATTGAACCTTACCGAGGATAGGACAAACGTGCCAGGATGTATGAGCCGGCCTCCCTGACATGTCAGTTACCCGCTGGTCATAGTATAGCACCATGACCATGTGCCTGGCAGGGGCTTGGTCGTTCATGTCAGTCTACAGATGTCCATCCGTGGTGACATGATTCAGTTCATTGGCTAACATTCCTCCAGGCTGTCGTCTTAGACCATCAAGCATCGTCTCTATCGGTTTGCCGCTGCCTCTTCTACCAGTAAACATTATATTATTCCTGATGATCTCCAATGCACATTAAATAAGTTAGTTGCATATCCTTTACATGACGTTGCAGTCAACCTCAGAATTTTATTTTGGCTATTTGTGATTTCTTTTCAAGTTTATGTTCAGTAGCTTGCTATTTCTTTCTGAACGATGGGCACTCATAGCATTGTATGAAAACCCACACCAGGAGGTCTGCTGCCAAATCACCCCCATCAGTGATTCGAACGCGGTATGCGAGATGATAAATTGCGCCCACAACTTCTTCACCACTGAGCCGATTGTTCGATTCCCATTATTTGACTAAAAAGAGCACTGCCTCTTTGTTATAGTTGTCTATAATGTTCTAATTTCATTTCCCTCTTCCAGGCTGTTCTTTTTAATTACTCTGGTCGTCCAAGGTATTTGCAACATTCGTATCAGAAACCAGATATCCGATACCTCCAAGCTCTTCTCAATTCGTTGACATTTCTAAATTCATTAATATACAGCAGGTTTGATAAAACATTTAAATGTCCTCTTTCGAGGATTTAGTCAGAGTGATTTATTACATACGATACTCTCTATCATTTGAAATATTTCTTTTGCTGGCATATTCTTCTCTTCATGCTCAACGAAGATTGAATTCAAATACTTAAAGGTAGGCTAGCAAGGCCGAATGGATAAGAACGCAAGTTGTTAAACACCCGGTGTGCTGATGCCGAGGTAAGGGTTTCAACCCCTGCAACGGGCAGTTGGACTAAAATTTTTACCTATCGTCCTTGATTTTGGGACGTAACTTAAAAGTACCTCTGAAATCGAAGTAAATTCGCCTGATGGCGAGGGACACTGTTAGTAGAGAAAACTAATCTTCACGAAAAATTCAGTGCAGCACTACTAGAAGAAGTGTGTATGGTCTAAGCTTGAGTTCAAAACGAGCGAGCGCAAAAAAAAAAAAAAACAACTTAAAGGGAACCATCACGATCCAGGAGTTGCTGGCTAGGAACGCCTATCCGGACTGATGCAGAACAAACGTCTGAACCATACATACATTGTAAGTTTGTAAATTACCAATGCTATATACATGCACCAATCGAACCTAACCTGGTATAACAATTAACTGCAAAACATGCTTCATGACAAAATCTGCTTTATTACCAGCAACAATTCATGACTGCATTTACACAGCAAAATAATAAAATACGTTCAGTTTGCAAAGAATGTAATTACCACTGTAAATCGCATATAGAATTCCCTTCACGATACTCTAAAAGAAACAACGCCTATTAATCAGGAAATCTAATTATGAGCAAAGTGCGTCTCTATAATAAACTATAATAAAATAAATCCAGCTACGATATGTTAAATCAATATGAAGGGAATCAAACAAGAAACAACATGATTTGTATATATTCCCCATTGCTGATGTCTTGATGTTACATGGCCGCATATTTCTTCAGCTGCGAACGTAGATGTTTGTGACTTCAGGCTGGCAGTTGTAAATCGCAACCTAAAGGCATGGAAAGATGTAAATGGGAATTACTCATTTACCAACAGTGGTATTTCGGTACTGTGTAGCACTGCTTTCCTTATGTAAGGATATATAGAAGGTACTTCATCTGGTATGTTACAGAATATACAGTAAATAGAAATACACACGAACTAAATTTTCCTATGCCTAGCACCTATTTTATCTTTAGTAAAACAAACATAATTAATTACTAGCTATACAAATTGGAAACATGTAAAAACAGTAGTTAAATAGTTGAATGTTCCTTTACAGGACGTCGCAATCAACCTCCACATTTCTTGGCTGTTTATAATTTACTAGGCAATTTTATGTTCTGTAGTTTGCCATTACTTTCTGAATGACAGACGTTATTTTTATTGATTATGTTATTTATTAATTTTAAATTATTAATATAAGTAATAATGTGTCTCGAGGCAGTTCCTGCTATAAGTCTGTGATGAAACTGCGCAATCAAACTGTGTAGGCCTCAATGCACGAGGAATAGGTGGTCAGTCTTTCCTTCACTTTTGCAGGCGACGAGCCCAGTCTCAAAAGTGAGCATAAAATTTTCAGCACAGTTCGCTATAAACTTCGCCAACGCGCCAGCTAACCGACGCTCATATCTTTGTGAAAATATTGCAAGGTGGTCCGCTACCAAAACGCCCGCGTGTTGATATCGAAACCGGTATGCGGGATTGTGATAAAGCGTTCACTGCCCCTAATTCGTAGACGCCAGCGGAAATAGAAGTGAAATGCGAAATAATTCGGTTGTAAATAATTGAAGAATAAATGCTACAAATGCAATCTGGAGACTAAATGTCAATGCAGGGCAGACCAGACCCTAAGCCTTGGCTGGGAAATGGTTTAGGATGGAAGTTCTGATACGCGGAAAGTTAGACCATTCCTTTGCTGATCCGACAGCTTCTGCAGCTTGTCTTGTTCCAGAATCATTGGTGTAACCTTTCCTCTGGTGTAAAATAGACAGGCCGAGAGAGGGATCATGCTGCATAGGCAACACATGGTCTGTAAATTCAGTCCAGGTTTTGTGTTATGAAGAAGTATAACTCCATTTTACAAATTATTGTCTATTAGACGGCAAAGTACCAGTCGAACACTACAGTCTCTCCGAACAAGTGCCGGACTGGCTCTAGAAGTATTGGTTATCAGGGTGACACAGGTACAAAAAGGACATTAACATTTTTAACGTACTGTCTAATGTTTAAGAGGGCCCGCTTCATCAGAGTCCTACAAGGCCTACTTCATCAGAGTCCTACAAGGCCCACTTCATCAGTCCTACAAGGCCTACTTCATCAGAGTCCTACAAGGCCCACTTCATCAGAGTACTACAAAACCCACTTCATCAGTCCTACAAGGCCCACTTCATCAGAGTACTACAAAACCCACTTCATCAGTCCTACAAGGCCCACTTCATCAGTCCTACAAGGCCTACTTCATCAGAGTTCTACGAGGCCCACTTCATCAGAGTACTACAAAACCCACTTCATCAGTCCTACAAGGCCCACTTCATCAGAGTCCTACAAGGCCCACTTCATCAGTCCTACAAGGCCTACTTCATCAGAGTTCTACGAGGCCCACTTCATCAGTCCTACAAGGCCTACTTCATCAGAGTCCTACAAGGCCCACTTCATCAGTCCTACAAGGCCTACTTCATCAGAGTCCTACAAGGCCCACTTCATCAGTCCTACAAGGCCTACTTCATCAGAGTTCTACGAGGCCCACTTCATCAGAGTACTACAAAACCCACTTCATCAGTCCTACAAGGCCCACATCATCAGTCCTACAAGGCCTACTTCATCAGAGTTCTACGAGGCCCACTTCATCAGAGTACTACAAAACCCACTTCATCAGTCCTACAAGGCCCACTTCATCAGAGTCCTACAAGGCCCACTTCATCAGTCCTACAAGGCCTACTTCATCAGAGTCCTACAAGGCCCACTTCATCAGTCCTACAAGGCCTACTTCATCAGAGTCCTACAAGGCCCACTTCATCAGTCCTACAAGGCCTACTTCATCAGAGTTCTACGAGGCCCACTTCATCAGAGTACTACAAAACCCACTTCATCAGTCCTACAAGGCCCACTTCATCAGTCCTACAAGGCCTACTTCATCAGAGTTCTACGAGGCCCACTTCATCAGAGTACTACAAAACCCACTTCATCAGTCCTACAAGGCCCACTTCATCAGAGTCCTACAAGGCCCACTTCATCAGTCCTACAAGGCCTACTTCATCAGAGTTCTACGAGGCCCACTTCATCAGTCCTACAAGGCCTACTTCATCAGAGTTCTACGAGGCCCACTTCATCAGAGTACTACAAAACCCACTTCATCAGTCCTACAAGGCCCACTTCATCAGAGTCCTACAAGGCCCACTTCATCAGTCCTACAAGGCCTACTTCATCAGAGTTCTACGAGGCCCACTTCATCAGTCCTACAAGGCCTACTTCATCAGAGTCCTACAAAACCTACTTCATCAGAGTCATACAGGACCCAATTGCCATTGCGCAAGGAGACATCCTCGCCAGTCTTTGATTTGGCTGTAATGAAATATCTCTGTTCTTGGAACCATCTACGTTCATTTTACCTTGCAGATTATCATCATCATCGTCATCATCATCGTTATCATCATCATCGTTATCACAATCTTTATCATCGTTATCATCATCATCTTTGTCATCGTATCATCATCACCGCTATCATTATCGTTATCATTACTATCGATACCATTATCATCATCGATATCATCATCGATATCTTCATCATTATCATCATGATCAACGTCGTTACCATCATCATCGTTATCATCATCATCATCGTTATCTTCATCATCGTTATCAACATCTTCATCATCGTTACCATCATCATCGTTACCATCATCATCATCGTTATCATCACCATCGTTATCAACATCTTCATCATCGTTATCATCATCATCGTTATCATCATCATCGTTATCAACATCTTCATCATCGTTATCATCATCGTTATCATCATCGTTATCATCGCTATCATCACCAGGAATATAAAAAAAAATGACTGGAGGTGCCAGGTTGACCTAGTCTAAGAAGAGTGCCAGAAAATGTCATTTGTGGTAAAGATGCAGGCATGATTATTAACCATACCATCTATCAAATACCAGGGGAAGTATAAAATATGGGGCTGTAACCAACGTACCCAACACCCCCAGGGCGTGTAACAGGTTCTTTTCTCTGCCCGTAATCCTGCGGTAAATAGTTTCACAGGTGTGTGATGTACTATGCCTTAACTGTAGAGATCATTATCATATTATTATTATTATTATTATTATTATTATTATTATTATTATTATTATTATTATTATTATTATTATTATTATTAATATTATCCGGCTTCTTCTTGTTCTGATTCTTCGTTTTCTTCTTCTGTTTTCTCTTGTTCTGCTTCTTCTTCATTTCCTGCTTCTTATTCTTCCCTTCTACTTCTTGTCCTCCTTCTTTTTTTCCTGATTCTTCTTCTACCTCTTATTTTTCTGCTTCTTCTTTTTTTTCCTTCTACTTCTCCTTTCCGTCAACTTCTTCTTCTTCTTCTTCTTCTTCTTCGGCTTCCGATGCTGCTACTACTGCTGCTTCTTCATCTTTTCATTTTATTTCTCCTATTTGTTTTAGGATCCCAAGGCTTTAGATTACTTTCTTTCAAGCACAAGCCACGCCATATACAACGATACACTTGCTGTAGACTCGTAATTCTTGTATATCTAGTTTCAAAATGCTTTCCCATCCAATTATTGTACTCCTTGATCTTGTATCGTACAGACGAAACTACCTGTCTTTCTATATCTGTATCTATCTTTGACTCTCTTTCCCCTCTCTCGCCCTTTCTATCTCTCTCCCTCTCTCTCTCTCTTTCTCTCTCTCTCCCCCCCCCCCCCTCCGCCTCTCTCTCCATAAATCCATTCGTTTTGCGCGGAAAAACCATCTTAATCCCTTGGATTTAATTCTAATTACGTAACTTGATGTTGTATTGACATTCCTTGGCTGCCTGTTAGCTGATGGCATGTAATGTGAGTGATTGCCTGGCAGATAGTTCCGCCGGTGTGTGATGTGCTAGACCTTCATCATGTACTCCATCTCAGCAGTTAGGGTGACTAGGTTTACGTGGTCTATGCCTCCCAGCACACTGTCAACAAGCATCTTGTTGCCATGTTAGTTTGGAGGAGTGGGGGGGGGGGGGGGGGGACTACAGTAAGTCTACTATTGTTTTAGCCAAACTACGAATAAGCATTTAATATTTCGTAAATTTGAAACTCTTTTAGTTCATGCCGTGTGGTGTGATGATCATGTCTGTCCACAGCCTTCTGTCTCGTATGTGGCTAATCATTTTTGATACTGATATTCCTCTATGCCATGGTGTCAAACTGTTCAGCATCTTTTCTCTTCGTCTACCCTTGTCTCTTCCCCTTTCCAACTTTCCTGTCGTGGCGACATACTCCTATTTTGACCTTTTCATAACATTCCCGTAAAATGTGGACAGTATTCTTTTGGTGTGAGTAAGATGTTTTCTTTGTATGTTAACTTCTTTCAAGATACCTTCATTACATTTTCTATCCGACCATGGTGTTCTCATCATTCTTGTATAAAATCACACCACCCCAGTGTCCACATAATTTATCACTATAGAATGTCATACAGTAGTACAGCATGTCTAGTAGTGAGTTCGCCTGATGGCGAGGGACACTGTCAACAGGGAAAACTAATCCACGCCTACATATCAGTCCAGTGCACTAGAAGTAGTAGCACCAGTATGGACAACACTTGAGTTCAAAGCTTGCGAAGGAGAACCAAAATGTGTACAGCCACCTAATATTTGGTTTGTACATTTTGTTTCAGTTCAAGTAAATTCTAGCGGCGTGAGGTACACAGAGTAAATTTGGTATTTGTGAATTATTTTCGAGGTCATTATTTGTTGTGATCTGTAAGACACAAATGCCACTGCTTATCTCATTTAACAACACAGTTTTACACGCGTCGATGAAGACCTTTATGGAAACGTTAGTGTTTGATTAGCGAAATGTCCGTCCTTGTGTAACAAATCAAGTCTGCATCATCCATAATTGTTTAATATCCTAAATACGGAAGGTTTAAAAATAACGCATACCATTATTACGTGGACGAGTCAATAAGTAAGTCACACAGTTATGTGGGATGGCAGGTAAATGTAGTTGGTGTTTTCTACAGGTGTCATTAGGTGACAGCAACATCGAACTTTATATTTCCGTTGGTCAGGTGGCGCTAGGTGTCTCATGCGCATGCGCAGCGCATAAACAAAATGGCGACAGTACTTATGGAGTGTACAACCAAAGAGCAATGTGTTTTTTTTTTTTTTTTTTTTTTTTTTGGGGGGGGGGGGGACTGCCTGCAATGGACATTCATAAGGAAATGCTTTCTGTTTACGCTGACAAATGTTTGTCCCGTGAAGCGGTGTATAGCTGGGTAGAAAAATTGTCTCAAGGAAGCACTAAAATTGTTGATAAAATCCATTCTCGTCATCCTGTTGAGATTGCAACAGAAGCATCTGTGCAGCGGGTGGAGGAGACAATTAGAGGTGACAAGCGAGTAACGATAGTCTCTGTAAGATCTTCAATAGGGTGCTCACATGGTTCAGCATACAGCATTATGCATCATCGATTGACATTTCGTGAATGACGCCGAAGTTGAATGTGAAGTGAAAACGTGGTTTAGAAAACAGAGCACGCAGTTCTATGCAGCCGGTTTGGGAGGGCTGATAAAACGATGGGATAAGTGCATCAATGTTGGTGGAAATTATGTTGAGAAATAAAGGGACAGTGTATGTATACAAATAAACTGGTTTCAAGTTTGTTATCATATTTAGTAATATTTCTACAGGCATTTGTGACTTACTTATTCATTTCCCATCGTAATTAATTCAGCTTCTGCGATCTTTAAAAAGACATTCAGTTCCTTAAGTGAAGTCTTTACAAGAGAATGATAATTGTTACCTTATTATCAATTGTTTAGCGGGCGCATTGGTGTAATCGTTAGGAGGCTGCGCTGATAATGTAGTGAGTGCGGTCGGATGCCTACTTGTCGTCCTCTACGAGAGGGAACGACTGGCCACCTATTTCTCCGATCCTTTAGGCCTACACAGTTTGATAGTCTTAATACTTCAGAGACCCAAAGCAGGGCTCAGCTTCTGGACTATCATTTATGTTGTTTCTGATCAATTGTTTCTAAATTAGTCGGGTAGTCACGGTGCCAACTTCACGGCAAAGGGTCACCCCGTTATGCTCTGTTCCTGTGCCAGTGAATATCACACAAAATGATCCTCACTTCCCCAACAAACCAACAGCCGGCACAATTATACTATGCATCTAGATACTACAGCCATCCAGGGCTTTCGCACACATTCATATTAGTTGCCTCCAAGCTCTTCTTATTTTGTTTGTTGACATAACAAGGTTTATTACCACCCAGCAGTACAGTTACGACTTAACATTCAATTGTACGCCTTCCTGGCATTCAGCGAGAGCACTTTATTACATCAGATACTTTTTATCTTCTGAAATGAGGCTTTTTACGTTTCCTAGTTTTCTGTTAATTTCTGTTGCGCATATTCCATCTGTTGCCATGATTGTCATTAAATATGTGAATATGTATGTAACCTTGGTTAAGCATTTTCCCTTCTGTTATAATAGCTTATTATGATGTTACACTACTCTTTGGTATAATAGTTGTTTGTTTGTTTGCTTCGCATTTAAGTATATATATATATATATATATATATATATATATATACATATATATATATATATATATATATATATATATATATATATATATATATATATGAGACAATGGAGTAATGATATTTCCACGCTGACTTTTCGTTCAGAAAGCAGAGGCAAACTACTGAGTGTAAAATTGCCTGGAGCATATGATGCAAGTTCCTGCACACAACATACACAATTGTTTAAGTTGTTGCTGTTTTTAATAAGGGCTCGCGGTTCCCATCAGGTCCCAACGTCCCTGTGTGTGACCGCCTCTGCATGTGGCCCCTTGCAAGATCAAGCCCGAATACCACATTTTAATCTTAGTCACAAGGCCGAGGTGTTTAAGTACTCAGAATACCATATCAAACCTGAGATGTTGAGATAAGTAGCACCTATACATATATATATATCATTTTCTTTTCAGTGTTCTCATTTTTGTTGTCAACTTTCCATCTTTTCTTTCGGTTATTGCACTTTAATGTTATCACTGTAGTGTCTTCCCCGTGTTTATATTTTAAGATTTGTGATTTTGTTTCCTGATGAAGGCTAGTCGCCGCAACGTTCTATGCTTTCAGTAAGTGTGTTCTGTAAAGCTGCATTACTTTGTGTTATTTCATATGTTCTGAATACCTCATCACTTACTAAGAATTTTTCAGATCATGGGAGGTAACTAGAAAAAATCTATACGAATTATTTTTCCAGAATTACTTCTCTCGAAGTTGAGAAGTATTCGCTCGATATTAGTGTTAGATTTGTAATTCAATGTCGTAATTGATAATAAAATAGCAGTTACGTCCACAAAACTATATTTTTAGTTTACCAACGGCCCACTAGTGTACAACTGGCACTGTAATACTATGAAAGCTCATTAATCATTGCAAACACCAGCAATCTGCGATAGGATGGTCGTATGTATATCATAGTATTGAAGTGCTACAAAGAACCTGTACTTTTGTATGGATGTGAAGCGTGGACAACGAACAGAGAAGCTGAAAAACACATAATGGCAGTGGAAATATGGTTTATGAGGAAAATGCAACGAATACCATGTACAGGCAGAAAAACCAATGAACAAGTCTTTCAAGAAAAAAAAATGAAAATCGTAAACTGATTAGAAACGTTAGACGAAGACAGTCAAAACTTTTTTTTGAGCATGTTATGGGAAGAAATGAATTGGAGAACTTGGTTACAACTGGCAAGATCGAAGGGAAGAGACCAAGGGGAAGACTTAGAAGCAAGTACCTGGGTGGCTTGGCCACGTGGCATGGTCGAGACAGAAACACGGAGCTGATCCACGACTCTGGTGATCGAGTGAGATGGCTAAACATGACCGCCTTCGCTTATCGGCATGCCACATGATGGATGGATGGATCATCGTGTGTGCTGACGCCGAGGTAGGGGTTTCAATAATAATAATAATAATAATAATAAGTCTTTATTTTCAAAGGGTTAAGTATTTGGCACGCAGGCCCGTCTGACATTCTGCCCTTCTTCTCTATTTCCTCTCATACATTCTTTCATTCAACATCACTTATGAAGCAACTTTTGACAACAAAAGAACATTAAAACGCATGAAAAATAATCAATAACAAATGACTCACTGAAGCAGTGTTTAACATGGGCATTATAAATACCTAAGGAGGGTGTAACGTGCCATACTTAAGGGAATGTTTTTTGGCTAGTTGTCGTTTGAGATAAGTTACCATTATTGTCTTTTTTGTTTTCAAGGAAATACTAGGTGGCTGTACACATTTTGGTTAATTGATATTTTTTTTTTTTAGCTTTCCCTAGCATTGAACTCAATCGTGGTCCATACACGTGCTACTAAATTGCAAGTACCTCAGTAGTCGGAGTGGGTTCGTCTGATTGCGAAGGGCACTGGTAATAGGGAAATCTAATCAATGCGCAAAAATCAGTCCCGTGCACTAGAAGTTGTAGAACGTGTATAGACTACGCTCAAGTTCAAAGTTTGCAGGAAAAAAAAATGGAGTGTTGAAAACTATATTTGCTGGAACATTCTCAGGGAAAAGAAAAAGAGGAATTCTATAAATATTATTGACAGTTCCTTGTCAGAAATGACAACACAATCTCTGACGGGAAATGAAATACTGGCTAGGGACTAACATATGTCATAAGTCTAGCAAAATGTACTGAGAGGTGCTACTCTAACGTCCTGTCTCGGTTTTAAGGGGCAGCCAAGGTAAATAATCGTCGCCGAAAGATGAAATTATAGTGAGATTGCGTCCCTTTGCGTGGTGCAGAGATGCGGTATGACGAACTAATTATTGGTTTGGCCTCGTCTGGTTTGCATAAAATTATTTTCTTTGCAAACCAGCATCTCCGAGTGTGCTTAAGTCTTCCTCCATCATTCACATATGGGCCATCTCACCACGGCGCACGTAGCTCGGAAGCCCATCAAGAACTCAAATGTGTGTGTATGTGTTTGAATATATATGTATGTACATGTCAGATATATAGATATGAAACACATGCCATACATGTTCTTTTCTATGTTTTTTTTTTTTTCAGTTTAAAAATGTAGCCAGTGCAGGCAACTACTGGGCCTGTACTCAAAGTTTTCCTACACCGCCACTTGCATTGCACATTGTCTAATGGGTTCATGTCTCTCCAAAGAGCACGGTCATTTATATTCTGAATCTATGTCATAGTCTTTGGCCATCCAGCATTAGTTCTAATTGTGGAGACAGGGTAATCCTAGTTTTTCGCAATTATTCTAGTTGTATGCACGACTTCACGATCAAAGTTTAAGTCTTAAAAATGTCTTAAAAGTCGAGAGGATAGATTTTATTGCCCCGGGTGCTATCCCATATGGCTCGGTCTCTTTCGGCAGGATGACCTGCCGAAAGCATCGCAAAAGCACGAACTCCGTAACTCCGGCGACGACCCCCAGGAGTCTCCGAAAAAAATGCATTCGTGAACCGAAAGACGTAGCCCGGAATCAATCACACAACCTATGTAGCGCAGACGGCTTGACTACTTCGCCACGGAGACACAGTATCAATACCGACCTGGCTACCGCGGTAGCGCAGTGGCTTGCACGCTCGCCGACTGGCCCACTGGTCATGTGTTCGAACATCCATTGATACAAAGATGTTATTTTACTAACGCCAGTTCCCAAATTAACCCAGTAAAATATGGGTGCCATTAATAGTCCTGGAAGTAAAAGTGGCCGGCGTGATATCACCACAACACCCATAGTGCCGATAAGTATAAGAAATGTGGCTAGTAACATATACTCAAATGGTCTCATGGCATGAGTTAGTCGTAAGAACTCCGACAAAGAAGCATGAACGTTTACTTTCACAGTGCCCTTCACACAGTAAACAGTACCTGCACTGCTTTCCCGAAATAAAGACAGTTATGTACTATGTTTCCTGATTTATATGTATTATAAGCAGAAATAAATAAGTAATAAACGTAATAAAAAAACAGGATACCTTGTGTACCAGGCAACCTTCTTTACTGGCCGAGCTAACAGAGAAGCTGTGTATACATACCTTGTGTACCAGGCAGTCTTCTTTACTGGCTGAGCTAACAGAGAAGCTGTGTATACAGTCCGTGCACAGTGTGTTTGATGCGGCTGTTAGGGAAAGACAAGAACATGTAATCAATAGAGATATGTCGTATTCTACGAGGCGATTCACCATATACTCAGTGACTACCCAGTTTATCACATAAGTTCAATGCTATTGACAATAATTCATGCTTTCATTGAATATTTAAGGCACCTCACACATTCATAGACTATGCAGTTAATTATGATCCTTCACTGACAATTTAATGCATCACACACGTTCTTTAACTACGTAATGCATAACATGGTGCATTGCCTAATTAATGTATCACACACATTCACTTGACTACTTAATGTATCACATACAATTTAATGTATTACATACGCTCATTGCCTACTTGATTGCATGCTTGCTTGTGTTCGTTGGCTTGAGCTCCAACGCGAAGACCTGTATGTCGGATGAAGGCGTCCTGTGTGTCGGATGAAGGCATCCTGTTGTCCAGCATCAGTGTGATGTCATACAGGACCTGAGGTTTGCGTGAGTATCCGTTGTCCCATGTCTGGCTTATTGGTGTGCAGACTGGTGGTTCCTCGCCGTACAGGCTGACACTCTCCGACTTCGGAGGAATCGGCGAGCCTACTGACTTTAGCCAGAACCCCGAAGGGACCTGTTGCCCTGGACGCTCGACGAGGACGCGTCAGTAGGTCTTGGCCAGTATATAACCCGGCCCTGGTGCCTTGGAAACACCTCTGCGTCCCATTGCCTACTTAATATATCACATTATCTCGAAAGATTCTTAAAGACATGTAGTACTCCGTGTTATGAAGAGGGTCCCACCAGAGTATGCTAGTCATGCGCTTGCCCTCCAAAACAGTGATCCGGGGTTGATACTTAGCAGATAGAGGATTCCTTCATCAGATCAGCATGGCTCTGGGATCCATCAAACCTAATAGAATGACCACCAGAGAATTGTCAAAATGTTCAAGACGTTAATGTGAGAATGAAAGACCACTCCCATCTTGAATGTGGTATCCTAGAATATGTGCAGTCCTGGCACGTCACATCTCATCGGCAGTATCTTTTATGAGGAGACTTGCACCTTTTGTAGCTAACATACGATTATAAATGTGATCTTTTCTTCACTTTCATTATGACATCACTATAAAATATAACTATCATATTGGTATCTGTACCAGTGTTGGTCTCTTCTGGACACTGGCGAGAGCTGGCCAGCTTGCCTAGGTAGTCGCCACGCGGTGTACAAGTTTGCATTTATCTATCACCTTCTGTCCATAACAGGGATTATAACACGTTTGCCACTATATATACGTTTGGAATTCTAATCGCACAGCCAGCAGCTGCTCTCGGGTTTAAAAAAAAACAAAAAAAACTGTCATTTACTGCCTATAGTACCTTGCGGTGTAGGACAGGGGAGTCTTGATCCTGGGGAATTAAGGCCACATGGCTAGTGCAGTCGCCGCGAACTGTGCAGGTTAGAGTTTTCTTTTTGCCCTGGACAGAAAAAACTCCTTACCGAGGATTCAAACCCGAGTCTCCCGAGTGAGAGCCTAGCATTCTAGCGATTCGGCCAGCCGCTCCCCCTTATCTGATTATAATTAGTAAATATACCCGAATAATTAGAAAAAAATCAATACAATCCTCCAAAAAAAATGTCTCGAAAATTAGCCAGTGTAAAATTTAAACAGTGTAAAAGACTCAAAGAAACATCAACAAACATTCACGTATTATAAGAGTTAAGAAAATGGGAAACGGGGAAAATGTTTGCTAATATATGAAGAAATATTCACGTCCTTTAAGATTTCAGAATACCCTGCACCAACTATGAACATATCACGTACTTTACGAGTGAAGAAACTCAAAGACATAAACAGGCTGCAGGAAACATGAATAAACATTCAAGTTCTTTAGGATTTACGAAAACTTTTAATTGTTTCCTTTGAGAAAGTATGTGCTAGTAGGTGCCTTGGAGAAAGTGGTCTGCGTTTCAATCCAAGTAGTGACAGCATATCATTATGAGGACGATAGCGGCTCGAAAATAAGATGACCAAAAAAAAAAAGAAAAAAACAATAAGCAAAAAGAGAAAAATAATGTTCTGATAGAGTACATGCAACAAAATCCGGTCATATTAAAGACTCACCTCTAACAGTGGAAACATACTGGACCTTGTCACGTGTTACCCCCAGTGTGAGCAGACCTTGGCGGAGAAGTACTACAATCTCCAGGTCACCTGTAGCTTTCTGTACACAATAGAGATTAGATATACAGACATCCAGGCAAACTTTGTCATGCGCACATTTCATGCATGCATGCATGCATGGGGACAGACAGACAGACAGACAGACAGACAGACCGACAGACCGACCGACCGACCGACAGACAGACAGACAGACAGACAGACAGACAGACCGACCGACCGACCGACCGACCGACCGACCGACAGACAGACAGACAGACAGACAGACAGACAGACAGAACGAACGAACGAAAATCTTTATTTTCAAAGGGTTAAGAATTGGGCACGCTGGCCCGTCTGACATTCTGCCCTTCTTCTCTATTTCCTCTCATACATTCTTTCATTCAACATCTCTTATGAAGCAATTCTTTGACAACAAAAGAACAATAAGCATTAAAACGCATGAAAAATAATCAATAATACATGACTCGTTGAGGCAATGTTTAATATGGGCATCATGAATGCCCAAGGTGGGTGTAACGTGCCATATATATGGAAATGCTTTTTTTTTTTTTTTTGACTAGTTGTCGTTCGAGATAATTTACCATTATTATTGTCTTTGTTGCTGTTTTTTTTTTATGGAGGCATGTAGTCTGTCCTGAGGTAGTGTTCAAATAGGTTCCGACTGTATGTATAATGATTGGTGGTGTCTTTGATTTCTTGTGATATGGAATAGAAAGAAAAAGCAGCAGCTGCAGCAGGATATAACAATATGAATTGGAAACAAATAGGTATATTAAGCTCCTGCGAGATGAAACGTACTAAACATCAACACGTCGCACATACCTTATAAGGTTATCCATAGTATCGCGAAATACAGGTGAAAATCCGAAATCCGAAGCACTCAATAAATATATAAAATGAATAATAAAATAAAATAAACTAAAAAACACACAAACGCGTACAATACGACACACAGGACGGCCGACGTTTCGATTCTCAGAATCTTTTTCAAGGACAGGACACCTCAGATCGCTAACACAACGAATTACAGCAAACAAAGAAAAAAACACAACTACTCCGATGTCATGTGGAACAGAAAAGGTGGCTTTGCCAGCTGCGTTGGCTGCAGAGTTAAAAGTGGATTGCCAGATAGGATTTAAGTAGCCAAAAATATTCGAACAGTCTGCTATGAAAATATAGGGGTGTGGGGACAGTTAGGTATATATATATATATATATATATATATATATATATATATATATATATATATATATATATATATATATATATATATATATATATATATATTAGTCAGGTCTTAGTCAGATATGACTGAGCTACCGTATGACAGTAGGCGGTACTACCTGCTTTCTGTCAGCGCCGAATGTTGGGCGGCGCTTACCAAACCCGACACCCCATATTGTGCCAACGGTTTCGGGCGGAAGAGCGCAATTGGGAGGGTACTAGCCTTATCCTGGTGCGAGGAAATGCAACCCAAAGACAAAATAAGTCATGGCAGGGCAGACCAGGCCCTAAGCCTTGGTTGGCAGCTGGTCTAGGATCGAAGCTCCGACAGGCGGACAGTTAGAGCATTGCTTTGCTGATCCGGCAGCTTCTGCAGCTTGTCTTGTTCCAGATTATAGGTGTCAACTTTCCTCTGAGTGAACTAGGCAGGCCGAGAGAGGGATCATGCTGCATGGGAAACACATGATCCCTATATTTTAGCCCAGGCTTTGTGCTATGGAGAGGCAAAATGAGCTTGCATCTGGCAAGGCTCCAGGTAAGGATGGGATTCCAATAGAGGTTATCAGGAGTGGGCAAGACACACTCGCTCTACAGATCCACCAGCTAATAGAGCTATGCTGGCGAGAAGGACAAGTCCCACAGGATTTCAAAGATTCAAACATCATAACGCTGTACAAGAACAAGGGAGATCGGAGCGACTGTAACAACTATAGGGGTATCTCACTACTGTGTATTGTTGGGAAAGTATTTGCCAGAATTGTCCTGCACAGACTTCAAGTCCTGGGAGATCAAGTCTACCCCGAATCACAGTGCGGCTTCCGTCAGAACCGGTCTACCATTGATATGATATTCTCATTGCGACAGATGCAAGAAAAATGCCGGGAACAAAATCAGCCACTGTTTATTGCCTTCATCGACCTCACAAAGGCATTCGATTTGGTCAGTCGTGAGGGTCTGTTCAAAGCACTAAAGAAGATTGGCTGTCCACCAACTCTTCTGTCCATTGTGGAATCGTTCCACACAGGCATGAAGGGTATAATCAAGTTTGATGGCTCAAATTCAGAAGAGTTTGAAATCAAGAGTGGAGTTAAGCAAGGTTGTGTACTAGCCCCCACCCTCTTTGGGATATACTTTTCACTTCTACTGAAATATGCCTTTCGTGATCAGGATGAAGGTATATACATTCACTCACGCTAAGATGGTGGCCTCTATAATGCTCAGAGATTGAAGGCCAAGACCAAAATTAGCAGGGTACTAATCAGAGAGTTGCTTTTTGCGGATGATGCTGCGATTACGACCCACTCTGAGGAAGAATTACAACATCTACTATCTGCATTCTCCAATGCTTGTTCTGAATTTGGTTTAACAATTAACAAAAAGAAGACACAGATTATGTCACAAGGTGCACATGGTGTACCATCAATCTTTAATGACGACGCCGAACTGGAGATAGTAGACCATTTTACATATCTAGGATCAGAGGTAAATAGCAAATTATCCCTCGATCAGGAAATCAACATCAGGATTGGCAAGGCAGCAACAACAATGAACATGTTAGCAAAAAGAGTCTGGGAGAACAGGAAGCTTACTGCCAAAACAAAAGTCCTCGTCTACCAAGCCTGTGTCCTTAGTACTCTTCTTTATGGCAGTGAAACCTGGACAACTTACTCACGCCAAGAGAAACGTTTAAACAGCTTTCATATGCGGTGTCTGCGAAGAATACTTGGTATTAAGTGGCAAGACAAAATCACAAATACTGAAGTATTGGAAAGATCAGGTTGTGTGACGGTGTATTCCATGCTCAGTCTTCGTAGAATTAGATGGATAGGACACATTAGGAGGATGGATGATGGTAGAATACCAAAGGACATCTTTTTGGGGGAATTACAGACGGGTAAGTGATCTCAGGGTCGGCCTCTACTACGATACAAAGATGTGTGTAAGCGGGACATGATTGATATAGGCATTGATAATGCACATTGGGAGCACCTCGCCGCTGAACGTGTTGCATGGAGGGCAACTATCAGAAATGGAATAAAGACAAAGGAGAAAATGATTGCAGATAAAGCGCAGACAGAGCGTGAGAGACGTAAGATGGTGCAAAATGGTGGAAGTGACCATGTTTTCACATGCACCTACTGTGGGCAAACATTTGCAGCAAGAACTGGCCTTACCAGCCACACTCGCCACCGCCATGGATCGTAGTTATTAAGCCTTTTTGAAGCACAATGTACCAAACTATCGTCTGTCAAGACGGAAAGGTGCCAATGAATGATATATATATATATATATATATATATATATATATATATATATATATATATAGGGGGGTGGGGGGAGGACAGCATAGTAATAGATAGTGTAAACAATTGGGGAAGATAGCACAGTTATACCGTCGCGTCCACAACAGTATTGATACCTGCTGGATGGATGCATCCCAGATTTTTTATTAGCTGGCATTCAATTTTGAGCCTAACGGAGCTGTTGGAATAGCAGGGTTTTAATGCGGTGACACATACATCGTCGACTCCATTATAGTTGGAGGAATTGAAATGGTTGGGGACAGGTTTGTCAGCGCCATGATTGATGTCTCTGAGGTGTTCTCTAAAACTGTCAGCAAGACGTCTGCCAATTTGGCCAATGTATTTCATGTCTTTCACGTATTTCATGTATTTTATGATTTCTTGTGGAAGATTGTTCCACAACTACAGACAGACAGACAGACAGACAGACAGACAGACAGACAGGCAGGCAGGCAGGCAGGCAGACAGACAGACAGACAGACAGGCAGGCAGGCAGGCAGAATGACAGACAGTCAGACAGACAGACAGACAGACAGACAGACAGACAGACAGACAGACAGACAGACAGAAAAGTGAGCTAAGTAAGATTCATTCTCAAATTCTATATATTAGTGATAAGAGTAGAAGATAATGACATGATACTCCGAGAAGTGTAAGAAGATATAAACAGTTAGTTGCATGTCCAGTACAGGACGTTGCAACTAACCCCCTTATTTTTTTCGCAGTTTGTAATTTATTAGACAATTGTTACTTTCAGCAGTTTTCCATTTATTTCTTAACTATCGACGCCCATACCATGAAATTCAACGCAAGCCTGTTTGCTTTCAGATAGTCTGCATCCGATTTCGAAAACCTGACTCGATAGGTCAGGGAAGTGTGAAATGCGTTTACTGTCCCTTAACTACAGCGCTGACATAGGAAGATGTACGAACCTGGAATAAAACAGTAGTGAGAACTCCGCCTCGTGTTGTATCTCCCAGGGAAGCGTGTATGCCCTCTGAGTCTGCCCATATTCTGAGCTTGGCTGGACTATCGCACTGAGATGTCGCAGGAGTTGAAGTAATGTCAAATTCTGGCTTGGAAACGTTGAGACTAGAAATGTACAAAGGAAAACATTTTCATTATCACAGACTGCAATTACAATCTGCGAACCGTGAAGAAGAAGAAGAAGAAGAAGAAGAAGAAGAAGAAGAAGAAGAAGAAGAAGAAGAAGAAGAAGAAGAAGAAGAAGAAGAAGAAGAAGAGGAAGAAGAGGAAGAAGAGGAAGAAGAAGAAGAAGAAGAAGAAGAAGAAGAAGAAGAAGAAGAAGAAGAAGAAGAAGAAGAAGAAGACGAAGACGAAGACGAAGACGAAGAAGAAGAAGAAGAAGAAGAAGAAGAAGAAGAAGTGCAAAGGATGATTTTTGTTGTCTGGTGATAATAGTATGTCTTAAAAACAAAAAAAAAGTCGCTTAAAAGTCGACAGGGTCGACTTCATTGCACCGGGTTTTATCCCATATGGCTCGGTCTCTTTCCGCAGCGCGGAAAGCGTCGCACAAAGCACGAACTCCGTAGCTTTTAGCGACGACTCACAGGAGTCTCTGAAACATTTAACTCGTAAACCGAAGGGTGCGGCCCGGAATCGAACCCACAACCTTCGGAGCACGAGTCAAACGGCTTGACCGCTTCGCCACAGAGACTCCTGTCAAGTATGTCGTAAATGCAGAATGATGGAAACACCTAAAACAATCAGTTATTAATAATGCATGTATGTGTATATCTTATATATAAATTAGGATGTGCGTATCTCTGTATGTATGTATGTATGTCCTTTATACGCTCGCGAACGGCCCATCCGATTGAGATGAAATTTTCTACACGCCTTCCTTTCATTCCAGAGATGCCAACTGTCGTAGTTTTTTTTTCTTCTTCCTCCTCCTCCCTCCTCCCTCCTCCCCCTCCCAAAATACGTACGTCCAGGAAATGGTCTTCTACATAGACACTTCTCTCTGAGGTCCGCGATAACATATTAACCTGGTGGGATGGCAATCAATCATCCTACTACCTCCTCCCTCCTCCTCCCTTCTCCCTCTTCCTCTTCCCTCTTCCTCCCTCCGCCTCCTCCCTCCTCCCACTCTCTACTCCTCCTTCCTCCTCCCTCCTCCTTCTCCTCCCTCCTTCTCCCTCTTCCTCCTCCCTCTTCCTCCCTCTTCCTGCTCCCTCCGCCTCCTCCCTCCGCCTACTCTCTCCTCCTCCTCCCTCCTCCTCCCTCTCCCTCCTCCTACTCCCTTCTCCTCCTCCTCCTCCACCTCCTCTCTCCTCCTCCCTCCTTCTCCCTCTTCCTCCTCCCTCCTCCTCCCCCTCCTCCTCCACCCTACTCCTCCCTCCTCTTCCTAATCCCTCCTCCTCCCTCCTATTCCTCCTGTCTCCTCCTCCCTCCTTCTCCCTCCTCCTTCTACCTCTTCCTCCCTCCTCCTTCTCCCTCCACCTCCTCCCTCCTCCTCTCTCCTCCTACTCCCTCCTCCTCCCTCTCCCTCCTCCCTTCTCATCCTCCCCCACCTACGTTCTCCTCCTCCCTCCTCCCTCCTCCTCCTTCTCCCTCCTCCTCCCCTCCCTCCTCCCCCTCCTCCTCCTCCTTCACCCTCCTCCCTCCTCCTCCTCCTCCTTCACCATCCTCCCTCCTCCTCCTCCCTCCTCCTCATCCTCCCTCCTCCCTCCTCCTCCCTCCTCATCCCTCTTCCTCCTCCTCCTCCTCCTCCCTCCTCCTTCTCCCCTTTCCCCCCTCTTTCTCTTAATCCCTCCTCCTCCCTTCTCCTCCCTCCTATTCATCCCTACTCCTCCTCCTCCCTCCTCCTCCTCTCTCCGCCTATCTCTTCCTCCCTCCTCCTCCCTCCTCTCTCTTCCTCCTCCCTCCTCTCTCTTCCTCCTCCCTCCTCCTCCCTCTTCCTCCTCCTCCTCCCTCCTCCTTCCTCCTGCTCCCTCCTCCTCCCTTCTCCTCCCTTCTCCTCCTCCCCCTCCTACCCCTCCCTCCTCCCCCTCATCCGTCTTCCTCCCTCCTCCTTCTTCCTCCCTCCTCCTCCCCCTCCTCCCCCTCCTCCTCCCTCTCCTCCTCATCCCTCCTCCTCCATTCTCCTCCTCCCTCCTCCTCCTCTCTCTACCTCCTCCCTCCTCCTCCCTTCACATTCCTCCTCCTCCCTCTTCCTCCTCATCCCTCCTCCTCCTCTATCCTCCTCCCTCCTCCTCCTCCCTCTACCTCCTCCCTCCTCCTCCCTTCACATTCCTCCTCCTCCCTCTTCCTCCTCCTCACTCTCATCCTCTTCCCTCCTTCTCCTCCCTCCTCCTTCTCCCTCTTCCTCCTCCCTCTTCCTCCCTCCGCCTCCTCCCTCCTCCCACTCTCTACTCCTCCCTCCTCCTTCTCCTCCCTCCTCCTCCTCCCTCTTCCTCCCTCTTCCTGCTCCCTCCGCCTCCTCCCTCCGCCTACTCTCTCCTCCTCCTCCCTCCTCCTCCCTCTCCCTCCTCCTCCTCCCTCTCCTCCTCCTCCTCCTCCTGCGATCTCCTCCTCCCTCCTTCTCCCTCTTCCTCCTCCCTCCTCCTCCCCCTCCTCCTCCACCCTACTCCTCCCTCCTCTTCCTAATCCCTCCTCCTCCCTCCTATTCCTCCTGTCTCCTCCTCCCTCCTCCTCCCTCCTCTTCCCTCCTCCACCTCCATCTTCCTCCTCCCTCCTCCATTTACCCAAGACAGACAGACATACAGATAGTCGGGAACGGGATCTTATATGACTACTTATATGATTTAAATGAGATGCTCTCCACCATGGGCTGGGCCGGGTCAGACAGACAGACAGACAGACAGATAGATAGACAGACAGACAGACAGACAGTCGGGAACGGGAGCTTATATGACTACTTATATGAATTAAATGAGATGCTCCCCACCAGAGTCTGGGCGAAGCCGGGCCGTGTCAGCTAGTTGCTTAATAATAACGACAGTGTTATAATTATAAGCCAGTTATTGTCAAACCTTTCTGGGGGTATCCGTGGCGAAGTAGTTTCGTGGCATGCCTCGCAATCCGAAGGTTGTGGGTTCAGTTCCTGACAACATCATTCATTTCACAGAAATATCCATTGTGGAACCCTTTGAGGCCACTAGGAAGTTCATGAATAAAACACGCGAATTGTTTGGCGCTCAGAGAAGTGAGTAGAAGGAAGTAGAGACTAGAGGACGCACTACACAAGATAACAATTTAAAGCCATAGTTACCGACTTTCTTGTTACTTGTATGAGTGCCAAATAAACCTATTTATTATCCGGTTCACGAGTGCATTTGTCTCAGGGTTCGTCACTAGAGCTATGGAGTTTAGATCTGTCCGACACTTTCGGTAGGTCGCCCTCTGGAAAGAGACCGAGCCATCTGGGATAAACTCAGTGCAATGAAGTTTAACTTCTTGCCTTTTAAACCCATTGTTTCCACACACACACACACACACACACACACGCACGCACGCACGCACACACACACACACACACACACACACACACACACACACACACACACACACACACACCAGGAAAAAAAATTGTGCGATACATCCCCTTGATCCCCAAGGACTCACTCTGTTTTTTTTTTCTTTTTTTTGCTCATGATTCACTCATACAATACAATTGTCTATATCATTCTTGATGTGGAGTACACAAAAAATCCAAATACCAATTGTCCACCCCCAACGTATTTACATTTAATTTTGGTAGCCCTGGTATAGATCGACGATGGATGGTCATGTAAGTCGGAAGCTGATAGAGGGCGTTTGTCAATTCATTTGTTGAATCGTCTAGATCTGGTAAAGTAAAGCAAATTAAAGTAAAATAGAGTAAGGTAACATAAAGGTAAAGTAAAGCGTGGCGATGGCGTTGCGGACGAGATTCGTAATGCCGCTTACCCGCCTTCGAAAGACAGCGGCGATCTGTTTGGCAGCAGACCGTGTAGCGCTGGTTTTAACGTGTTGGTATGGGAGCCGGTCATTCAGAAAGCAATGGCAAACTACTGAACGTAAAATCTTGCCAAGACATCAACAATGGCAGTAAAATGCTGGTTTTGACTGCAACGTCCTGTAAAGGATATGCAACTTTAAAAAGGGTGAAGTAAAGGTAAAGTAAATGTAAAAGATACAGTAAAGGCAAAGTAAAGGTAAAGCAAAGACAAAGTAAAGACAAAGTAAAGGTAAAGATAAAGTAATGTAAAGGTAAAGTTTTGGTAAAAGTAAAGTAAAGGTAAATGTAATCGTCTGGCGCGATACATGATGATGATAATGTTACCAGTACCAGCATCCCTTGCAGTGCCCTTGGGTACGATGGGAAGCCGCTCTGGAAGTGAGGATAAATAGAGGCGCGTGTCAGTTTCCCGGTCTCTCCAAACCAGACAACCGTGGCCGAAGGAGCGATTATGTAGATCGCTGTAGTATAGAATAGGGAGGCTTTAACCAGCCCTCCCCAGTCACTGGACCAGAGCAGGGAGTCACAAATGCCTCTAGATTTAACCATGACTGGCTTGTGTGGCCCACACACGAGGACCGAGGAAATCCATCAAAATGACTGGCAATTTGTAAGCCCACTCTTGGTAGTGAACCCAGGCCATGGTTGGGGTTGTAGAGCAAACTTGAGCCCCGGCTCTGGTTAATGTCGTAGGCCACTCACATCCCCTTCGTATACCTGTTTATGCGTGTTTATGCCACTATATCTCTGCTGTTAGGGTTATAGTTTTGTTATTCGTTATGTTGTGGTTTTTCGCTGTATCTGGTCCCAGTCGACTTATGTGATGCGGGTGTCTTGTGTGGGTATTGAGGGTGCCCTTCGACTCAACTGAACATGATTGAGGTCTCACTGTCATTTAGAGACCGCCCCTGTAGTCAGTGCTAGGCAGCAGTTATCTCTAACTGTGGGATTTCAGATTCCCATTTCTGTATGCACCAACTGTCCATGAGTCCTGAGATGATTACAATAGAGAGTCCATACCTGCTGTTACCGTTGTTGTTTACGTTGAGGCTCTGTTGTTGCCATGTCCTTGTTGGTTTGTGAAGATGGGTACCTAGTCACGTGCGTAGCGATGTTAGGCAGCAGTGATTACTGTGGGAACATAGGTTCCCATTTCTGTATATGTCAGTTATGTGACGTGTCGAGATGCCTGTTTGTCCCTAAACCATGCAGTTCTGTCAATAAAAACCTAATTTTGTTGTTCTTAATTTGTTTTGTTTAGTCTGTAGTTTGTTGTGTAAACTCATTGGCCCTGTTACAGTCCAGCAGTGTAATCTTCTGTCTGGGATGTACAACCGTATATCCCCCGCCCTAGAACTCCTGGAATCTTCTGTCTAAATTCTACCCCTTTTCTTGTTAACTGAGGAGAATATATACAGTGCTCTCTCTCTACTTCTTCTTATTGTCCTTTTCTTCTCTGGCCCATTAAAAGTCAGTGTTGCGCTTTGTCTTTGAGCACTTAAGTATAGGAAATTACATCTTCCTGTTCTTTATCATTCTACCTCCTATGACAAGTGGCGAGCCTCGGCCTGGATTGTTTGGCGGCCTTTAGATTATCTTGTTGGTGTCTGTTCCAGTCTTCAATGATTCTTTTAGGTGGTAGTTCCATGTTTTGTTTTTTTGCCTTTTTGGGGGTGTGAGAGGTCCCTGGCCAAAGACATTAACTGGGTTCAGGTTTTCCCCAAGTCTCCAAGAAGCACAGCATTGAGAGAGGAGCCTCCAGATCTACACCACATCTCAAGTCGTCGAAATTAAAGGTGACCTTATTCCATGTTTAGGGAACCGAAGTTTCCCACCCAGCCGGCGCTCAGTCTGAGTCCGCTGGTATAAATTAAGAGTGAGAAAACAACGAAGGTCACCAAACTTTAGCTATAAAGTCTTTTGGAATATGCATGTATATTCCTACTGAAACCATCAAGCTTTACTCAGAAAGCTACAGAGGTGGTTGACGACTCCATGAGAGCAGAATTCCCCCACATTCAATAGAGGCTGGGGCTGTGCTTGTCCAAGAGAAAAATTCTGTTGATTCTTTTGGGAGAACAGTTTTGGACTGTTCATGCGACTGATTTCAGCAGTGCCAACATCTGGGGCCATCCATAGAAGTACCTTTCCCTTGTTTGTCTGGAAGAGGGGACATCAGAAATCCATCCCACCAGTGTGTCCCACCAGCAGCAGAGCGCTGGTCATCCATATTCAATCCCCAATGGTGGCACCATCACCTGAGATCATCGAGGGGGATGTTTCCCTTATTGTGCATCAGTTCACCATGTTTGTTTGAAGTGACAGATGACAATGTTACCTGTGGTGATAAGAAAATCCTTTCCTTATAGGCGGAAGCAGAGGAGTTAATACTAGCGTGTTCGTCCATGTTCATGATGTCATGGGTGGACATATTGAGTGTTGCGGGACGAGTGAACAGTGATGTCCTATATTTCCAACTGTGCATAGATAATTTAAAAGCGACACATA
Source organism: Cepaea hortensis (assembly GCA_963921405.1). Taxonomy (NCBI): domain Eukaryota; kingdom Metazoa; phylum Mollusca; class Gastropoda; order Stylommatophora; family Helicidae; genus Cepaea; species Cepaea hortensis. Next base: position 166,288,702 of record OY992876.1, on the reverse strand, counting down.
ATAGACATTCAGTGAGAGGAAATAGCATCCAGCGAGAATCATCGAGCAGTGAATGAACTGATTTCCTATATTTCCCCTGTGCATAAGACAATTCAAAAGAGACACATAATATGCGTTAAGTAGGAGTAACCGGTATCCAGTGAACAATATCAGACAGAAACATTTGTTATATATTTCCACGACAGGGACAAATAATTAATTACTAGTTAATTATTTTGTGTCATTCAATAATAATTCGAATTAGGAATCCCCACAGAAAGTGAGTCCAAGACGCCATGTCTTCCGGCATGTTTTGTTTTGCTTTGTTTTTTTTCCATGTACAGGTATTTTTCTACCCCGCTTCATTTGGGTACCAAAGTGACAACTGAGAAATTACTGACCCACCCCATGGAACTGATGGATGTTGCTGGCAGAAGCAGGGCTACCAGAATCAGACCGGGGAAACAAAAACTGGGTTTGCCTGCATAGTCATGGGAGTTATATTTTTTTCAGTGGCAGGGATGTGTCTGCATCTTGGTTTGCAGGTGATCTAGTGGATAGCATGCATGTTATTCCGGTCGTTGTTTTTTGGTTACAAGTAGGGATTGTAAATTTAAGGGGATGCCTGTGTGAAAATTTTTTTTTGGTGCCCCTACGTATTGCATCCATGGAGCTAAGTGTTGATGTTGATGTCAGGGTTGCTAGTTTATTTTGTATGCAGACTGCATATTCCTCATGGCCACTCATAAGATATGGTATTATCTTTTGTCAGGGACTGATTTTAAAAAAAATTTTCACTGATGTATGTTTTTAAGGCAGGTTCAGAAAATATAACTGGTAACAATTTTACGCTGAGAGGTTTAAGTCCCGTGATGAAACCCCCTTGACTTATTGTTTATTTAAATAGCCCTAGGTATTTGGCTAAACCCTAAGGGTCTAGAGTATTCGACGGAGACCGTCGAAAAATTGGGGGTGTGATGTGTAATCGTCTGGCACGATACATGATGATGATAATGTTACCAGTACCAGCATCCCTTGCAGTGCCCTGGGGTACGATGGGAAGCCGCTCTGGAAGTGAGGATAAATAGAGGCGTGTGTCCGTTTCCCGGTCTCTCCAAACCAGACAACCGTGGCCGAAGGAGCGATTATGTAGATCGCTGTAGTATAGAATAGGGAGGCTTTAACCAGCCCTCCCCAGTCACTGGACCAGAGCAGGGAGTCACAAATGCCTCTAGATTTAACCATGACTGGCTTGTGTGGCCCACACACGAGGACCGAGGAAATCCATCAAAATGACTGGCAATTTGTAAGCCCACTCTTGGTGAGTTAAATTTATTTAGATAGCTTAATTAAAGATAGGATAGTGGTGCCTTTGGTAGTTCCAAACTGGAAGCTCCAAACTTAACATCCACAGGTTTGAGGTACAATTCGGTGTAGTTCGGTTTATAGTGTTACCTAGATTGAGGAACTCTTCTGTTCCTGAGTGAATAAAAATTAGTATTTATTTTCACAAGTAAAATGGCGATGATCGGCAGAATGACAACAACATGGGTTCGCCTCAATTAGTAACTGTAAAAGTGCTACTCTGCAGATTGGCAGGGATATAGTAAGAAAATTAATACCAGGGGTAGTTGTTGAAGATCCAGGACAAAGGATGTTCTCATACGATGGTGTGTATATTTGTAGGTTTTTATATTTAAGATAGCAGACAGTGCAGTACGGATTGGAAGTAATCAAGTATCGATACTGTACTGTGTGTGTTGGGTAGTTCTATAGAATTTGATATAGCCACGATTCAATACAGTATTAAAAATATGTAGTATCATAGTCCAGAGTAGAGGAAGAGACTGGAGCCATGCATAAAATTGAATGCTTATGAGTAGGGGAAAATAACCATAATATAGGTGTAATATTTATAACAGGAAAATACCTGGATGGCTTGGCTACATGGCATGGACGAGACAGGAACACTGAGCTGATCCACGACTCTGGTGATCGAGTGAAATGGCGAATCATGACCGCCCACGCTTTCCGGCATGGCACATGATTGATTGATTGATTTATAACATGTGTAGAGCAGAGAAGAGTACTTACATGTTATGTGTGGCAATGATGGGTTAATGGTTAAGCTATGTAGTTAGGACATGTAGGTAATACATAGAAGTGAAGGAAATAATGTGTTGAATTGTAGGGGCGCCATGTGTTCTGACAAGAGGAAAATACAGAGCATTAGCATAAAATATGAGGAAATAATGAAATAATGGTTGGGGCTGTTTAGAGGAACATATGGAGCACTGTTGCATAAAATATTAGGTTATGATTAATTCTATTTGGGTGGTATTCCTGTATGAAGGTGGCCAGATTAGGTGTGCAGGATATATATGATATAATGCCATTATTATAGTAGCATGGTGAGGTTGAAGATAACAGTAGATTGAATGGCCTGGGGTAACCAGGGCTGTTCCAGGTGGACTGTACAGTCAGTAAGAGGGAGGCAAAGTACATCATTGGGTGGCTATACCAGTCTGGTCTATAATGAGGAACATGAAGTTGAGCTGGAAACATGGTGCAGATGTGTTTATGATTTAACTTCCCACAAGAAAGGGGAAGGCCGGTGTCTTTATATTATAATGTACTGAGGTATTGAGATATCTCACATGTAATGGAAAGTAAAGGGTGCCAGGCCATGAGAGACGCCTCCATTATGTTATATTGTTTGAAGCCAGATGACTTATCATGACTCAAGAACGCCAAAAATATAGTGATTGCTGGCGTACGAAGGTGTAGAGTGGCACGGTGAAAGTAATAGATATATGGTGCTTGATGACAATGTATGTTATGTTCTTCTAGATAAATGGAGCTATGGTAATAATTATTCATGACTGGGTGTAGTGATGAAGGTGCCAGGTTGAACACTACACATGATAGGGTGGTTTATGATTATAATAGTGTTCATGGGGATAATGATCTGTGTTGCTCAGGTTGGACACATGTGAACTTAAGAAGAATAGTCTTGAGAATAGTCTTGGAAGAGTTGCTGAATAGGGCACCCATAATGAATCTGGGGTATTATTGAGTGAGCTTTGTCATGGTGAGGGTGACCATGTAGTGATGTCGGCTAAAATGACTGGGATGGTGATTGTAATGGTTTTATGTGGCGTTATATGTCTGAGTTGTTGGCGGTGACTTATGTTATAGCCTGTGTCCTGATTGTTGCTGGTGTTATGTGTAGAACTGTACTTCTGGTATAGTGATGTTGTCTAGTTGTCATCAGTACAATGACACATCTAGTTGGTGATGTCATGTTGAATTGCATATCCTATGTCTGCTTGATTGCTGTTGGTGCATTGGGCTGTATTTATGTCCTGTATGTACATGTTCAAATGGTGTTGTCCTGTTAGAGTCGTGGTACACCGGTGTAACTGAGTTGTGTTCGGTGATGATTTTGACTAGTTGATGAGTGTTGCTGTGTAACATTGGCATTTATGAGTGGTATTCTCAGCCTGTGGTGTTGGTGATGAGAAGTTGTGTTGTGTCAGAGATCTGTAGGTAATGACCCCCCTGAACTGAGAGTGTTCAAGAAGTAAATATTGAGTTAGATGAGAGGCCAGGAAAGGTTGCGAGCATTGTGACGAGGGATGATCCGCCCTCACATTAAGATTGTCCCATGATATGGTGGTGGCTGTTGCATTAATTGTGGGCCCAATCACTCCGAAGGATGCTGTAGAGCGTGTGTGCTCTGTTTATATTTTATGTGGAGCATATCCTATAACCTATTCATATCATTGTTGTCCAGTTGAAGCATCGTGTGGTTGGTGTGAATTTACACAGTCCATGTCTATGTTTGTGCCACAAAGACATTGTTTACATACACTAGTGTTGTAGTGGTTGTCCTATGAAGTCCATGTGTTGAGGCAAATAATGAGTCTTTGACGATTATTAATTAGATGTTATGTTTGCCTACAATGTCTGATGTTTGTTAGCCAAATCAGTGTTGAGATGTTGCATTTGCTTGTGATGTCTGGGGTAAGTGAATGTTGAGCTGTAGGGGAAGGTGGAGCAGATTGAGGTTGTTGCATTAGAAGGTGTTCTATCCTAGCAATATCAAGTGTAATCTCATGACAGCAGTGGCACAACTGGAGAAGACAATAGTAGGTGATCTGATGATGCAGCATTGATTGCTGCATTTAACCATTAGAGATGTAGTCTCATGATAGCAGTAGTACAACTAGAGGGAATAGCAAAGTGGATAATTTGATGGAAGACATTTGTTATATGTAGGTTAATTCAAATGTTATATTGCATGTGCTCATTGCTTCATGTGTTTAATATGTTGCCTTTACCATGATAATCATAGATTGTGTTTTCCATTGTTACAGGAGCGGCTGACTAGTTAGTGTCAGCAGGCCTGAGTTCTTGGTGGGATAGTAAATTGTGTCACAACTCTTTGTTTATGTCGTGTCTTGGGGTTTATGTTGTGTAACCTATATTTTTGTAGTGCCTTATTGTCTGTGCAGTGTTGCTTGTGTCAAGGTTCTTTATTGTGTCAGTCTAACCAGCTATTGTTTGGAGCACCTGTGTTGTGGTACTTGGTGTACCCTGTTGTCTTAAGTGGTGTTGATTGGTTGGCTGTTACCCACTGTGGTTGTTTGATATATACAGTTGTCTGTTGTATCTGTAATTGAACATCCCTTATTGAATGCTTTATTCAATGTGTTTGAACACAAATTGTCACCATAATTTGTAGCAGTTGATAAATAAAGAGCTATTTTTGTACTGTTTTTGATTCGTTTGTTTAGTCTCTTTTAGTTTTTACAGTCACTATTTCTACCACAATCTAACACCTTAATCCAATGTCTGGGTCTCAAATATGACAGTCAGTCCAGAGTTGAGGCCCCTGCCTGAGATTTCGTATATCTTCTTATCTAATTACTATCCTCTTTTTTTGTTGGTTGAGGCGGTGTGAGGTTCTCTCTCTTTTCACTATTTTTCTTCTTTGGCCATAACGAAGTCAGAACTACTCTTTACCTCTTAGCACCGTAGTGAAGGAAGCATCAGTCTTATGATTGTCTCCCTTTGTCTTTTACCATCGACTACATAAAGATAAAGTAAAGGTAAAGTAAAGGTAAAGTAAAGGTAAAGTAAAGATAAAGTAAAGGTAATGTATAGGTAAAGTAAAGTAAAAGAGCCATTTACATGCTAGTCCTATATATTTGTACACACTAGGCAGGGTTTCGTGGCCACTATCACAAAGGTCGATTTTGCTTCGGAGAATTGTTTCTGGTACCCACTGTTGCTGGATCAGCCAGTTAGCTCTGGTCAGTATAAACAAATTCGCTTCTAGGGGTGACTCTAACACACGAACCCAGACCGGCAGGAAAGTGTGCTAGTTACTGTGCTATAGCCGCTCCCTAACAAACTAATACTGTCCATACATTTGAGTGCCGGGATAGAGTAGCTGTTAGAGCTCTTGCTGTTAAAGTTAGTGGTGTGGGTTTAATGCCTAGCAGTCGCGGGAATTCATTGCTATGAGTATAGCTTTGAAATGCACCCAACTTAATCATTATCATGTAGCGAAACAAAAATGTGCAGAGTCTCGGTCGATCAAGGCACTCCATAAACCCTATGGACCGCTTATCTCATCCTGTTCCTCTTTTACCTTGTGGTGTGGATGTGAGGCATAAATAGCGGGAGAGTGCCCGTCCGTCATCTCGTCTTGTTCCTCTTGCATCTTGCGGTGTCGAGGTGAAGCATTACCAGCAGGAGAGTACCCGCTTATTGGCTTCATATATCGAGATTCTCGTGGACTGTTTTTCCCTCTGTCCGTCGCTTACGTAGTGGGCCTCTTATTTTGTTTCCAAGGACCAGTGAGCGAAGTAAAAAAGACAGTGAAATTTCTAAGGTGTCAACATTGCAGATACAGACAAATTTCAAGCGAACGAAAGAAGAAGAAATACGGCGAAACAGAAAAGCCTTTCGATCTCTTGTTGTTTCTTCCGCCAATTTCTCAAGTCAGTTTTATAAATCCTTGATGTGGATTCGACCACAAGAACATCGGGCCCGCAGTTCGAGCGCCTAGCTACTAAAATATGTTACTAATGAAAGCGCTGAATAAAAGACAAAGAATGACAGCGACGCTCGAGCCAATAAATTATAAAATAATTCTTGGACGAAAACTACACATACTTCACGTACTTAATTCTAAAAGCCAGATTCCCAGCACTTGACTTCTGCTTTATAGGCACACTTTCTACCCGTCCAGAACATTCCATCGACGAGTTAACTTCATGATAAGGTTGGCATTCTAAGAGTAGACAAAATCATGCAGCTCATCAGAATGTGTGTCCATGGATGTGAATATACATGTATGATGCGCGCATATACGCATGTACATTCGCCCGCAGTGGCGGAATGGGTTTAACAATTTAATTTACCAGGATTAAAAGCCCATTAACATATTTCACGTATTGCCTAATGTTTTAGAGAGCCCATTTCATTAGGGGCCCACAGGGCCCGCTTGCCATTGGGCAAGACTGATTAGTCCGCCATGCTTCTGTAACATGATCACGATAACATCCATCGTTGGTCTTACACACAGTATGCACTGGAGCTACTGTTGCATCACAAAAAGTGCTTCATAATTGTTAAAAGATAGTTGCATGTTTTTGCAGGACGTTGCAACCAACCCCATCATTTAATGCTTGTATGAGATTAAATGGGCATTATCTAGTTCAGTAGTTTGCCATTGCTTTCTTAGCGACTGATTTCTCATACCATCGAAATCAACTCAAAATTTCTGATTCCAAAGAGGCAGCGGCTGATTTCGAACCCTCGAGTCGTTATGTCAGGGAATTATCAAACTGCCTTTCACAATCCCCTAATCCACAGACGCCTGCACGCATCAGTTTGGAGAATTGGCTGGCAGAGTGGCTATGGCGCCGGTAAGGTATATATTTTTTTCTGTCGCTGGCATAAAGAAAACCCTAACCTGCACAGTTCACGACAACTGCACCAGCCAGTCGTCCTTGATTCCTCAGGCTCAAGACCCTCCTGTCCTATAACGCAAGGTACTATTGGTAGTAGATGCCAGACAGCAGTTGTTTTCTGGAGGAAAAGTCTATGTTTAAGCTCAACCGACTGGTGTAGGGAATGATCCGATTCTACTACACCACCGCAATAGCACTGTAGGTTTAAGAGTGAGCGCTTTCAAGGTTCACCTACATTGACCTCTTTTGCATAATAATACATCTAAAGACTATTCAAGTGTATTAATTACTGACCTTGACCCGCCTGCATGAAAATATCCATAAGCTTGATGTCACATTTACAGCCGACGATGCTGAAGTCGGAATAGAGGCACGTAGTCTGTTGCAGACCTAGTGTATCTGACGCCACAGCGTATTCCGTAGAGTTGTCCCAGATGGGGATCTTCTTGCAGACACCTAGAATATGAACGGACAAGGAACGATCATCGAATTGTCTTAAGTAGCAGTTATAAAAGGAACTGATGCAGCACATCTTCTCTCATCTCATCTCATTATGTTCCTCTTGTACCTTGCGGTGTCGAGGTGAAGTATAAACAGCAGGAGAGTGCCCGTTTATGGGCTTCATGTATCGATATTCCCATGGACTCTGTTATTCCCTGCGTCCATCGTTTACGTGGTCGACCTCTTCTTCTGCTTCCCTCTGGTCTGTACATAATTGCTTGTTGTGGTATACTGTTAGTTGGTAACCTACTTGCATGGCCAAACCATTTGACTTGCTGCCATCTAATAAAATCTAGTGCAGCCATAACCCCCACTTTAGTCCTGATTTCTTCATTTCTGATCTTATCTCTTCTTGACATATTGAATATTCTTCTCAGGAATCTCATTTCTGTTGTTGTGATTTTTCTTTTCTCTTTTTCTGTCATTGTCCAGATTTGGCATTGGTAACATAGAGATGGTTGAAAGATTGTGTTGTAAAGTGCTTTCTTAGTAGTTATTGATACATGTTTGTTCTTTAGTATTGGTGCCATTTGTCCAATGAGTTGGTTTGCCTTATTGCATCTTTTTTCGATCTCGTCTTCTTATTTGCCATTTGATGATATTATACGTCCTAGGTACTTGAAACTCTTTACTTGTTTCAAGGGATGTTCGTTTAGGTGAATCGTTGTTGCTTTTCTTCTTTAGTTATAGTCAATACCTCTGTTTTACTTGTACTAATTTTCATGTTATGTTCCCTACACATTTCGTTTAGACTGTTCATGTGGTCTTGTAATTCAGCTTCTGATTTTGCTATTAGTGCTTGGTCGTCCGCTAACAGGAATTCTCTAATGGTTAGATTTGCAGATGGTTCTTCTTCTGTGCTCTCGTCATGCGGTGTTCTTGCAGTCTTTGTTTGGCTGGTTTCTTTACATATATTGTCTATATATGTTATAAACAAGAGAGGGGGCAGGACACAACCTTGTCGTACTCCGGATCTTATGATGAAGGGTTCTGAGTATCCTCCAGTTGCTCTCACTATGCATTCACTGCTGTTGTATAAGCTTCTACATAGGTTTGTTAGATGTGTACTCACTCCATATTGTTTAAGGATTTCCCACATCTTGTTTCTATCTACTCTATGAAATGCCTTTTCTTGGTCGACAAAGGCTAAGTAGAGTGTTTCATTGAATTCGATTGATTTTTCTATAAGTTGTCTACGAGCAAAAATGGCATTTGTGCATCCTTTGTTTTTCCTAAATCCAAGCTGTGTTTCGCTTAACTGGGGTTTTATAATAGTTCGTAATCTTTTCTCAACAATTTTGCAAAATATTTTCCCAGTATGACTCAACAGTGAAATGCCTCTGTATTGTGTGCAGTTTCTTTTGCTGCCTTTGTTTTTCCAACTTTGGACAATTATGGCGTTTCCCCAATCTCGTGGTTTCTGTTGTTCTACCCAAACATGATTGAATAGTCTATGTAGCCATGTTGTTCCTACTTCTCTTGCTGCTTTAATTAGTTCATTTGGTATTTCATCTTGTCCTGGTGATTTATTCAATGGGGCTAATCTGAAAGCTTCTATAATTTCTTCTTTCAGTATGTCTAATTCTAGTTCTTCGGTGGCATCTGTGTTGGTTTTTGGAATTCCCGTGACATCTGATGGGATGTTGAGAAGTTGTTCAAAGCACTGTTTCCATCTTATTAGGATTTGTTTTTGTTCACTTATTGGTTCTCCATATTCACTGTTAATTATTTCAGTTGGTCAAAGGGTTATCCTCTGATTCTCATTGCACGTATCTCTTTATAGAAGTTTCTAGTTGCCTCCTTGTAGTTTTTATTTAGAGTTTCTCCATACTCCTCCAAGTCTTTTTGTTTTTCTCTCTTTACTATTTTATTCACATGTCTTCTCGCTATTCTATATTCTATTTAATCGCATTCCCGTTTTCTTTTCGACCACTTTTTATATTTTTCCTTTTGTCTTGTACATCTTTCTTTACTTCTGCGTTCCACCAACTTGTTATTTTCTCTATCCGTGTTTTGCGTTTTTTCATGGTTCCACATGATATCTTTGCAGTATTTAAAACGCTTGGTTTGAACATCTCCCATCCTTCTTCCACTGTCTTTCTTTCTATAGGTAATTTTACAAAGATTTCAGTTAGCGCTTTTTTATAATTTTCCCTCACTGCCTCGTCTTAGAGATGTTTTAAGTTTACTGATTCGCATGGCATGTATTTTCCTGGTCTTTGCTTCCTTCTACTGATGGTTCTTATTGTGGCAACGACTGCTTTGTGGTCTGTGTTTATACCTTAATTGGGCACTGCCCTTGCATCTAATATATTTCTCTGTCTGTTATTTCTTGTTAAAATAAAATCAGTTTGGCTTTTAGTATCTAAATAGTTCCATTTATACCAGGTGTATATTTGTGAGTCTTTGTGTTTATAGAATGTGTTTGTTAAATAGAGGTCGTGTTGGCTGCATAGCTCTATTAGTCTACTTCCGTTATCATTTCTTTCATTATGTTGGTCTCCAAATGCTCTAAGATGTTTTTCTATGCCAGCTCTGTTGTGTCCTAGTCTTGCATTGAAGTCTCCCATACTATGATGTTGTCCTGCTTATCTGCTGCTTTAGCATTTTTAATGCGAATGTATTATGTTTTTTATATCTAGAATATACTCAAAGGTCAGTGAAAATACAGCAACAACAGCAGCAACAACAACCACAAGAGAGTATTACCTAGTCCATCAGCACATTCCTCTTGAGGTCCACACTTGTCAAAGCAAGTCGTGCCAAACTTGCAGCCATAGCCAGCCATGTAGCTGTAGCAGGGCGGGCAGCACTTCGGGTAGGACCTCCCATTGCTGCACGACCAGAAGCCACCACAGACGCCACTCATTGGGTACGTGTCCACGCTGGGGCAGCCGCTGGAGCATGAGTTTGTCCTGCACTTGTCTGGTGAGAAAGCCACTCTTTCAGTCTGAGACAGTACTCTTTTTTAAATTAAACTTGAGCGGTGTCCATGCTGGACTGATTTTTACAATAACTCATTTTCTTTCCGAATTATTCTATAATTTGGCTACTTTTGTCCCATCGTGGTATATCGTTAGCTCCATCAAACGCAAACAGTAGATGTTTTAAAGTAAAATTCCACGGGATGCAAAAGGTTAAAGTAAGTACTGTCTCACTTTAACAAAGTCAGATATGGCTGACCCACAGTAAGAAAGTAGACGGTACTGCCTGCTTTATGTTAGCGCTGAATGTCTGTCGGCGCATATCAAGCCCGACACCCCACATTGTGCCAACGGCTGCTTACTTTAACTGTCTTTAACTTTAACTTTAACTTAACTTTAACTTTAACTACATATGCAGTTTTACTGAAAAGCAGCAACTGTTTGAGTTTGAAAAAATTAAAGATATACCACGCTGGAACAAAAGTAGCCAAGCTAATAATTCGGATAGATAGAGTTGCTGTAATAATTGTCTGGGGCAGAAAAATACAGTTAGAAATGTTTGCTGTCTTAGATTAATTATAAACATGTGATGATGTTGCTACAGAGCACGTTAAGACCAATGTACGAAGGGGCTTCAAGTAAAAGTGTGATATAAATTACAATAACCACACTATTGTCCTGTAACCTGTCAATATTTTTGTTACGGATGTCAAGAGTGTTAAGCACTGACATCTTGATGAGGACGAACACTGCCATCATAAGGACAATTTAACGATGGCCGCCTGCTTTTGACATGCACTAAAGAGGAGCAGCGTTCTGTTATCCGTTTTATGAACAGTGAACAGAGCCCGGGACGGGGTGGGGGTTGGGGGGGGGGGACCTATAGCAATTCATCGGCGAATGAAGGTGCAATATGGTGATGCATGCCTGGCAGTCCAGCAAGTGTATGAGTGGAGTTGGAAATTTCTAAACGGCGTGACTTCTGTGACAGAATATTAATGACCAGGTCAGGAACACAGAGTAGTGACCCCAGAGATTGTTTTTCTACAGGAATCCAAGCACTTATCCTCGCGAAGGACTTGCACTGAACGCAATCGTGACTACGACGGAAAATAATACATTTATTATTTGCTCTTTTTTTCACCGAATATATACACACCAACAGAAACAACAATAATTATTTAAGGTTTTCATCTGAAGCCCCCTCGTAATAAGCACACACTCACATGTTGTGTTTGGGGAGCCGCGATATTGTAGTAGTCAGCCGCCCGCCTGCCGCCGTGGTGATCTTAGGTTCAATCCGCATCAAGGCGATTTCGAAATTTGTTTAAATAACCCGGGCTCCCAGGTTCACGCAACCTAACACTGGTACTAGGTAATGCCGTGGGAAGTAAAGGCAGCCGGTGTGATACTGACCACATACCACACCGAATGCTGATTGGTAACCATAGGCCAAATGACACCTTCAGGCGAGTTAAACGGTCCTTTATTTTTACACATTTTGTAGTACAACAAATGAACGAAAATCAGTAGCACTAACAATAGCTATACATGTATAGCATGCGTAAGAGTATTTAACAGGGTCCATTAGAGAAACTAAGGCTACTATTAGATTCAAGAGCACTCCCAAATACAGATGTTGATACTGATCACAAACCAGTCATAATAAAAAAGATTTCATCACACAGGAGAATAAGAAACAAAAAAGTAACAACACATGTCATCAATTATAGGAGGCTGCAGGAAAATACAGTTAAAGACGAATTCAATCAAGAAATCCAAAACCTACATAAGAACATCCCTGATGACCACTCAAGCGTAGATAAGGAATGGACATGTTTCAAGGCTGCCATGCTCGACACACTGAAAAATAAATGTGGAACAAAGAAAGTAGGGCAAGACAAAAGATTAAGAACAGCCTGGTGGAACAACGAAGTTAAAGATAGCATATTCAAAAAGAAGGTAGCATTCAAAAAGTGGATCACAACTAAATCTGAACAGGACTATATTACTTATAGAATAGCACGACGTAATGCCAAACGAACAATTAGAGCATCTAAAGATGAATCCTGGAGAATATACGGTGAACAGATGGCGATCCTTAGCAAAGACTGCCAAAGAGAATTTTATAAACGTGTCACCACAATGAGAAACAGAGATGCATGTTACAACCCAACCACCATCATAAACAGCAAAAGAGGTATACCAATATTTAATCCACAACAAAGACTAGCAAGATGGGCAGAATACTTTCAAGAACTACTTAACCCCACACATAACATAGGAAACCTCACTTTTGTGCCTAAACGCCAGGGACAGCAAGAACCAAATTTCATACCTACAGAAGTCAAAGCAGTTATACAGAAAAGTCCTAAGAACAAATCACCAGGTCCAGATGGAATAACCACAGAAGCTATTCAGGCCTGTGGGGAAACAGGAGTTAAATGGCTAACAAGACTTTTTAATATAGCATGGGAAGAAAGAAAAGTCCCAGATGATTGGCAACAGGCAATAATAGTACCAATATGGAAAAAGAAAGGCAATATGAGAGAGTGCGAAACATACAGAGGTATATCACTCCTAAGCCATATAGGGAAAATGTATGCAAAACTTTTGGAACAAAGAGCTAGACCAATAGTTGAACAACAGTTAAGCAAAGCACAATTCGGTTTTCGGAAAGGTAAAAGTTGCACTGATGCATTATTTACACTTAGACAAATTTGTGAAAAAACTATTGAATATAGTGACCAGCAGAATATTGTGTTTGTAGATCAGGAAAAGGCTTTTGATAGAGTAGACAGATACAAATTATGGACCATCCTTGAAGACTATGGGATAGAAGGGCAACTGCTAGAAAATATCATAGCCATGTACCACTCGAGCCAAAGTGCAGTAAGAACACAGGAAGGTATATCAGATAGGTTCACAGTCAATACAGGAGTGAGGCAGGGATGTGTGCTCTCCCCCCTGCTATTCAATATCTACATGGACAGAATTTCCAAAGAAGCAAGTCTCGACAGACCAGATTCAGAAAATTTAGAACTCTTTACTCCAGATGAAACAACTGACCCACAGGGAATAAATGAACTTCTATTTGCAGATGATCAGTGCCTGTTTTACAGCGATGAGGGCAGACTACAAAATCATATTACTAATCTGAGTTCAACCTGCAGCAGATACAATATGAGTATAAACACAGCCAAAACCGAAGTAATGCAAGTTAGCAGATCGCCAGGCCCACTAAATATACAGATAAATAACACACCTCTGAAACAAGTTAAAGAATTCAAATACCTTGGATGTATGATCACAGAAGATGGCAGATTGGACAGAGAAATTGACATCAGATGTCAAAAAGCTAGTGCACTTACATATCAACTATCACCCTTACTGAAACATCCAAACATACCCATGTCCGCAAAACGACAGATAATAAACAGCATATTCACACCAACCCTATGCTACCAATCTCAAACCTGGACTTTATCCAAATTACACCTTCGCAAAATCAACACCTGCGAAATGAGATGCCTGAGGAGAGCTGCCAACTTAACAATCCGAGACCGAGTAAGAAATGCTACTATCAGACAGACTGTGGGATCAACACCTTGTGCCACATTTATTGACAGACAGAAGATCAAGTGGTTTGGCCATGTCATTAGAATGCAACATCAACAACTACCATCACTGGCCTTACATCAAAGATCATCTGCGACGAGACCACGAGGACGTCCAAGAAGAAAATGGATTGACGACATCAGAGACATTGTACAATCACACGGAATGACACTATCCAGTGCCGTCCACCGGGCGCTGGAACGCAAATTATTCCTCCCCACGACGCTTGACGGCAGAAGTGGAAGATGATGATGATGATGATGATGATGATGATTAGAGAAACAAAGAGTAGTAGCATTTTAACCTACCATTCATGTCGTAAGAGGAGAGAAAGAAGTGTTGGCGTGAGACTGACTAGCTCCTTCAGTAGAATTTAGCTTCAAAGACCGACCCATCATGACCAAGCCTATAGAGGGCTTGTGTTGGTTGAGGTTTTTGTACCATTGGGTGATGAAAGGCAGGAGGAGATGTGTAGTATGTAGCAGTAACAAAGCGACGTCTGTCTGTCTGTCTGTCTGTCTGTCTGTCTGTCTGTCTGTCTGTCTGTCTGTCTGTCTGTCTGTCTGTCTGTCTGTCTGTCTGTCTGTCTGTCTGTCTGTCTTTCTGTCTGTCTGTCTGTCTGTCTGTCTGCCTGTCTGTCTGTCTGTCTGTCTGTCTCATAAATTAGTCAAAAATACTTCTCTCTTTAGGCAGATATGAAGCCAGCATCGTATAACCTACCCAATACTCCTCTAGTGGTGAGTAATGACTCTCTACTTTTTTGCTGTTGCAAAATCATTGTTCTAGCTAGATCATTAATCCCCATAAGGGGGCGCGCCTACAGCTTTTGGTATCCGCCTGAGGCTCATAAGTTACCGGGGTTCGTGTCTAATCGAAAGATTTGATATTTTTTATAGAACCATTGATTTCTACATATATCAGACGTCACACTGTTCTCTTGGGTAATTATCAAACCTTGTCGGATAAGGATGAGAAACAAAAGATCGGGGTCGTATGCAAGTTGTGTACGTTGTAAACTTCATCACAGTTGTAAATCGCAAAGAGTAGACTGTACTGTCGCTGCTCTGGTACACTTGTTAGGAGAGACAATCTATCCGCGGGTAGATGGCACCAGCTACCTTGGTATTAATCTCTCTATAGGAAGTAAAGCTTACAGAAATGCATGCTAACGTTGGACACACTGATCTTTGAGGTGCCTAACTACGTATGACTTACTCCCCTCAAAAGAGGATCCACGAAGAAGCATAAGATTAAACCTCACTGTGAAACAAATGTAAACAGTTAACTGTGTCAAAATGCAGTTGCTACAAAATCTAAGTAGATAACATACCATAAGGGCAATCTACCTTCCAGCTGTCCACACATTTAAGACATGTCTGATCCCAGAATTGACCCGAAGGACACTGTCTGGTCACTACAAGTGTCTTGTTGGTGTTGGGGTTATAGTAACATTGGAGTACCTGTACAAAAAAGGGATGCTTCTACATATATAGAACCGAAAAAAATTACAACTACTACGCAATGAATGAATAAAAAAAAAAAACAACAACAAGAAGTAGACTGTGAGATTTACTAGAAAACACTTACAAGAAACAAAATGGACGTTGCGGCTAAAGCCTTCGTCAGCACATAACAAACAAACACAAATCGATATAACTCATGAAAAATACTACATGAAAATACAAAGGTTACTTATCTGTATCTTTGTTGTGGCTGAATACGTCTTAAACGAACAACGCGTTTGATGACAATCAATGGATTGAATGAACTGGCGGACAGTTAGAGCATTGCTTTGCTGATCTCGCAACGCTTTTGCAGCTTATCTTGTTCTAGATGTATTGACACAAATCCAATCTGGAGAGAATTCTACTAAATGACCACCGGGTTCTCAGGCAAGCGTGCTAGCCACTGCCCTACCGCGACGGCTCCAAACCCCATGTATTGCTCTATGGAGGCCAGCATGGCCTAATGGATAAGAGCGCTCTTTCTTTAACATCCGATATACCGATGCCGAGGTAGCGAGTTCAATCCCTACACCAGTCAGTTGGACTAAAAACTTCGGGACGTATGTACAAGTGCCTCTGAAGTTCGAGTGGGTTCACTTAATGGCGAGGGACACTGGTAATAGGACAAGCTAAACCATGCGCAAAACTCAGCCCAGTGCACTAGAAGTAATAGCAGGAGCATGATCTACGCTTGAATACAAAGCAAGAGAAGGCCCAAAACATATTGCTCTATTACTATGCCGATCAAAGGTCACAATGGCTTAGAAATAACAGCAAATGATGGTATGCTTCTAGGTAGGCAAGACCGAAACAGACAATGGATAATAAAGACAACACATGAAAATATGTGAGACTGGAAAATAGCTAGTTTGCTTTCCCTAACTGTCTCCAGTCTACCTCCTACAATGGAGCAAGTCTTCATCTGGTTCTTATCCCTTGATCTGTTCGACATGGGAGATCATACTAGTAGCTACGCTACTGCCGGCTTCGTCCTTGAGAATCATTGAAACACACATGCCTCCCTACCTCATCAAGATGGAGACACATATGAGGGGGATCTACTACTTGCTCAGTGCAAGACTGTACCCTGGTATTCGTTTCTCAATTACGTTAACTTCTATATGGATGCTAGACGATGGGCAGTTTGGAGAAATGTTAAGTCCGTGTATCTTTGTGTCACCAGTAACACTGTTAGATGCCACACGTATAACATCAACCTTATAACCACTCTTGGATATGCCACATCTAGGAGAAATAGTTTACAGTGCACATGTTGAGTTGAGTTGAGATGAACTAAGAACCGACATCACTGCACCCGGAACATTCCCACACGTGCTCCGTCCCCTCGTTCAACAGTCAGAGATGCGTCATACTGCTAATCGTTCCAACTGTCCTCTGATTGAAAGTTCTCCTGGTCTACCTTCTCAGTTTAGAGATTCGCCCAAAACCCCTGCCGATCCCTCGCCATATTATTCTCTCAACATACGGGCCCTCAGTCTATTCCCCAGCCTTCTCCACCATGCATATATGATTCTTTACTTCCACATTCCTGTGTATTGTTTATCTGTTAAGGAATATTGGGTAGCAAGTGGTTATATGAACGGTACATGGCGGTACCAAACCATGATCTGGGAATTATTGCATCTGTTGGGAAGATACAGATGAGAAAATATGCCGTCAAGCAGACAGGGCAGCATACAGGCCGTGAGAAACACAGACAGAGAGAGAGACACATGCAATGCGATAGCTACACACACACACACACACACACACACACACACACACACACACACAAAAACAACAGATAGACAAATAGACAGACAGACAGACAGACAGATGCATCATACCTTGCTACAATCGCCTGGATAGAGAACATAGCCGACTCCGCCGACAGTAAGGCTGTTCTTGCAGAGTTCTGGTTTAACAGTGAACATAAAACCATATCACCTGCTATTCTATTTAATGAGTACATTTATAAAGTGCGGGGTTTTGTAGAGGTAATTCCTTATGATTAGAAGCAGTCACTTTCCCGTAAAATGATTTTAACTCTTTCAAATGCCGAAGGATTGTCAGAAGTTGCCATCCAACATTGACGTCACAGCACTCGAGATTATACCCAAACGTACTCCGTCTTCCTCCAAAAGATATGGAAGAGTTTGGCAACTTATAGTTCCACTGGCTATTTGGTTATGCACGCCTCTGATCCGTCCTCTACAATGATCCTTCCTGCTAGTGTTAAACTAGATTCCGTATTCAATCAGCCGATTTCTTTCCTTGAGCATGAAGAAAACATGCATATACAGTACCACGTCTCCATTGCTCAATCTCAGTGTGTCCACTTGAGGCGAACTAGGGTCAGCTAGCCAGTCAGCCCGTTCATTTCCACTTACCTTGGCATGGCCCGGACAATAGAGCCACTTCTCGTAGGTGTGTGTGGGTGTGCATCCGTGTGTGTACGCGTGTGTACGCGCGTGTGTGTGTGTGTGTGTGTGTGTGTGTGTTTGGGTGTGTGTGTATATGTGTGTGAAAACCAATCATGCCAGAAATAGCCAAATATAATTTGGTCCGGCCAAGGCACATTAGCTTGAGTTCTATAAACGATTAATGCTCAAAAATGCATATTCCATTTTGAGGAGACAGGTAGTGAATGCTTGCTTGCTTGCTTGCTTGTGTTCGTTGGCTTGAGCTCCAACGCGACGTCCTGTATGTCGGATGGAGACATCCTGTTGTCCAACATCAGTGAGATGTCATACAGGACCTGAGGTTTGCGTGAGTATCCGTTGTCCCATGTCTGGCTTATTGGTGTGCAGACTGGTGGTTCCTCGCCGTACAGGCAGACACTCTCCGACTTCGGAGGAATCGGTGATCCTATTGACTTTAGCCAGGACCCCGAAGGGACCTGTTGCCCAGGACGCTCGACGAGGACGCGTCAATAGGTCTTGGCCAGTATATAACCCAGCCCTGGTGCCTTGGAAACACCTCTGCGTCCCTTACGTGTTGGTATTTCCTTGTTTCTTAAGAGAGTTATCTTCTTCTTAAGGGCTGCAGAGTCTGGCTGTTTGCCGCACACCAGTCCTGCCTCGTATGATCCACAGTGCCGTAAACCTCTACGGCAGTTTTATAAAGGGTTTCCTTAAGTTGACCCCACTTTTCACTTACTGTACAATTGTCTTGTGTATCATTGAAAGCGTCTTCAAGTTGCTGTTGAAACTGAAAGCACTTTTCAGGATCGTGAGTGTTAATATTAATCCTGGGGCTAGATTTGTATTTTGCTGTGTAGATTCTCTTTGGTCTCAGTCTAACCCTTGCAACAGCCAAAAAATGATCCGTATCACAGTCAGCACTGTGGTAACTTCGAGTCAATTATATAGTTCAGATGTTGTCTCCGTGTGATGATGAAGTCCATCTGGTGCCAATGGCCGGATCTTGGATGTTTCTATGTGACCTTATGCAGCTCTTTTGTTTTAAAAAAGGAGTTTGCAAAACATAAGTCATTTATCGTGCAATGCTCCAGCAGCCTTTGCCCATTTTCATTCATGCGACCGATGTTGTATTTTCCAAGTCACAATGGCCATGAACTCGAGTCCTTGCCCACACGAGCATTGAAACCACCGAGCATATAAATGTAGTCAGATTTTGGAACTGCCTTGATCACGGAGTCTAACTCCTCGTAGAATGAATCCTTCTCGTCATCAGAGGAATCGAATGTCGGTGCATATGCAGTAATAATGGTGGCAAAACCACAAGAGGTTGCCAAGCGCAGGGATAATAGTCTTTCATTTCCTCCTGCTGGAATTTCAATCATTCCTAGTAGCGAACTCTTCACTGCAAAGCCCACACCGTGTTGCCTTTTTTCTGCCTGCCCTCTACCCTTCCAAAAAAAGGTGTAATTGTTTTCCCCGAGTGACCCTTCCTCAGCGAGGCGAGTCTCCTGCAGGCCAACAATATCAATGTTAAGACGATTGAGTTCGGCATCAATCACAGCCGTTTTTCTCACATCGTCAATATTGGTCAAGTCAGTGCAAAATCCTGGCCACATGGTTCTCACGTTCCAGGTTGCAAGCCGTAGCTTGAGGTTTCTATGTTTATTTTTATTTGTACCTGGTGCATTGGTTTTACAGCCTGCGATTAAGATTTTGTCTTAGCCCCAAGCACCAGTTGAAGCAGGCAGGCTGTGGCGGATCAGCACCCAATTGTCCGTTGGCTGCCCAGCTTGATCCGGGCGGTAACTGATCAGTGACACCTGTATGTGCCTCCCACTGTCAGAGGCAACGTGTGGCGCCCCATGTCTGCGCCAATTGACAGGAACGTATAACCCGTAACAGTTGCCTCTGGCTTTGATTTCGAGACCGGTTAAGACCAGGGATGGAGTTATTGCCTCTCCATAGCACAAAGCCTGGGCTAAAATATAGAGATCATGTATTGCCCATACAGTATGATCCCTCTCTCGGCCTGCCTAGTTCACTCCAGAGGAAAGGTAACACCTCTACATCTGGAACAAGACAAGCTGCAGAAGCTGCCGGATCAGCAAATCAATGCTCTAACTGTCCGCCTGTAGGAGCTTCGATCCTAGACCAGCTGCCAACCAAGACTTAGGGTCTGGTCTGCCCTGCCATGACATTTTGTCTTTAGGTTGCATTTCCTCGCACCAGGGTAAGCTTGTACTCTCCCAATTGCGCTCTTCTGCCCGAAGCCGTTGGCACAATGTTGGGGTGTCGGGTTTGATAAGCGCCGACCAACGTTCGGCGCTAACAGAAAGTAGGTAGTGCCGTCTACTGTTATGCGGTAGCTCAGTCATATCTAAGACCTGAAACCGTGAAGGAAATTAAAAGACGAATACCTATTGCTCTATAGAAACTAAAACAACTGAACAGATTGTGGAGTGGGACACACATAACTACAAAAATTAGATTTTTAAGAGCATTGATCTTAAACATACGCCTGACAGACCTGGACACTTACTAAACAAGCTGAACAACGCATTAATGCCTTTGAATAGAAATGTTATAGACGGGTTCAAAGAATATCTTGGATATAGAAAAGAACAAATACATCCATACGACAAGAATTTATTACCGAAGAAGGCTGGCTACTAAAGATGACAGAAGAAAGAAAATTGAAATATTTTGGTCACTTGAAATGTCATGAAAATTTGGAGAGAACAATCATGGAGAAGTATATGCCCGGGAAGAGAAGAAGAGGAAGGCCAAAGAGAAGATGGGTGTATGATGTGGCAGATGATCTCCAGATATGTGTATCGGACGCGGAACATCTTGTTTATGATCGAAGAGTTTTTCGGATGGTTATTACGGGAGCGATGTTCTACACTGAACATGCTAGAGCAGTGGTTCTCAATCTTTTTTTTCGGCCCATGCACCCCTTCACCATATGTTCAGAATGTCACCCCCCCCCCCTTTTTTTTTCGCATTTCCTGCCTATAACCCCACTCCCCCGGGCCCCTACACAGTATACGTAAAAATGGAAGCTAAATTTACTAACACATACTAGAACAAGTCTAGACGTCTACATAAAAAGTAATTTGCGGGTCTACTTACGTTATAAAACGAATTTCAGAATAGCGAGAAGTACCGAACCGTAAAGTATAAGGGAAAAACAATATCAAGTAATCGGTTCTTGTATTAGTACGGTCTTGAAATCCCCCCCCCCCCCCCCCAATCCCTGGAAACCCTACAATTCCCTCCACCGGTTGAAAACCACTGTGGTAGAGAATTAATGAATGAATTCTACCATGTGAATCTATTCCATCCCTTTAGGCACATCTTATCGCTGTATCCACTGTGTGATTGTCTTCTCTATCATCACCTGTTGAGTCAAGAACCGATATCACAGCACTTGGAACATTTGTGTACCCGTTACATTGTCATATTCAACAACCAGCGAAAAGTCCAAATACTAATTATACCAATTGTAGTCTGATTTTGTGTTAGCTAGGCCATTCCTTGCTGGTCTCCGTGGCGAAGGCTTTACGGACGAGATTCGTAAGCCCGCTTACCTGCGTTCGAAACACATCTGCGACCGATTTGGCAGCAGTCCACGTTGGGCTGGGTTTTAACGAATAGGTATGGGAGCCGGTCGTTCAGATAGCAATGGCAAACTACTGAACGTAAACTTGCCAAGACATCAACAACAGCAGAAAAATGCTGGTGGTGACAGCGATGTCCTGTAAAAAGGATATGCAAAAAAAGGCTTTTCCTTGGAGTACAGAGTGTCGGGGATCCTCTAGTTTCCCCCTACCGAACCATTCTCTCCAAGTGATCGGTGTGTAGAATGAACCCACTACCCGACTTCAGCGCATAGGAAGTTTTAGTGCGAGGACGTTAAACCCCTCGGCCACTCCAGCCTCTAGAAGTCTTCTTAGAATGAGAAAATAAAATACATAATACCAGTATAAGTGTCCGCGTCATCTTCACTGGGAGATTGTGTCGACCTTGGACTGGGTTCTGCAGTGTCTGCTGAAGTTGTAGACTCTGGAAGTTCCTCAGCTGTTGAAGTTGTTGCTTCTAATGTTGTTGGTGAAGTTGTTGCTTCTAATGTTGTTGGTGAAGATGTTGCTTCTAATGTTGTTGTTATTGTTGTTGCTGGTGTTGTTGTTGCTGTTGCGTCTGCGGTTGAGCCCATATCTATACTCGTGTTTGTAGTTGTTGTTGCTGCCTCTGCTGTTGAGCCTGTAATTATACTCGTGTTTGTAGTTGTTGTTGCTGCCTCTGCGGTTGAGCCTGTAACTATACTTGTGTTTGTAGTAGTTGTTGTTGCTGTAGTAGTTGTCGTTGTTATCACGAACGTCGGTCTCGTGCCTGAAAAAAGCCATTCATGTAAATACTATAATGTCTATGGCACACAATATTAGGTTACAAGGCATACTTTAATTTGAATGAGCAATCTAAATGCTTGTAAACACAGGACAACTGATTAAAAACATTAGGAAAGGGCAGGCAACATTTTGACGCCATAATTTTTAGTAAGAGACACCATATGCAATTGGTAACTAAAGGGCCCTTTTTAACACACCTTTTGGCGTATTTGGCATATGGTACCAGCTGCATATTTTTACAGGCTAATCACGCTCAAGGTGTGATGTGGTCAATATCATGTCAGCCGCCGTCACTTCTCAAGACATTTTTTTTTCGGTTTGTACCAACTAAATAGAGTAGAAGAATGAGAGACAACTTGTAACACATATAAGACAGAAAAGAAAGAAAGAAAGAAAGAAAGAAAGAAAGAAACAACTGAAACGATGAATGGAAAAAGACATAACCACTCTCTCTCTCTCTCTCTCTCTCTCTCTCTCTCTCTCTCTCTCTCTCTCTCTCTCTCTCTCTCTCTCTCTCACACACACACACACACACACACACACACAACCAGAAAGAGACACACAACATTGTTTAGTCACATCATGAGAAACAATAATTTGAACATATTGTTCCAACTGAAAAAGATGAATGGACAGAGACAGACTGACAGACAGCAAGAAAAGTTTCTCGTAACGCAGAGAAAGATATAAGAACATCCTATACCGATGAAACTTATGAAATGTGTATGTTTTGCAGGGATCAGCGCGGCTGTCAACTGGTTGGATTACTTCTTTATCTTCCTCTTTCCACTATCAAGGAGAGTGTGCTATGCCGAGTTCTATAACTCCAAGGTCAGTGTGCCTAGCTCCAGCATGCATTTGTGCGGGGTATACTTTCTCTTAACAACTTTACATCCAATGTAGCGGACACCACATTTTTTTTTAAAGTCTCGTAGCTACTGTATGGCGCGGAATCTTGGACATTGAATAAGCAACTATGAAGTCGCATAGAAGCCCTGGAGACGTGGATATACAGACGACTATGTCGTATTTCATGGAAACAAAAACAATCAAATGCAGAGGTTCTAGAACAACTGGGAATGAAGAGCGATTTGATGAAATAAATAAATAGGAGACAAGTGAAATATTTTGGTCACGTTAAAAGACATGATACTCTTATACAAACCATACTGGAAGGCAAGGTTGAGGGCAAGCGATCAAGAGGTAGACAACGATACAAGTGGGAAGATAATATCAAGAGATAGACGACAGAATGTACAGTCAAGGCGAGAGACAGACAGTGTTGGAGATCCATTGCAGCCAACCTTCATTGTGGAGACGGCACCTGATTAATTGATTGATTGAGTAAGAACCTGCTGTTGATATGTGAAGTGTTACAACCATAACATTTTTGTAGGCCTGAGTGCACGGAGGAATCCGTGGTCAGTCTTTCCTTCACGTAGCTTACGATGAGAGCCGGCACGGAAGCCTAGGAGCACGTTCTTGCTATTGTTATCACAACAAACTAAGCGTTATACCACCCAGCCCGCTAAGCACCATATACCCTTAGGTAAGTTTATTTTTCCTAACAACATTGCCAGGGTATATCGATTTTACCTTCATGTCATCTATTTGCGATTTCCGCGGAATTTTTCACTTTCACAGGTTGCAGATTGGGGCCTCCTATTTTTCGCATTTATCCAAGAAGGGGTTGACAGGCTGGCCGAGTGTTTAGAATGCCGGTTTCTCCTTCGGAAGTGCAGCGATTAAATCCTCGGTTAGGTGTGGAATTGATTTCTGTCGGGGGCAAAAAGAAAACCCTGACATGCACAGTTCGTGGCGACTGAACCAGCCAGGCGGCCTTAATTCATCAGGCTCTAGACCAGTGTTTCCCAACCTTTTTTGTGCTATGCCCCACCTAAGCCTTTCTAAAATTCTTATGCCCCCCCCCCCCCCGTCATTACATATTTTTTTTCCCGCGTTTCCATCCTGTTTCAAGTATAAAATAATTTTAATGAAAGATTTTCTATATTATTTTAATTATTAGTAATTATTTATTATTTAAATTTAGTGAGATCCTTGCACATGATGCTTGCTGCAAAGAGATTTTATGTCAGGTTCCAATTTAGTTAACTTCAGTCTCAAGTCTGCCCGTTTTGTTATATCCAGCCCATTTTTGAATTGCCCCCCCCCCCCCCCCCCCCTTAACAATCGAATTGCCCCCCGTTGGGGCGTGGGCCCCACGTTGGGAAACACGGCTCTAGACCCTCACGTCCTACATGGCAATGTATATTGGCTGTAGATGGCAGTATGTGACAGTAGATGACAGTAAATGACAGTAGATGACCCAAGAAGGATAGGTATGCGATCTCACTGGCCAAGACATCAGCTGGACACGTGTATTATTTAAAAACCAACTGCTCTAGTGAACATGCCCAGCCCCATGCAGAGACCCAAACCCAGTAGTTTCTTAGCATGAGGCCGATCGTGAGACGCCTCTTCCACACCTCCACATAAATTGATGTGGTTTGAGTTAGTATGTAAACAGCACTTTCATACGAGCACTACGAATACTCCATACGTGCGGTAGTCATCTCCCACATATCAGACAGTTAGATTTCAGTCACTGCAAGAGCCCTATAGGACCGGCCAGGACCGGCTAGGACCGGCCAGGTACACACGTCCTATAGTAGAACAGCAGGTGTTAGACGTCTTTCTTTGCAGGACCTTGCGATACACTCCAACCCCATGTTGATTTTCTACGCAAGTTTACGTCAAGTAGCCATTGTTTTCTGAACGAGAAGTCAACATTGAAGACCAACTGACCAGTGGAGGGATGGTACCCCTAACCTGCCGTCAGCGCACAGGAAGTATAAGTGCTAGCGCATTAAACCCTGCGACCTCGTATGCATCCTCCTGTGTGAATACGTTTTCTAATTTTATAATTCTGCCCTGGTCAGCGACTGTTTCGTCCTACGATTTCCGATTTCCAACATCCAACAAGGGGCAGACTTTGTTTTTGCATTCGCTCGAGCGTAGTCCATGCTGGATTGATTTTTGGGTGTGGACCAGCTTTCCCTATTAATAGGGTCCCCTGCCATTAGGCTAACCCACTCCGACTTCTGAGGTACTTGTAATTTACGTTTCCAAGTCAAGGACGAGAAGTCAACATATTAGTAGAGATGTTTTAACATGCATAACGTGCACAAGGTCCAGCCTAGTTATTTGCCCTTATCCGAGAAGGCTATAGATGCGATCCCAGTGTTACATGATCAAAAATGGGTGTGCCGTCCACAGGCTCCTCATTTTGTAGCACTCTATACCTGTACATCCTAACCAGACTTATTATTAGAGTCAGCGTCAGATCTCTTAACTTCCAGTTCTTTGCGCAGGCGTTAAAACCATAGCCAAGTTCTCCTTCTACAAAGACACATACCTCTTTCCGACTGTTAATGTTTGAGATGCGAAGCTCATGTAGGAGATGGTTTACATTAAGAGATCGTCATCCGTTCAGAAAGCAATGGCAAATTACTGAACGTAAAATGGTTTACTTAATCATAAAACAGCCTATAGGGGGGATGGATGTGTTTGCAACGTCTTGCTTGGACAAACAACTTTGTTTCTAGTTTACAGTATATTTCTGCCACGTTAAAAGACATAACAAACTTATAAAAACCATACTGGAGGGCAAGGTCGAAGGCAATCGAGCAAGAGGTAGACAACGCTACAAGTGGTAAGATAACAACAAGAGAAGGACGAACAGCAGTCTGACAGAATGTACTGTCAAGGCGAAAGACAGTCAATGCTGGAGATCCATTGCAGCTAACCTTCGTGGTGGAGATGGCATCTGATTGATTGAGTGATTGACAGTAACTGAGAATATCAATGTTAGGTGTTGCCGATGAGCTATCGCCACTCCAATGTTGTTTGACTTACCCGTTTCTATGCACACTACCCGGGTTAAGTTTAACAAGCGGTCGGCTAGGATCTGGTAGGATTCAATCTGAAAAGTCTGAAATAAGAAACATGATTCATTGGCTAGTCATCCATGATTACAGCAAAGGTTAACGAGTGAAAATAACGTTTACTTGGAAGGTAAAGCTAGTTGCATACCCTTTACAGGACGTCGCAGTAAAGCCCAGCATTTTTAAATGTCTGTGATCTCTTGGCAAATTTACGTTCAGTAGTTTTTCTATTGCCGTCTCCGTGGCAAAGGCGTTACGGACGCGATTCGTAATGCCGCGTACCTGCGTTCGAAACAATGCTGCGACCAATTTGACAGCAGACCATGTAGCGCTGGATTTTAACGCGATGGTATGGGAGCCAGTTGTTCAGAAAGCAATGGCAAACTACTGAACGTAAACTTGCCAAGACATCAACAACAGCAGTGCTGGTGGTGACAGCGATGTCCTGTAAATAAATATGCAAAACAAAGTTTGCGATTGCTTTTTAAACGACCGGCACCCATAACATTTCGTACAAAACCAACGCAAATCGGTCTGCTGCCAAATCGACCGCAGCTGTGTTTCGAACACGGTATGCGGGATTACGAACTGCATCCGTAACACCTTCGCCACGGAGCGGGCTATAATTGGAAAAGTAGGCCAAATGAAAGACAAACACCCCCCCCCCCCCCACACACACACAAACACACAAACACACACACACACACACACATATACATATACACATATGCCGATACAAGTAAACGTTTCGAAAACAGTCTTTGTCAAGAAACACAAGAAGTAGAGTGTAATGATGTGGTAGATTTATCTGGTCGTCGCTCTAGGTCTGTGCGAAGCTCTCGACGGGCCCATTAGTCGAAACAAGAGCCAACCATATGAGATAGAAGCCGGTACAATGAAGTCGATCATCTTGCTTTAAACCACTGTGCCTTGAAACAAGAGCAAGAATATTTCGCTAGAATAGTGGAGCATCGCAATAACAGATATATGTATAATCCACATGATTCAATGCCGGCTTCCTGGCCTAGAGGTTAGCAACTCTTCTCCGTAATCTCGTATACTCTGGTAAGTAACGTGAAGACGGTGAGAATCAGCAGTGGTTCGAATCGCGTCTGTAACTTACGGGGTATGTGAGCCGGCCACTCATAAAGCAATGGCAAACTACTGAGTGTAATCTTGCCAAGAAATCAACAATCAGCTGAAAGATGCTGATGTTGACAGCGATGTCCTGTAAAGGATATGCAAACATTTTAAATTTTAAACTTCATTCAATGCAAACAAACACTCTTGTTACAAAGGCACAGATGAAAAAGCAGTTCATTGTTCAATGACAATTACTACTGTTGGGGCCTGAGATGTAAGGCCTACCCAAGATTCATCAGTATCACGTGGCAGGTGCTTTATTACACACAAAATACAAACATTCAGTAACTGATGGCTGTACACAATGGGAATAAACTGGTATGACAAAATTACTAATGTGAAGCCAAGGGAATGAAATTGGCAGCGATTCAAGAGATAAAGGTGAAACAACGGGGCTAGACAGGATACACTTTGAAAAAAAAAAAAAACATGAAAAAAGTATAATTAGGAAGTCCTTTTACTGAAACCCACAAGGCAAACGAAAGGGATGTGGCTTAAAAAAACACACAAAGAAGAGAAATAGAAAAACAGATAAATTATATGGGGAGGCATGCAGGAAATAGCAAGGATAGGGCAGCTGCCAAGTGTTGGTTGACGGCCTATGCTCCAACGGGGGATAAAGAACAAATGAAGAAGGAGAAGAACAAGAACAAGAAGAACAAAAAGAAGAAGAAGGAAAGCAGATCTTATGAAGAAAGTCACTCTCATCACTCTACCCGCCATAAAGACTCTCGATGTGTTGTCACTTTCACTGCCACAAACATTTCATTCAGAAGATGTCTTTAATGCATTGTGCCTGCCATCATATTGGCTGGCCCATGCTTGTTCTTTCAGGTCACCCAGTTTTATGCCATACCCTAATTTCTCATTGCAAGATGTGGAAATTGACGTCAAATGATAACAGAAAAGCGTTGTAAGAAGGGGTTTCAAATGGCTGCGCAGATTGTATAACCAGGGGCATTGTCGTGCGAGGGCGTGGATCCATTACTTCTTGTTGCAAGAAGGGCGCACCCTGTCTCCCAAAATGACATTACATATTTAGTTTTCATGTTTGCTCTATTGAACATTAATGTTTTTGTGTTTGTCTAAATAAAACCTAGAGTAGTGCAATGCCTGCGAGAATCACACACACACACTCACACACACACACACACACGCACACGCACGCACACGCACGCACGCACACGCACGCACGCGCGCACACACTCACACACACACGCACACACACACATATACACAGAGAGAAAGTGAGAGAGAGAGAGAGAGAAAGGGAGAGAGAGAGAGAGAGAGAGAGAACAAAAGACAGATGGAGTGTGTTAGACAAAGGGGAAGTGAGATAAAGATCGAGTAAGATGCAGAGAGACTGAGAGACAAAGAGGGTGAGAGAGCTTGAGCGATACAGAGTCAACGAAAACAGGAAGTAGAATTTATAAACTTTACCAGAAGTTACTTTTTTTTCTCATATCCTTAACAGGACATTGTAGTCATCACCAGCATTTTTCAGCAGCTGTTGATGTCTTGGCAAGTTTTACGTTCAGTAGTTTGCCATTGCTTTCTGAACGACCGGCTCACATATCTCCGTAAGTAACCAACACGACGCGATCCGCTGCGGAATCTCGCGCAGCTGTGTTTCTTACGAGAGTATACGGGATTACGAACAGCGTCCTTAACCCTTACGCCAGGGAGACTGGCAGAAGTTTTTTTTTTTTTTTTTTTTTTTTTTTTTGTGCATATCCCTTCTGCTCCATAGCCGAGGGGTTAGCATCTTTCTCCGCTAACCCCGAATACTCTCGTCACGTGACGCGACGAGAATTAGCAGTGGTTCGAATCGCAAAAGTGACTTATGGAGTGAGAGAAAGTGAGAGTATGGAGCCGGTCGCTCAGAAAGTCGTGGCGTGCTGATGAGCGCAATCTAGCCTAGGAATAAACATACAGCTGAAAGATGCTGGTGTTGACCGCAATATCCTGAAACAGGATGGAAACGCGCGAAAAAAAAAATATCCCTTACAGGACGTTGCAGTCAACATCAGCATTTTTCAGCTGCTGTTGAAATGCTACCTGGCTGAACGTGATGGCGAATATATTCACGTTGGCATTGCTGGCGGATCAGAGACAGAATACGAGAAACAAATAGAGAGAAAGAGACAAGGCAAGACACACACACACACACACACACACACACACACACACACACACACACACACACATACACATACACAGAGAGAAAAAAAGGGGGAGAGGATAAAGTAAAAGAGAGAGTGAGATACAGAAAGAAAATGATATATAGAAATAGAGAGTCGGGGAATCAGAGACATAGAGAGAAACGATAACACGGATAATACGTGAGAAACAGAGAGAGGGAGAGAGAGAGAGAGAGAGAGAGAGAGAGAGAGAGAGAGAGAGAGAGAGAGAGAGAGAGAAGAGAGTAAGAGACATAGAAAGAGAGACCATTCAATAACTGAGAGACAGAGGGAGAGTAAGAGAGCGAGCTTCAGAGAGTGTGAGAGTCAGAAAGAACGTAACAGACACAGATGAATAACATAGAAAAATTAGTGAAAAACAGAAAGAGGGAGAAATATGGAAAGATAGAATCAGAGAAACAGAAGGAGGGATCAATGGATAAAAAGCAAGTGAGAGACATACAGAGAATGAGAAACAGAGACAGTGACAGACAGACAGACAGACAGACAGACAGACAGACAGACAGACAGACAGACAGACAGACAGACAGACAGACAGACAGACAGACAGACAGACAGACAGACAGACAGACAGACAGACAGACAGACAGACAGACAGACAGACAGACAGACAGACAGACAGACAGACAGACAGACAGACAGACAGACAGACAGACAGACAGACAGACAGACAGACAGACAGACAGACAGACAGACAGACAGACAGACAGACAGACAGACAGACAGACAGACAGACAGACAGACAGACAGACAGACAGACAGACAGACAGACAGACAGACAGACAGACAGACAGACAGACAGACAGACAGACAGACAGACAGACAGACAGACAGATAGATAGATAGATAGATAGATAGATAGATAGATAGATAGATAGATAGATAGATAGATCATCATGTGCCGTGCCGATAAGCGTCGGCGGTCATGTTTCGCCATCTTACACAATCACCAAAGACGTGGTGTATGAGCTCTGTGCTCTTGTCTCGGCCATGTCATGTGGTTAAGCCATCCAGACATTTACTTCCCTTTGTTCTTGTCCCCTTAGTTTTGCCAGTTGTCATCAAGTTCTCTAGTTTATGTCTTCTCATAACGTGCCCAAAAGTTTGCGACTGTCTGCATCTTATTTCTCAAATCAGTTTACGGCTTTCATATGCTTCTTGTAGGACTTCCTCAATTCTGTTTTAGTCAGTACATGGTATTCTTTGCATTTCCCACAGAAACCACATTTCTACTTCCATTAGATGTTTTTCATCTTGTCTGCTTACTGTCCACGTTTCACAACTATACACAAGTGTAGATTATATGTAGCACTTCAACACTCATTTTCTCGTAGCAAATGGCATATTTTTATTGTTCTAATCTCTTCCATGCAACTCCCATCAGATGTTATGACTGTTCCAAGATAGTTGTATCAAATCACTTGTATAAGAATATTACCATTTACCCGTAAACTATGTGGTTTTTCTATTTTCTTAGTGATGACCATAAAATCTGTCTTCTTACAATTTAATTATAACCCTAGTTGTTCACTGTTTACAATAACCGCATCTACTAAATGTTTCAGATTCTGTTCATTGTCTGGAATTAATCCTGTATAGATAGGCAGATACATATATAATTAATTAGGTAGATAGATAGATCGATAGACCGACAGACAGACACATGTGTGGGTGGGTAAGTAGGTAGGAAGGTATGTGAGAAGGTAGGCATGAATGTATGTATCTAGGTACCTGTTGAGATCCATTGGTAGCATAAAGAGCTACCTCTGACATATTCACTTTTCCGCCAATACCAATGGCCCACATATCAATGCCCTTACTTTGAGCAACCAGGGCGGAGTAGTAGGCGGCGTCTCTGAAAGTGTAGAAAGTGTAAGACGGTGTTGTGAAAATCAGTGCAGCAACAAGAGAAGAACGTTTCCCTGGACTAGGAGTTAGCGACTTTCTCCGTAATCCCGTATATTCACGTGAGGAACGTAACTTGCGCGAGAATCGGTTGCGGTTCCCGCCGTGTTGGTAACTTACGGGGTATGTGAACCAGCCGCTCAGAAAGTAATGGCAAACTAGTGAGCGTAATCTTGCCAAGAAATCAACAATCAGCTGAAAGATGCTGATGTTGACAGCGATGTCCTATAATGAATATGCGAAACTTAAAAAAAAAAAACATTTGAAAAAAAGCAAGAAGAACACAATATCTTCACTGATTCGGTGAGTCACTGAACGCTCATGTTGTGATCCTTGTAGTATACATCTTGGCAACCGCCATGTCGCTGATTACATTTCCCCGCACTACCCTCCAGTTAGCAAAGCGCCAATAATTACCACCATCATACTCAAATTCAAATTTGAAGAAGGAAGGATTTCGCGCCGTTAGTTAAAACCCCCCAAAAAAAATTAAATGTTGCATCATCTGAATTTAAAAATGGAGCGCTGATTTGGATTTGAAACGATAATATTATAATAAAAACCGTAAAGGAGCTATGCCATTGGTCATGACAACAGAGCCCAAGCCGGGCCGGGCTGTAATAAAAATGGAGAACGACGGCAGAAGGATTGTGTGAAAAACAAAGCTTGCAGCTGGCGTTCAGATAGAGGACAGCCCACTGGACTGGTGGCCTGAGGTATTCTACTAAACGACTCTACTAAAGATTTATAAATCATAAAGAGAAAGAAAGAGAAGTACCGGCATATAAACAGCCAGCGAACTTGGACAACCAAAACAGAGTCTGGAGTTTGAACCCTTCTGACGTTATGCATGTAGAAGCAATTCCATTGTATGAAAGGTAAGCACACTGTAATATTACGTTAGTCATGTTCCTTCCCAGAAAATGGTAAGTTGGTGTGTTGTAACAATGTGATTAGTCCTTAATTCAGGAGAGACTAAGCACTATATTCAGATGTCGTAGTTCATGGATAATCTGTGCTCTAGGTTAAGCCATAGTGAAGGATTTCTTCTATTTATGCAGCTTCTATGAAAGCCTAATCATTGTGCCTGGGTTTTGCATTTTACTCCTTAAGCAGTTAAGCTAAGTCAGAAGTGATTTAGGAATTTGTGATTAACTTGGAATGAAGAAGGTTAGAATCCTTAGTTTAATAGTAAGGAATTATCTTAAATGTGCAATCACTAGTAGGAGGAATTGGTGTAATTCGTCCTGGAAACTGAACATGGGCACATAAAATGTTAAATAGTTCCCTATGTGGTATAATAAAATCCTGTGTATTCTATGGAAACATTCATGTGGTGATTCATTTGTGACTTCATTGGTGTTAAATCTGTGAATTTATCTTTTAACTTATTAATTGTGAGTCACATAATTATGCCTATTAATCCTCCATGCAAGTATGTTTATGATTTCGGATAAATGATTAAGGATTGGGCGAGGAGAAGTGACATACTGAGAATGAGTATGATCAATCAATCACCTGATAGTAGGCAAATTGAATGTATAATGTCATGACTATGAGAGGAGAAGATGATAGTGGTAAACAATGCACTAATTAATACTTTAGTGTGCTTCTAAGCATGATGCCTACATGGTGAAGAGGAGGGAAGATGCTCCCCCTCATAGCATATGATTGGGAAGAACTCACATGAATGTTATACAGGAGATGATATGATAATGTACCTATATTGTTTATAAGTAAATACTCATTGCATTTAAGAACGAATTAAGACCCTTAATATGTGAGGCTTTTCTTTAAGATGGAAGGATATCTAGGGAGGATAATTATGTACAAAGGGGAATGGTGAACATAGTTATCAAATTCCGAATCGATCAAGGTATTACTCAACCTGGAGACCATAAGTGACAGGCATGGGTGAAGATGACACTGCTTATCTGGTAGTCTAAACCTTGAGCGCCCTGTATTGAATTATTGGATGGAGAGGAATCAGCTAGGGGATTGATAACTGTTGGGGGACACTAAAACCCTCTTCCTCCTTTGTTTATTTTTTCCTGGGGTCAAAATTCCCCCTTTTTTTTCTTGGGGGGGGGGGGGGGGGTGTTACCTTCTTCCATTTCTTATGATCATGCTTGCTGCTTGCTTGTGTTCGCTGGCTGTCAACTCCAGCGTGAAGTCCTGCATGTCGGATGAAGACATCCTGTTGACAACATCAGTGTGATGTCATACAGGACCTGAGGTTTGCGTGAGTATCCGTTGTCCCATGTCTGACTTAGTGGTGTGCAGACTGGTGGTTCCTCGCCGTGCAGGCAGACACTCTCCGACTTCGGAGGATCATATGATCATTAGTTTAGTTAGTATAGTTTAGTCGATGGATCAACATCACGGCACATGGGTGTAACCCATAAGTGCTCCATTCTCCTCCTAACTCAACCTGAGTCTGGAGAAACTCAGCTCAGTGCACGAACTCCGTAGCACCGGTGAGGATCCTGAAATACTTTGGGTAGATTTTTAACTAGAAATTTTGCCCGGTCAGGGCCGTTAGGTTACTCTCTTTCGATTTCTAACTGCCAAGGGATTTTTACGTGCGCAACAATACACAGGGGCGTCCGATCTCACTACCCAGAGACCAAGGGAAATTGTATTACTAGAAGTCCACGTGAAATAAATCCCGGTCCTCACCGGGGCTTAAACCCGAAACCTCCAGCACTCGAGGCGGACACCATACCTCGAGACCACATGGTATCAACCTAGATTGAACAGGGAACCTTTACTTGAACCCATGAGTAGAAAATCAATCAACTAACCACCTACCTAGACCAGATCAACACTCATCTAGTAAAATTGTGGCACTGAACATTCTTTACAACAGGGTTCCACAGATTCATATAGAAATGGACTGGAGTTTAATACAGATCTTATGCTTTGTACAATTCAACAAAGACATTTATATTACTCAACACATTGGGGAACTAAGATGTATGTTGGTATTTTAATGAAGTGAACGTGTGGGGCATTAGTGTTATATATTTATATCATGCCCATTGGAAGAGATTATTTTTTTCTTAGACAGAATAACCAATACCCCAGTATGGTGTTTATTAAATCTGAAGAGATTACATTTCCACTGTGGGTGTTGAAGAATTCTTTGATTGTTTACTTTATTCTTGTCATTTATTGATATACCCCAGATATTCATTAATTAGCCGAAGATAACGGGCAGGGAAAATCCACAAGACTATTATTATTATTCACCTTGGGGATTTCCTTGGTTCTCCGAGACTCTATTTATGGACTCAAACAATTGAGCCATTAAAGACTAATATAATTACAACGGGCAGGATGGCATTGGGAGAGAGGAATTTAAGCTTTCCTCTATCACTTTGAGATTTTCAAAACTTATCCGACAATTCTAATACGACTGTAAGCGGAATTTCACAAATGTATTCTCTGCAATGTCTCCGTGGCAAAGGCGTTACTGACGCGATTCGTATTGCCGCTTACCAGTGCTCGAAACACAGCGGCGACCGAGTTGGCAGCAGACAGTATCGCGCTGGTTTTAACGTGTTGGTATGGAAGCCGGTCGTTCAGAAATCAATGGCAAACTACTGAACGTAAAATATGGCCAAGACATCAACAATGGCAGTAAAATGCTGGTGTTGACAGCAACGTCCTGTAACGGATATGCAACTGAAAACAAAGTGTCATGAGGATGGTCCAACGTGGGTGCGAGGTGAGGGGTTGTCGCTTGTCAATGTGAGGGGAAAAAAACTGGTCATCTATTCATCATTGCTCTCAGGCTTAGAATATGTGGTGACGCTATAACATAACAGACTCGTAGCAGGAAACTGCGTCGGGGAAAATAATTAAATTACGTTAATTAATATAGCACATATAGCTGATGTGAATTGAACCCACGGCCGATGAGCGTATGTTAACTATGACAATAACAAATGGTGGTGAGTTTTAAACATCTGAAGCCGTTCTGATGTGAATTGAACCCACGGCCGATGAGCGTATGTTAACTATGCCAAACATATAATAAAAATAAAACAATAAGTATTATAGGACAACAAAACACTGCCGACGTTCTAGAACCAAAACTTCGGCGGTGTTTTGTTGTCCTATAATACTTATTGTTTTATTTTAATACTTCAGTATTAGATATTTATTGATTGTTTCTCATTTTTGATAAGACACACTTTGTTTTCATCTGTGTATGGAGTTCTTTGTAAGGTATGTACATCGTGTCTGTGTTTAGTATGTCTCTTCTTTTGGCAGGAGCTAAATATACCTAATTGTTTGCAATTCATATTGTTACATCCTGCTGCAGACGCTGCTTTTTCTTTTGCTTTTTCTTTTTCCCATGCAGCATGATCCCTCTCTCGGCCTGCCTAGTTTACTCCAGAGGTAAGGTAATACTAATACGTCTGGAACAAGACAAGCTGCAGTAAATGCTGAATCAGCAAAGCAGTGCTTTAACTGACTACCTGTCGGAGCTTCGATCCTAGATCAGTTGCCAACCAAGGTGTAGGGCCTGGTCCGTTCTGCCATGAACCTGTAGCGGTTGCATTTCCCAGCACCAGGATAAAGCGTATACCCTCCCACTTGCTCTCCTTCGCCCAAACAGTAAAATAATTATGGGGTTGATTGCGACGTCCTATAAACGACACACAACTAACTTACGGATCAGAAGCGGCTCCGTCCGTGAGAAGCATGATGGTGATGGGCGTGTTGTTCCGGCGTCCACTGCTGAGCAGGATTTCAACAGCCTTGTCGATACCCTTGTTGGTAAACGTAGACTCGTCTGGGTACTCAAAACCAACCACAGCTGGTTAAAAGATTGAAATCAACCATAGTCCGTTTACAAATGTTTGCCTTCATTCGCGTTCATTAAAAAAAAAAAAAGTATCTGTTGCATCGTTATGAAATTTTTCATGTCGTCTTATGATACTCCGACCAAAGGAATATGTATTTGATTGGTTTGAAGTCATGGAAAGCGGCGAAATTGTTTTCATATTTTGGCGATAATATATTAAATTCACGCTAGAAAAAAAAATAATCTTGTTTTACAGTAAGGCACGTCATTTTGGGTAACGACTCTGCACGCTTCCGTTCCACTATGTATCGTGCTTCTCATAAGAAAATGTCCGTGCACCACGGAGATAATTCATTATTTAAGGCTGATGTTTCTATGTGAAGATATAATACATTTCATAATATGCACCTCATCTCTGACCCGTAAATTTTATACCACATATAAACAAACATTGAGATCCGCTGTACAATCTCTGTAACAAATTGTTATCTTTGCAGGTTG
This sequence comes from Cepaea hortensis, assembly GCA_963921405.1. NCBI lineage: Eukaryota > Metazoa > Mollusca > Gastropoda > Stylommatophora > Helicidae > Cepaea > Cepaea hortensis. Next base: position 166,251,847 of record OY992876.1, on the reverse strand, counting down.
TACATAAAGATCAGGTTATTTGCTAAATCTCAACATTTTCCCTCAGTTGGTTACAGAGTTATGAGTTTTTAAATGGGGGAAAACATTTGTGAACGCACTGCCTAGAACACAACGCCGATAAAAAAAGGTACGAACTAATAAGATAGTGTGGGTCGTCACTCTAGAATATTTTACAGTATCGGAACATATACAAAAGAGAGATTTTAGAAAATAACCGCTTAGAAGATTACACGAGGTGATATGTTGACAAGAGAGAATGGCAAATGATATGATGTCGGGAGGTCAGACTGGCCGAAAAGATAAGAGCGATCGTTCTTAACCTATGTGCTGAAACCGAGGTAGCCGGTTCAACTCCTATACCGATCAACTGGACTAAAATGTTAACTTCTTATACTTGACTTTGGGAATTAAATTACAAGTACCTCTGAAGTCGGAGTGGGTTCGCATGATGGCGAGGGGCACTGGTTTCAAGAAAAGCTAATCCACACGCAACAACAAAACATCAGTCCAGTGTACAAGATGTAGTACCATGTGTATGGACTACGCTTGAGTTCAAAGCGAGCGAAAGCAGCACCAACAACGACAACAACAAATAATATCGTTCTTCTCTCTGGAACATCATGACCAAATATTTTAGTTTTGCCTTCAACATATATCTTCCAAATATCTTAGTTTTTTCTTCAACATTTCATGCCCAATTATCTTAGATTTGTTCTTAAACATATCATGACCCTTATCTTAGATTGTTCTTCAACAAACCATGCCCAAATATCTTAGCTTTTTCTACAACATACCAATGCCAAATATCTTAGGCTTTTATTCAACATACCATGCCCAAATATTTAAGTGTTTTCTTTAACATATAATGTCCAAATATCTTAGTGTTTTTATTTTCTTCAACATATCATGCCCAAGTATCTTAGATTTGTTCTTCAAAATATCATGACCATTAGTTTAGTTTTTTCTTCAACATATCATGCCCAAATATCCTAGCTTTTTTTCTACAAAATTACATGCCCAAATATTTTAGTTTTGTCTTCAACATTTCATGACCAAATATCATAGTTTTTTTTTTCTTTGACATACGATAACAAAATATCTTATTTTTTTCTTTAACATATCATGCCCAAATATCTTAGTTTTGTCTTCAACATACCATGCCCAAATATCTTAGTTTTGTCTTCAACATACCATGCTCAAGTATTTTAGTTTTTTTTCTGCAACACATGTCCAAATATCTTATTATTTTTCTTCAACACAGCATGCCCAAATATCTTTGTTGTTTCTCTAACATATCATGCCCAAATATCTTAGAAGTTTTCTTTAAATATCATGATCATTTGTTAATGAGGATAAATTGGAGGTGGTGGAAAATTTTGAATATCTTGGGTCATTGATTACCAACAACAGTGACACAATGAAAGAAATTAAACGACGACTTTCAGTTGCTCTTCAATGACTAAAACAAATGAATAAATTATGGAGTGTGACAGATAGAACCACAAAAATTAGATTTTTAAGAGCCTGTATCTTTCCCATTGCAACATTTGCCTGTGAGACCTGGACACTTACTAAACAAGCTGAACAGCGCATAAATGCCTTTGAATATAAATGTTATAGACGAGTTCTAAGAATATCTTTGGTAAAGAAAAGAACAAATGCATCCATACTTCAAGAGCTGAATATTGAAGAAGGTTGGCTATTTAAGACGATAAAACAAAGAAAATTGAAATATTTTGGTCCCTTGAAACGTCACGAAAGTTGAGAGAAAACAATAATGGAGGGGTATATGCCTGGGAAGAGAGAAAGGGGAAGGCCAAAGAGAAGATGGGTGCAGGATGTGGCGGATGATCTCCAGATGGGTGTATCGAGAGGTCTCGATCACTTTTGATCGAGAGGTTTTCCTGAAGGTTGTTATGGGAGCGAGGTCCTGCAAACTACATGCTACTGAATGAATGAATGAATGAATATTATGACCATTAGCATAGTTTTTTCGTCAACATATCATGCCCAAATATCTTACTTTTCTCTTCAACATACCATGCCCAAATATCGTAGTTGTTTATACGATATACCATGCCCAAATATCGTAGTTTTGTTTGCTACGAAATACCATGCCAAAATATCTTAGTTTTTTCATCAACATACAAGGGGCTTCTCATAAGTCTTTAGCCTGACAATGAAAGAGTAGGCGGAGAAAATTAAAATTTAGCACATGTATAGCGCATTCAATTTGTAATGGACACATGAATTATGATTTTCCCTCCTCAACTGGTTTTCCCGATATCGTGCATGGCACAACACACCTTATTGACCAGGTCTGCACATCCATCGGTTTGTCAGGACAATGGAGAAATCAGACGCCAGGACTGTGATAAAATTCTTGATGTTACAGGGAAAATCACCTACAGAAATACACAGAGAGATGGAGCCAGTATTTTAGGAAGTCTGTCCTTCGTATTTTTTTGTTGTTGCGTATCCCTTACGGGACGTTGCAGTCAACACCAGCATTGTTCAGCTGCTGTTGATGTACTAGGCAAGTGTTACGTTCAGTAGTTTGCCATTGCTTTCTGAACGACCGGCACGCAGGCCCGTCTGACATTCTGACCTTCTTCTCTATTTCCTCTCATACATTCTTTCATTCAACATCTCTTATGAAGCAATTCTTTGACAACAAAAGAACAATAAGCATTACAACGGATGAACAGAACAAGACAAATAAGACAACATTATAGAAAGAAAGAAAGAAAGAAAGAAAGACAGAAAGAAAGAAGGTAAGAAAGAAAAGACAAGTTACCCATGACAACCTACTTTTCTGGAAAATCTCTTTGTCTGTCTGCAACTCAAGAACTCGGGAGACCTCCGCACTGTAAAGCACAGCGCCAACCCTAGCATTGGCCTCATCAAAGACTAGTACGTCAACCGCTGCAAAATACAGTTTTAGGCATTGGCTCCAGAAGTTGTTGGATCAGTAACAACAGCCACCATAACATCATCGCCAACATATGCACATACAAGTCAGTAAGTTGACAGGCAGAACAATAAGATTAAATGCAAAATGTCTCAAATTAAAGACAGACAGAAGTTGCTATGCTAAAGTGATTAAATGAATGTAGAAGAGAATCAGACACAATTAAATATAACGGAGAAAGAGCATAATTAACAGATAAAGAAAATTAGAAGGCCCGTTTATATTAAATGAATTAATTACAGATGATACCAAACATATGACGAAAGGAAAACGGCTGGGTAACATGAAATACCGATAGAGAGTACAGCGGTAAAGCCACGTTAACAGTCTCTGGCGTTACTCGAGGCGCCATGCTAGAGCTACAATCACAATGAGAGGCAAAGCTAGATTTCCCTGGGCGCGGGCATAAACGCCGCTACTATAGTAATTGACAGGGTAAGACGTTTAAGGAATCAAGATGGCAAGGCCGTTGAACGCTATACAGAGAATCGTATATGCTTCGGAGGCGACGCAGGCCAAACGTTTAAAGGCTCATGTCATGAAGCGTGAGTACAAGGTTCGCCTGTACAATAGGAGAAAGACACATGGGAGCTATGATCTGTGTGGATCCGCTCCAACATTGTAAAAATAATATGAAAAAGCCGCACATAGAGTTATGGGGGGGGGGGACTTCTGATGATCAGAATCCTCCTGTTGTGTCTGCTCCACGGGCTAATTTATACTGCTGGAAGAATTCGGAATAAAAGTGTTAACTCAACGGTTAAATGGTATACACAACATTGGATACATACCTAGTAATATAATAAAATCTGCATTTAAAAACCAGGACATAAGATGCATTAATAATCTTAACCGACTATATCTAATTTCTCTAGTCTTCGATAATATGAGCATGTCTACAAGTTATGTTGAGAGTTGTGACGTCTACACATTAACACAAAAGATCGAGCTGAGCTGAGCTGAACCGAGACAAGAACCGACATCACAGCACTCGTGATATTCCCATATGTGCTCTGTCCTCATCTGCAACAGCCAGCGAGAGTGCCAATAATAATGGTAGCAGTAGTGTTGAGTGTCGGCCAGATCCTGTGGTCGCTCCCTGCAGCAACTTAGTCTCCAAGCCTTAATGATCTACTCGTTCTTCTGCTCTATACGTGTCAGTATCGCAGCCTGGTATTCTGAGATGATTAGTAAACAAATGTTTAAAATTTTCATTTTCTCTTCATTGTTCTCATGTTTTCATCTTTGATATTCTTCTCATCCCGTTCTTATGCCTTAATGTAGTCACGGGGGTTGGAGGGGGGCGGGGCGGCTTCTCGGTGATTATATGTTGTGTTTTGTGTATTTATTTGCTGATGAAGGCTAGTCCCCGCAACGTCCTTGTATTGTTCGTAATCCTGTTCTGTAAAACTGCATTACTTTGTGTTATTTTTTTTTATTGTTATCATATTAAATTATTATTATTATAAATCGGAGAACTTGGTGACAACTGGCAATATTGAGGGTAAGAGAAAAAGAGGAAGACAGAGAAGTAAATACCCGAATATCTTGGCCACGTGGTATGGTCAAGACAAGAGCACCGAGCTGTTCCACAATTCTGGTGATCGAGTGAGATGGCGAATTATGACCGCCCACGCTTATCGGCACGGCACATGATGAATGAACGAATCATGCACTTGAACGTTCCCAGACTATTGTATCCAGTTGTCTATGTAAGCGTCAGAAGATCCACCATATTTCACAAATAGTAATGACCACACGTTGAATCATATTTATTTATCTACGGAGGGAGATCTCCGTGGCGAAGTGGCTATGCCTCCTGCCTCGCCCTCTTAAGGTTGTGGGTTTGATATCGAGCTACGTAGTTCGGTTCACATGTGCACATTTCTCGGAGACACATGGGGATCATCGCTGGAGCTACATATTTCGTGCTTTGTGTGACGCTTTCGGCAGGCTGTCCTGCGGAAAGCAACCGAGCCATATGTGATAAAACAGGGGCAATGAAGTCCACTCTCTTGCCTTTTAAACAAACGCTGTTGTATATTAATGGAAAGAGCAGGAGGATCAGACCAGTGTCCACATTTCCCGTGTATAATCAAGTGGTGGGGATAGAAATACTCATGGAGGCCACTGTGTGCCGTGAAAATGCTCCTTATCTTTAAAAGTACGTAATATATGGTGCTGAATGTTTCTCTATTTGGGCGTTAATGTACAGTAACAGATTAATGTTTATTTTCTGTATGATTTTCTGAATTGTGTAACTTACTACAACTATGTTGTTACATATTTGAGTGGGTATAGATAATATCTTCACCCCCCCCCCCCCACTACGGGGAAATACAAAGTATAGAGAAGATCAGAACCCTAGTAAGGACTGTGTCCCAACACCACATTAGGGTCATGAGTGACTGATACAGAGTAATATTATCAATAGTATTAATCTACTTACAGCGTGAATGCTTGAATAATTTGTGAATTTACACAAGATAGGCAGCAATGTCTTTATCTTTACAGTTGACTGACGGACAGCAACTTGTCCACAATTAAGATGCCTACTTTAATGTAATATACTGAAGCAGGCGAATGGGTAGGCTTGACGGGCAGAGAACTGCATGAGTTTACGGAGACAAAAGTCAAGGAAGAAGGACAACTTGAGAGAGAACAAAGACAGACTGAACGTGACGCCAAACATTTATAGGAAAAGAAAATAGCTGAAGCAACTCGTCTACGAGAAGAGAAGATAGCTGAAGCCACTCGTCTACAGGAAGAGACGAGAGCTGAAGGCAAACGTCTACAGAAAGAGAAAAAGACACAAGTCAGTGTAATGAAACTAGAACTTGAAAAGTTAAAACAAATAAATGCTATTGAGATTGAAAAGCAAAAGTATAAGTTTGAGATGGAGAAGTAGATTGCCTTCAAGAAGTTAGAGCTAGCGTCGAATGGACAGAGCGGCGAAGGAAAAAGACATTTCACTCTTCACAGCGACTAAACCTCCCATACTTTACAGATAGGGGTAATATCCAGGCATATCTGGACAGATACGAGTCAGCGGCAGAGGCTTTAGGAATCCAAGAAGCAGAATGCGCTATGCAACTTAGTGAATATCTTACGGGCAAGACACCTGATACCATGTTCAACCTACCCGCGTCAAAAAGAAATATCTATACGATTCTGCGTCAACGCCTGCTTACGAAGTTCAATCTGACTGAACGTGGATACAGAACTAAGGTCAGACAAATTGTGCCAGAGAAAAATCAGGACTTTACAGACTTTGTCAATACTTTGAAGAATCTCTTTAATAAATAGTTAGAGCTAGCACAAGTAGGAGGAGACTTCAATCGGCTAGTGGACCTTATGTGTCGAGACAAGGTACTATCGTCATGTAATACAGACTTGGTGGCTTTCTTTCAAGAAGGACATTGATACAATGTCCTAGTTAGAGCAAACCTCTATGACAGCACATCCGAACTGCAGGATAGGCAGACAAAATGATGAGGAAATAGTCTGTGCTGCCTACACTAAACAGGACCAGAATCCAGTTATCAGACAAAGATCACAAATTGTGGACTCAGCATACATGTATGAGCAACAGTGACTTCAAGATTATGGTTACCAGAGCAACTATTTTAGCAAATCATAACGTAATCCATATAACAAGGGGAATTGTAAGAGACATCAGAATTTTAACTCTGGATGTTTTTGATGTGGCAGTTCGCGGCATAAACAGCAGACTGTAGGGTGCAGTCATTCAGTGGGCCAACAAATAACAGGAGGAAAGATATTGTTTGTTTCAAATGTGAGGGTAAGGGCCACATCCTGTATCATTGTACGATGGGGGATACGAAGCACTCAAATGCAGCCCAAGAGATTGAGACACTCAACAAAGAGAGCTGTGATGGATGCAAGCCTCTGTTTGACAAAGACAGTTAGTCTGTCTTAATGTGTGGTCATCCATTCCCGGCAGGGTCATTAGTGCACACAGGAGGAAGTCTGAAGCTACACCGTGGACTTTTTAATGATAGTCCAGCATTAACTCTTAGAGATGTAGGGTGTACGACCATTGGAGTGAGAAAAAGTCCTGTACACCCCTCGACTTACACAGGAAAAAATGTCAAGTGCGTTACATTCGATGGGACTGTGGCATTTTACTCATTATCTGTGGCCACAGTGAAAACACCTTATATCGCAGGCAGAGTGACAACAGCGTGTTTCCTAGACTCCCCAGTCGCAGACTTGAACATTAGAAATGTACCAACAGTCAAAGCATGTACAGAGGAAGAGATTGATAACTGGTACCACACATATGGCGTGAGAAACAACGCTGTAGTTACTAGAAGACAAACTAAATTAGAAACAATAGCTGAGGAAGAAGCGACACTTGAAGTTGACAACCTGACGGTGACTAGGGATAGCCCTATAGATAAGAAGAAAATTGATTTCAAACAGACCGTTAATGTCTGTCAAAGACAAGACATCACTCTTGACAAATGTTTTAAGGTGTATAGTACTTTAGAAGATAAACAATCGCATAATGATAGATGGTGCTTCGAAGGGAAGAATAATAGTCTCAATTGCCATTTGTCAGATGATAAGACAATACGTAGGCAAGGTGGGTTACCTGCAGCGTATACAGAACTGATTATGAGAACAGCTCACGATATTTCATTTGCAGATCACATGGGAATAGTGCGCAAACAGCAGAGAGCTGTGTCCCAGTTTTATTGGCCAGGGTTTAGTAAAGATAGCAAGCTATACAACAGATCCTGTGCATCTATGAAAACTATAGACATAAAAGTCAGGCCATTTCAAAAGGCTGCTGCTGACATCATTGGCGCATTATCAGTGATGTCCAACAGGGGTGTTAGGAATATCTTGACCATGACTGATTGTCACACTACATGGTCAGAACCATACCTGTCAAACACAGTACAATAGAAGCGGTGGCCGAAGCACGATTAATGATACTCACTGGTTTGGGTTTCCCTAAGAAAATCTTGCTAGACAAGAGGCGACAATTTACGTTTCAGATGATGAGAGATATGAACAATCTGTTACACGGCACACAATTCTATAATACAGTCAAAAAGCAATTATTGTCAGACATCATATCAGTGTTGTCTGTGTGGACACAGAAGGGCAGAGCCAACGAAGTTGTGTGGACACCACAGTGGGTGCAACAACACACACATATATCAAAACAATTTTCTAGTAATCCCATGTTAATGCTCCATAATCTTGATTGCAATGTACGCATGGGGGAGACTCATCATCGACAGGAACTGGTGGATGTGTTATACAAGAGAAGAATCCTTTCGTGCATCCAATACTACAGGTCAGCGAGAAACTTACGCCACCAGAGACAAAATGTTCAACGCGGCAACGTGAGGCCTGGCTATTGTTGGGTCTGTACATAAACGGTCCAGTTTTCGAACGAAGAGACAAGTCATCGTGCAAGCTGATAGCAAACCACGAACTGTCATACAAACTCCAGCAATGATGAACTCACATGTTCATTTGTTCATTGGCACCTGGCCGCCTTGACAGACAATAGTTTGTGCTTCAAAAAGGCATAATAACTTTTACCCTTGGTAGCGAATGTGACTGATAAGGCCAATTCGCACTGTAAATGTTCGTTCACAGTGGGTGCATGTGAACACGTAGTCATTTCCACCATCATGCACCATCTTACGTCTCACACGCTTGGTGTGTGACTTATCTGCAATAATTTTCTCCTTTGTCTTTATTCCGTTTCTGATGTTTGCCCTCCATGCAACACGTTCAGCGGCGACTTGCTCCCAATGTGCATTATCAATTCCTGTATCAATCATGTCCCGCTTACACACATCTATGTATCGTAGTAGAGGCCGACCCTGAGATCTCTTACCCATCTGTAATTCACCAAAAAAGTTGTCCTTTGGTATTCTACCATCATTCATCCTCCTAAGATGTCCTATCCATCTAAGTCTACGAAGACTGTGCATGGAATAAATCGTCACACAACCTGATCTTTCCAATACTTCAGTATTTGTGATTTTGTCTTGCCACTTAATACCAAGAATTCTTCTCAGACACCGCATATGAAAGCTGTTTAAACGTTTCTCTTGGTGTGAGTAAGTTGTCCAGGTTTCACTGCCATAAAGAAGAGTACTAATGACACAGGCTTGATAGACAAGGACTTTTGTTTTGGCAGTAAGCTTCTTGTTCTCCCACACTCTTTTTCTTAACCTGTTCATTTTTGTTCCTGCCTTACCAATCCGGATGTTGATTTCTTTATCTAGGGACAATTTGCTATTTACCATTGATCCTAGATATGTAAAATGGTCTACCATCTCTAGTTCGGCGTCGTCAATAAAGATTGATGGTACACCATGTGCACCTTGTGACATAATCTGTGTCTTCATTTTGCTAATTGTTAAACCAAATTCAGAACAAGCATTGAAGAATATAGATAGTAGACATTGAAATTCTTCCTCAGAGTGGGTCGTAACTGCAGCATCATCCGCAAAAAGCAACTCTCTGATCAGTACCCTCCTAATTTTGGTCTTGGCCTTCAATCTCTGAGCATGGTAGAGGCCGCCATTTGAGCGTGAGTGAATGTATATACCACCATCCTGATCACGAAAGGCATATTTCAGTAGAAGTGAAAAGTATATTCCAAAGAGGGTGGGAGCTAGCACACAACCTTGCTTACTTCACCTTGATTTCAAACTCTTCAGAAATTGCACCATCAAACTTGATTATACCCTTCATGCCTGTGTGGGACGATTCCACAATGGACAGAAGAGGTGGTGGCAAGCCAATCTTCTTTAGTGCCTTGAACAGACCCTCACGACTGACCAAATCAAATGCCTTTGTGAGGTCGATGAAGGCAATAAATAGTGGTTGATTCTGTTCAGGGCAGTTTTCTTGCATTTGTCGCAATGTGAATATCATATCAATGGTAGACCGGTTCTGTCGAAATCCATACTGTGATTCGGGGTAGACTTGATCTCCTAGAACTTGAAGTCTGTGCAGAACAATTCTGGCAAATACTTTTCCAACAATACACAGAAGTGAGATACCCCTATAGTTGTCACAGTCGCCCCGATCGCCCTTATTCTTGTACAGCGTTATGATGCTTGAATCTTTGAAATCCTGTGGGACTTGTCCTTCTCGCCAGCATAGTTCTATTAGCTGGTGGATCTATAGAGTGATTGTGTCTTGCCCACTCCTGATAACCTATATTGGAATCCCATCCTTACCTGAAGCCTTGCCAGATGCAAGTTAATTTATAGCACACTTAACTTCTGTTATGGTGGGAAGTGTGTCCATGTGGTCAAGACTTGGTAGAGCCTCTATGGCGTTGAGGGCATCATCCGATAATTTGGTCTCACTTGAGTAAAGCTCCAAATAGTGCTCTACCCATCTGTCCATCTGCTTTTTCTTATCAGTTATGATTTCTCCCGTCAAGGTTTTCAATGGTGCACTTCTTTTGATCATTGGACCACAGGCTTTCTTTATTCCTTCATACATGCTTCTGATGTGTCCTTTATCACTTGCGATTTGAATGGACTCACATAATTTGATCCAATATTCATTTGCACACTGCCTGACATCCTTTTGCACATCCTTCCAAGCTTGCTTTAGCTCACTCAGAGTGTTACGCGTTGGTCTTTCCTTGTTTCTAAAGAGAGCTGTCTTTTTTATCAATCAAGGGCTGCATAGTCTGGCGGTTTGCCGCAGACCTCTGATGATCTACAGTGACGTAAACCCCTACGGCAGTTTTATAAAGAGTTTCCTTATGTTGACCCCACTTTTCATTTACTGTACAATTTTCTGGCGTATCATTGAAAGCGTCTTCAAGTTGCTGTTGAAACTGAAAGCACTTTTCAGGATCGTGAGTGTTAATAATATTAATCCTGGGGCTAGATTTGTGTTTAGCTGTGTAGATTCTATTTGGTCTCAGTCTAACCCCTGAAACAACAAAAGAATGATCCGTATCACAGTCAGCACTGTGGTAACTTCGAGTCAATGATATATGGTTCAGATTTTGTCTCCGTGTGATGATGAAGTCCAACTGGTGCCAATGGCCGGATCTTGGATGTTTCCGTGTGACCTTAGGCAGCTCTTTTGTTTTAGAAAAGGAGCTTGTAATACATAGGTCATTTCTGGTGCAATGCTCTAGCAACATTTGCCCATTTTCATTCATTTGACCGATGTTGTATTTTCCAAGGCACACTGGCCATGAACTCGAGTCCTTGCCCACACGAGCACTGAAATCACCGAGCATATAAATGTAGTCAGATTTTGGACCTGCCTTGATCACGGAGTCTAACTCCTCATAGAACGAATCCTTCACATCATCAGAGGAATCGAGTGTCGGTGCATAACCAGTAATGATGGTGGCAAAACCACAAGAGGTTGCCAAGCGCAGGGATAATAGTCTTTCATTTCCTCCTGCTGGAATTTCAATCATTCCCAGTAGCGAATTCTTCACTGCAAAGCCCACACCGTGTTGCCTTTTTTCTGTCTGCCCTCTATCCTTCCAAAAAAAGGTGTAATTGTTTTCCCTTAGTTACCTTCCTCAGCGAGGCGAGTCTCCTGCAGGCCAGCAATATCAATGTTAAGACGATTGAGTTCGGCATCAATCACAGCCGTTTTTCTCACATCGTCAATATTGATCAAGTCAGTGGACAATCCTGGACACATGGTTCTCACGTTCCAGGTTGCAAGCCGTAGCTTGAGGTTTCTATTTTGTTTCTTTTTATTAGTAGCTGGTACATTGGTTTTACAGCCTGAAATTCAGATTTTGTCCTAGCCCCAAGCACCCATTGAAGCAGACAGGCTGTGGCGGATCAGCACCCAATTGGCCGGAGGCTGCCCAGCTTGAGGCGGGCGGTAGCTGATCAGTGACACCTGTAGGTGTCTCCCACCGTCAGAGGCAACGCGTGGCGCCCCATGTCTACGCCAATTGACAGGGACTTATAACCCTTAACAGTTGCCTCTCGCTTTGATTCCGAGACCGGTTAAGACCAGGGATGGAGTTATTGCCTCTCCATAGCACAAAACCTGGGCTAAAATATAGAGATCATGTGTTGCCCATGCAGCATGATCCCTCTCTCGGCCTGTCTAGTTCACTCCATAGGAAAGTTAACACCTCTACATCTGGGACAAGACAAGCTGCAGAAGCTGCCGGACCAGCAAAGCAATGCTCTAACTGTCCGCCTGTCGGGGCTTCGATCCTAGACCAGCTGTCAACCAAGGCTTAGGGCCTGGTCTGCCCATGCCATGACATTTTGTCTTTAGGTTGCATTTCCTCACACTAGGGTAAGGCTTGAACCCTCCCAATTGCGCTCTTCCGCCCGAAACCGTTGGCACAATGTGGGGTGTCGGGTTTGGTCCCTTCTAGAGAAGGGATATACAAAGAGAAACTCCGAAAAGGTATTTTGCTGGGTCTTAGTAATTGGGTTCAAGAGTGAAATATGTTTTAACGGGTTGTCCCGGGGAGAGTGAATAAAGGCAGAGGTCTCGGCAAATTGGGGGAAATTGAGTTCTGGGGCTAAGGAGGGAAACTTAGCCAGGAGAGTTGAGATTTGGCGAAGTGAGGGAAACATTCAGTATGGACAAGCTAGAGAAACTTGGCACGAAAGATAGTCTCCGTGAAGTGGAGTTTTGGGCTAAGGAGGGAAACTTAGCCAGACATTCAGCTGAGTTCGAACACGGGAAAGAGTCCAGCGCGACAAATTATGTCACAAGGCCGATCGAAGGCAGTATTGTGTATTTACCTGTTCTATGATTGTTCCTGGGAATGATACATGTTCATCGCGTATATTCATCAATAATAAAGCTTCTATGTGTGTGCAAAACAGGTGGTCTCCAGCGCCTGACAGCTGTTCATAAGTATTCCTACAGAGTATTCATACAGACATATATCTGGACATAACCATAACCAATTCTATCTGTCAGCAGCATTGTGACAACCCCTATATGGCTATTTCTTCAAGGCCCTTTCTAGGAATATTTCTTCAAGAACCCTTACGTGGATTTTAAGCCACTCTCACACAGGTGGCCGCAGTGATGAGCCTGCTGATTCGCCGGCAGGATGGGCATCAGTTGTGATGGGCGGTAGCACTGAGTTCTGACAAAGAACAGTGCAAATCACATATGACAAGCTGTTACAGAGATTAACATATCAACTCATGTAAATCTTGTGTCATTTGATGTTACATCAGGCAGTAGTGGTAGCGATCACAGGAGGAGACGACATAGATGCATTCATAATTAGTTCGTTGTAAGAACACCCAGCACCATTACAGTCAGGGAACCTTACACACCCAGAACCACTACAATCCGGGAACTGTTAACAGCCCGCAGCACTAGAATCAGAGAACTGTTAACAGCCAGCACCACTAGAATCCGGGAAATGTTAACAGCCAGCACCACTAATGTCCGGTAACTGTTAACAGCAGCACCACTAGAAACCGGGAACTCCTACCAGCCAGCACCACTATAATCCGGAAATTGTTAACAGCCAGCACCACTAGAATCCAGGAACTGTTAACAGTAAGCACCACTGCAGTCCGGGAACTGTTAAAAAGTAGCACATAAAAATCCGTGAACTGTTAACAGCCATCACCACTAGAATTCGGGAATTGTTATCAGCCAGCACTACTAGAATCTGAGAATTGTTAATAGCCAGCTTCACTAGAATCCGGGAACTGTTAATAGCCAGCATCACTAAAATCCGGGAACTGTTAACACCCAGCATCACTAGAATCCGGGAATTGTTAATAGCCAGCTTCACTAGAATCCGGGAACTGTTAATAGCCAGCATCATTAGAATCCGGGAACTGTTAACACCCAGCATCACTAGAATCCAGGAACTGTTAATAGCCAGCACCACTAGAATCCAGGAACTGTTAATAGCTAGCACCTCTAGAATCCGTAAATGTTAATAGCCAGCACCACTAGAACCCAGGAGCTGTTAACAGCCAGCACCACTAGAATCCGGGAAATGATGAAAGAGACTAAGAACTTGTGGGTGTTTTATGAGTGAAGTTGCTCTGATTCTGCTTAGTGAATCAATTAGTTACGAAGATCATGTTTGGTGTCCGTGATATTCACTGGTGTTTGTGATGTGAATCACGACAGTGGAAGACGACGTCTCTACACTGGGGAAAAGCCTATTAGAGTTTAGTCTTGCCCAGCAGAAGCTTAAGTGTACATATTTTGATTGTCCCTCTTGTTGAGATACTCACCTGCACGCTGCAACGGTTCTGTAGTCAGCAGCAGCTGATCCTCCCTGGCGCCTTAATCGGTGTGCTGATGCCGAGGCAGAGGGTTCAACCCCCTAAACCAGTCAGTTGGACTTAAATGTTGACGTATCGTCCTTGATTTTGGGACGTAAATTACAAATACCTCAGAAGTCGGAGTGAGTTCGCCTGATGGCGAGAGACACCGGTAATAGGAAAAGTTAATTCACTCGTAAAAAATCACTATAAGTAGTAGCACGTGTATGGACTGCTCATGAGTTCAAACCAAGCCAACGAAAAAAAAAAAAAAACGAAAAGATGACGTACCCCTGGAGATGGTTTGCATGGCATTTGCAAATGTTCCCGCACCAATGCTGTTGGAGCCGTCAATGACAAACATAAGGTCCAAGGTTCGGTTGCAGATAGCAAAGTTAGGATCTTGAGGGGGGAAAAAAACAATAAGAAATAATTATGAGTATACTGAAACAAGAAAGGTTATACTATAGCATATATGGATATTTGGAGTTTCACGTGCTCGACCTTGACAAATTCTTAGTAATTTAATCTGGTGTGGGATACCAGTTAATTTCCTTGTCTCCTTTCGTTCCAAACTCCGAGGAAAGACAGGCTGACACATAGTCATACTGCTACTGGCACCCTGAGCATTGAGATTCTTCGCTGGCTGTTAAAGATGCGGAAAGAGAAGGTATGGACTTTTCCCGAGTGCTGTGCAGTCGATTCTTGACTCAACTCAAATCAACTCTTTCGTTTCAAGACAATTCATGACAATTCTGAAAATTATAAGCTACTCATTTTTATGAGCCTGTGTTGACCGAAAAGGCATACTGGTGTGAAAACAAATAACCCTGACTCTGCCAGGATTGAATTAGGTCCACAGTCTTGGCAGTCAAGCGTATAAACCACTAAACCACAACTTTTTTTTTTTTTTTTCCCGCGTTTCCATCCTGTTTCAGGATATTGCGGTCAACACCAGCATCTTTCAGCTGTATGTTGATTCCTAGGCTAGATTACGCTCATCAGCACGCCACGACTTTCTGAGCGACCGGCTCCATACTCTCATAAGTCACTTTTGCGATTCGAACCACTGCGAATTCTTGTCGCGACACGTGACGAGAGTATTCGGGGTTAGCGGAGAAAGCTGCTGGGGTTACCTCGGCCATGGAGACTGCTCCATGAATATTTAACTCATCTCTAACCCGACTTTCTCGTGTGTCACCGGGGTCCATTAGGGAGCCATAGATTGGTAATACTGTATCTTCACATGCATGTCGTACAGTGCAATAAAGGAGAGTTGACTTGAGATTGGTCACTTCATCCCATATAAAACGTTATATGCAAAGTCCAGTAAATCATGGACAAGTCTATAAAGGGCTTGGCGTGAGTTTGTTGAGGGCCATGCTCCATTAGAAGATGGATAGCAGAAGAAGAAGACACTCTGAATGCGTTTTGCATAATTTAACATGGAGTCTGGAGAAGCTGGGGAAGATCTAGACTTCATACAACAGGAGTTAGTTAGTTGCTTATCCTTCAAGGATGTCGCAGTCAACCCCATAATTTTTGGCTGTTTGTGATTTCTTGGCAAGTTTACGTTCAGTAGTTTGCCATTGATTTCTGGACGACCGGCACTCATACCATTGCATGAAAATATCAACGCCAGACGACCTGCTGCCAAATCGCCCGCAGCTGTGTTTGGAATGTGGTATGCGCGCCTACGAATTACTTCCGTAACACCTTTGCCACAAAGCCGAGGATAGCTAAGGAAATAGAATGAAGTAGAGACTACAGAACGGAAACTTGTCAAGAGATCACAATGGCAGAAATATTGGTGTTGACTGCCATGTCTTACAAAGAATATGGAAAAACAGAGACATGTTACAAGAAAATAACACATCGGTACTGAATCATACAGGAATAGGCAAAAAAACGAACGTACGAGGGACGGCCAATAAGCAATGCTTCCTATGTTTTATCTATGCAAATACTTTATCAGTGTGACATTTATTACTTTAGCAGGTATCCTCAAACACTTTTATGCACTGTGTATCACTAACAACCTGTTTCAGTAGCAGGTTGCTCAACAGTAACGGTTTAAAAATGGCCACCAAACACGTTCGGTTATACCAGAGTAATGTCATAGAATTCCTTAATGCAGAAAGCGAGATCCCGATTCGCATCCATGAACGTTAGAGTATTGTTTATGGGGATTCAACAATGAATGTTAGCACTTTACGAAATGTGACGGAGCTGAAGTAGGTCCATCCTCACTAGCTCACGCAAAGGGGACCGACCGACCGTCCGTCATCAGCATTAACTCCATACAACGTTCATTGGGTTTATGACGTCATTCGTGGTGACCGTCGGGTAACACTGGATCAACTGTGTTCCGTGTTGTCCACTAGTTAAGGCAGTACCCAGACCATCATTAAAAACCTGGGTTATTCAAAGGTTTGTACACGGTGGGTACCCAGAATGTTGACAGACATAAAGAAGCAAGGAAACCCATAGCCATCAATCTCCTGCACCGTAACGAAACTGAAGGAGAAGGGATTTTATCAAATATTGTGACAAGTGATGAGACTTGGGTTCATTTCTTTGAATCAGAATTCAAGAAGTAGTCAATGGAATGGCATCACACAACATCGCCGACAAGAAAGATGTTCAAAATGTCACCATCTGTGAGGAATGTTATGGCCTCCGTGTTTTGGGATGAGAAAGGTGTGATTCTTCATGGATTCTTGGAACAGGGAAACACGGTGAATGCTGACCATTACATTGAGACTTTGAAGAAGCTTAGAGGGCGTCTTCGACGAATTTACTCATTCAAAGATCCGAGAATTGCACTACTGTTGCACGATAATGCCACGCCACACACCGCTAAACGCACCATTGATACGATTGCAGAATTTGGCTGGGCATTATTACCACATCCCCCTTACCCTCCCGATTTAGCACTTTTAGACTTCCATCTATTTAGACCACTGAAAGAAGATCTTCGCGGACATAACTTTGAGGACACCGAGACCCTTAAACACGGCGTACTTCATTGGTTTACATAAATGGACACGAATTTGTACCGTGTGGGGATACATACCCCTGTGAGAAGATGGACAAAGACTATAACGAATAACGGTGACTAAATTGAGAAATACATTTTTGAAGTACAAACATAACGCATCTTTGGACCCATTAGGGATACACAAAGTGGAGAGTGGAAAAGAAGAGGTAACAAAGACATTTATGTTCTGTTTAAGTCCCCGCTAATCACTGGTATCATGAAGGCTAATAGACTACAATGGCTGGGGCATATAGAAAGAATGGAAGATAACAGGGAAACAAAACTCTCTTACACTCAGGAAATAAATGACTGTAGACCCCGAGGTAGACCAAGAAGACGGTGGAGAGATAATATATATATACAGACCTTCAAGCACTTGGAATCAACGACTGGCAAGAGAAGGTCAACCACAGAGACGAATGGAGATGGATTGTATCTGCAGCAAAGAACCTCAATGGCTCGGAACGCTGAAGAAGAAGAAGTACAAACATAGGGCTTCATTTCAATGTGAATGTTATATGTTATTTTCCCTATTGAATGAAATTAAAATTACGAGGTATTACTTGTTGACCGCCCCTAGTAATATAGAGCAATTACAGAAGATGCCGTGGGAAAAACTGGAAAGCGCTGTGCAAGAATGGAGAGTAAGGAAATGAAACTATTGTCAGACTAGTTCCAAGGAAAGAACAAACTCAAGATGAATGAATGAATGTGTGAAGAGCGAGGTGAAAGCACTTGTCTGATCTATAGAAGTCTCCGGAGTTCTCTAAGCAAATAGATATTGTTTACTCTCTATCACGTCAGCCGCCAGATTCCCACGCAAAGTCGCACCTTCTGTACGGTAATTGACAGATACAGCTGTTTCACAATTGTGCACGAATGTTTCTATAGGTTCTTTCACCTCATTCTATCCGCTGTCTAAATGAGAACTTGTAGTGGCCACTCTTCTTTTCCTTGTTATTTCCTCCGTGTTCCTTTTCCCTTGTTCCTTCCTCCTTGTTCCTTCTTCTTCTTCTTCTTCTTCTTCTTCTTCTTCTTCTTCTTCTTCTTCTTCTTCTTCTTCTTCTTCTTCTTCTTCTTCTTCTTCTTCTTCTTCTTCTTCTTCTTCTTCTTCTTCTTCTTCTTTGTCTTCGTCTTCGTCTTCGTCTTCGTCTTGTTGTTGTTGTTGTTGTTGTTGTTGTTGTTGTTCTTCTTCTTCTTCTTCTTCTTCTTCTTCTTCTTCTTCTTCTTCTTCTTCTTCTTCTTCTTCTTCTTCTTCTTCTTCTTCTTCTTCTTCTTCTTCTTCTTCTTCTTCTTCTTCTTCTTCTTCTTCTTCTTCTTCTTCCTCGTCTTCCTCGTCTTCCTCGTCTTCCTCGTCTTCCTCGTCTTCTTCTTCATCTTCTTCTTCTTCTTCTTCTTCTTCTTCTTCTTCTTCTTCTTCTTCTTCTTCTTCTTCTTCTTCTTCTTCTTCTTCTTCTTCTTCTTCTTCTTCTTCTTCTTCTTCTTCTTCTTCTTCTTCTTCTTCTTCCTCGTCTTCCTCGTCTTCCTCGTCTTCCTCGTCTTCTTCTTCATCTTCTTCTTCTTCTTCTTCTTCTTCTTCTTCTTCTTCTTCTTCTTCTTCTTCTTCTTCTTCTTCTTCTTCTTCTTCTTCTTCTTCTTCTTCTTCTTCTTCTTCTTCTTCTTCTTCTTCTTCTTCTTCTTCTTCTTCTTCTTCTTCTTCTTCTTCTTCTTCTTCTTCTTCTTCTTCTTCTTCTTCTTACCTCCCATTGAAGTATGGGCCTTGAGGCAGTTCTCGACACATCCTCTTCCCCGCTACATATTCTGCCCATAGTATTAATGCCTGTTTTCAAACATCTAGACATGTGATAATGTTGTTGAAGTTGGTGCTGCTTGTATTACTGGTTACTGCCCAGCTGTTTAAGCTTTCAACTCACATCTTTCTCAGTTTTCTTCTACTTCTCTCGCCTTGTATATTCTCAGTTTGATCTCTTCTGTTGATATGATTAGTACGTTCTATGTGTCATTTCTTGTGGTTATGATGCGTGATATTGTATCTCAATCTGTAAATGTAGTTTCTCCCCCACCCACACGGTTTTATTAAACGGATGTTTATTTACTTGTAATATTTTTTTTTTTTTTTCATGACACTGCTCATTCTTGCAAAAGAGTTTTTGCTTAAGTCGATGATTTGATTTATCTCTGTCCATAGAAAAACTAAAAATTCTATCTTTGGAACCTACATTGGAAACACAATAGAGAAAGATCTTGTATGATTGTGTGTATGTGTCTTTGTGTGGCTCCTTAGTGCCACACATGCAACTTTAAGATTTGTGAGCGAAGCATCTTGGTTTTTTTTTTCTTTAATAGATAACTTGAAAGAACGACATTCGGTATACGAAAGTGCTCGAGGCGAGAGATCAGTTGTAAACAATTTGCGTAAGCAAGTGTTCGGGACGTCTATACAGTCGTAAATAAGTTAGTTAGCAAGTGCTCGGGACGACTATACAATCGTAAACAATTTACGTAAGCAAGTGTTCGGGATGATTATACAGTCGTAATAATTTCTGTAAGAAAGTGATAAGGAACACTATATAGGCGTAAAAATTTTAGATTTATAAAAATTAAGCTTGAAGGCATGATGGAGTTTTTGATCATGGCGAATGTCTGTAGTTTGTACCTATTTGTGCTTATTTACGGTTAGTGTATGTGTGCGTGGTGTGTGTGTGTGTGTGTGTGTGTGTGTGTGTTTGCGCGTGTGTATGGGCGCGCATGGGATTCATAGGGAGTACACCCAAGTAGTTATCTACGGGGTAGTGAACTAGGAAATGAGGTGGCAACCTCCGATTTTTTACTATATAAAAAGTCTACCAATTCAAAGTAAACGTCACAAAAGCTGACCTCATTTTCAAAATATTGGCGGGCATTTTATTGGGATATGTCTGGTTGTCACTTCCGGTTGTCCTGGTGAATAATTCCGGTTGACTACTTACTGTCCCTGGGTACTCTCTATCGACCGCCCCGCCCACATGTCCCTCCGCCGGCCGCCTCCGCTTCCCCCGACCGCTCCTCCCGCATTCAAAGACAGCCAGACAAGCCCCGGGCATGTGGAATACTTATATAGATAAGTAGACCAACTAGTCGTCGGGCACCTGACTCGAGTCCCAGTCTATGGGGGAGTGTGTATGTGTGTGTATATATAGATGTAGGCCGATGTGAGGGGCGCGAGGGAATAGGCCCCTACCCCGGATATTAGCCTTTGCCCTCCAGAGGAGGGCCATCAAAATTCTCATCGAAATGGGAATAGTGATGTTCAAATGAGGTCTTTGGATAGACCAAAAGGAGTATTTTTGTATTTTTTTAAAACTTTTATTGAGTGTTAAGAAACATTTGCATTTGTATTGTTAGTATTTTAACAGGCGTGCTATGTGTATGGTATTCGTGAAGATCTGTTTAAACATGCGTTTGTGCGTGTCAAATTGGTGTACAAATGCGCTTCAACATCAAATTACAAAGTATACGTACCTAATATGCCTAAAGTATTAGCAATAAATTAAGACAAGAAAGTATGGCTGACCAGGATTATGGATTTTCCCATACTCTGCCAATCATCTCATTTTTACGTGATTGATGGTAAAAAGGTGGTGATAATGGTGGTGATTTCGATAATGGGGACAACAACGACTATAATGCGGTGATTATTTCTTCCCTTATTCGTTCTAAACCCATTCCTGCCTTTTCATACACCATGCACCCTCTTTCATACCCATGGTATATACATAAGTTGAAATGTTGATGTCGCCGTTGAACGTATTTACGCCCAGTGACTACAATTAAAATACAAAAATGCTGCGTTTGACCACCACGTTCACAAAGGGCGTGCATCCATCTCTTTCAGAGCATGCATATATATACCCTGACATATGTATATCCGTGAACATACCAATAAGAACAGATTTTTTTTCTTTCCTTCAATTTTTACAACCTTTATTACAACATGTGTACATTGAAATGGGAGGTGGGGGGAGAGGGGTGTAAAAGAAAAGAAAAAAAATATATTTACATAATATAAATTATGAGTAATAAAATAAAAATTTAAGCATGTATTACTTTGTAGAGACATTGATTGATGATATTTATAATGATGATGTTGATGATGATGATAATTATGATGATATAGATAATTTTGGTGAGTTGATGATTTCTTCCCTCACACACCCTAAAAATCTCCTTTCCTCACTCTTAACATCTTACCATACCCTCATACTAATATATACCCATAAAATGAGAAGTTGGTGTCTAAGGTGGAGCCACAAAACAGTTCACCTCTCGCCGTCCACACGCGTCGCAACGGTGTGGGTGTCAGTAGCCTAGGAAGCGATGTAGATTATGTCAGTGTGTCTGTGAATATTTGTGTAATTTTGTTTTGAAACATGTGCAGTATTAAAAGTGAATTGTACGTTTTACAATTTATATGAAGCTGCATTTCTACAGGACCACACTAGGTACCTGTATTCTGCCAGTGAAATTAGCAATTTCGTGTGGTTGTCCTTGATAGTTTTAGGAATAGTATTTAAAAAGATTGCTTTATACATATCTGTTTTCTTTTTAGTGAATTTTTCAATGAGTTGTCTAAGTGTGTCTAGTGCGGCTTGGACTGTTGGACATGTGTAATAAATGTGATCTTCAGTTTCCTGTATGTTATTCCTGCAAAGTTGACATTGTGCTATTTGTTTTGACCTGTGTGCTTGTTTTTCCGTAGTTGGTGACATGTTAAAGATTAAACGATACATAATTTCGCTGGCTTTGGGTGTGATGTGTGGGTTGTGAAGATTAGAGAAAGTACATGTGTAGTCTTGTATGTAGTATTTTTGTCCTCTTTTTATTCTAAGTCGTAGTGGTGTGCTTGTTGTTTGACTAGATATTTGTAAATCTGATGTGTTGTCTGGTGTATTAGTTGCTCGCGTCTTATACTTGTATCTGTGCAGCATGTCTATAATTTGTTGTGTGAGATTGCCGTGTCTACTCACGACCAAATGTATGCCTCGTACTATAGCCATGTGTCTATCTTGTAGAAAGATGGTAGTGTTCCAAAATGGTGTGGAGAATTGAGTTGCATTCTTCTAAGGTGTTGTAGTCCGAGTTCTATGTAATAGAGTGCTAGTGGGTGCTGTTCTGGTTGATTGAGGATATGTCCTATGTGTTGGATTCCAAGCGCTTGTATTTTGGTGTGTATGTCTTGTAATGCTATCCCCCCTTGTCTTTTGTCCTGTATGAGTGTCTTATGTTGTATGCAATAGATTGTGCTGCCAAAGATGAAACGTCTGATGTGTTTGTAGATTTCTGTGATTGTCTGTTTAGATGGGTCTAGCACTGTGACTAAATATATAATTTTGGGAATGACTAATGTGTTAACTATAGTGCTCCTACCAAATATTGTGGATGTCTTATACTTGTATCTGTGCAGCATGTCTATAATTTGTTGTGTGAGATTTTTCCATGTATGTGCATGTATTTGTCGGGGGTTGTTAGGGAATGTTATCCCATAAAGTCTGATGTTGTCTGTCGCTGTTAAGTCGGGAGGAAAATCTGCTTTGTTCCGCCACTTACCGAGACCCATTATGTGTGATTTGTGTATGTTTAATTTTGCTCCATTCCCCTTACCAAAACGTGTAGAAGTGTGGAGTATATTTGTGATGGATTTGTTGTTGATGGGGAAGAAAGCGGTGTCGTCCGCGAACGCGAGCAACTTCCTCTTTCCTCCCCCAGGAATAAAAATGCCTTTGATGTTCGTGTCCTGTCTGATTGCTTCAAGTAGTGGTTCCAGGGTCAGCACATAAAGCAGCGGTGACAGAGGACATCCTCGTCTCACTGACCTTGTGAGCCAGAAGCCAGCAGTAAGCGCATGGTTTACGAACACCTTACTTTCAGGTCTCCGGTATAAGATCTCTATCCACTGCCTAAAGGAGTATTTTTTTTTAAACCTTTATTGAGTGTTAAGAAACATTTGCATTTGTATTGTTAGTATTTTAACAGGCGTGCTGTGTGTATGGTATTCGTGAAGATCTGTTTAAACATGCGTTTGTGCTTGTCAAATTGGTGTACAAATGCGCTTCAACATCAAATTACAAAGTATACGTACCTAATATGTCTAAAGTATTAGCAATAAATAAGACAAGAAAGTATGGCTGACCAGGATTATGGATTTTCCCATACTCTGCCAATCATCTCATTTTTACGTGATCTGAGCCAAAAAAAAAGACCCAAAAGATCGCTTGGGCATATTCAGCTTTAAGTAAAAAGACTGAAGCCAGAATACGGCTATTAATTCTATATATGGGTATATTGTCACAATTAATAAACACGTAATAACATATAGATAGTGATTAATTCTAGAGCACATAACACTAGAGACCAGTCTCAATAATATACATTCAATTATCTTAACATAATCTGTGGAATTTTCAAATTAATCAGTAAAATAATAATATCTTAATTTAACGCCAGTTACTTCCCTTCCATATTTTGGAAATAATTGTGTCCATTTGACGTCTGCAGTA
>OY992876.1:166083033-166223033 GCA_963921405.1 Cepaea hortensis | reverse complement strand
GTTAACCAAAGTGAAAAAATTTTGGCTAAATTTCAAACACTCTCATAAAAAAGTAGGAAACTTTGTTAACCAAAAGTGAAAAGTTTGGCCAAATTTCAACCACATCCATAAAAAGTAGGAAATTTTGTTGCCCAAATGTGAAAAATTGTGGTCAAAGTTCAACCAAACTTATAAATAGCTCACCCAAAATTGTGAAAAGTAGGAAATTTTGTTGTCCAGATGTGAAAAGTTTGACTAAATTTCACACAAACTCATAAAATGTAGGAAACTTTGTTAACCAAATGTGACAAGATTGGCTAAAGTTCATCGAAACTTATAAAAAGTAGGAAACTTTGTTAACCAAATGGGAAAATCTTTGGACAATTGAATAAATATTTCAACTAAAACTTATAAAAGGTAGGAAATTTTGTTAACAAAATATGAAAAATTTTAGCCAAATTTCAGCCAAAATTTAAAAAAAAAGTAGGAAAATTCCTTAACCTAAGGGAGAAAAAGTATCTCACGTTGTCATTTTACATCCCCAACCTACTAGAGATATTCGTCTGTCCCCTATGCAAACAACAGCTGTATTTCAGAAAATTAAATGTATCTTATGTAATAAGTCACTATGATTGAAGGAAAAAATAAAATTCAACTTAGAAACATAAAGAGAAATTTAATTGTTAATTTGTGTACAATTTTATTTGTTTGAAATTTTTTTTTTTTTAAATTTAAAAGATAGACACATAGCAATAGTACGAAGCATACATTTGGTCGTGAGAAGACACGGCAAATCATGATGGCACAAGAACAACCAAACAATGTTGGGCTGACAGCGACTTCCTGTAAATGCAATGCATTACAGATTGACTGCTATATGTAAAAGATAGACACATATCTATAGTACGAGGCATACATTTGGTCGTGAGAAGATACGGAAAATCATGATGGCACACAACAACCAAACAATGTTGGGGTTGACTGCGACATCCTTTAAATACAAAGCATTACAGCTTGACTGCAATATGTAATAGATAGGCACATAGTACGAGGCATACATTTGGTCGTGATATGACAAGGCAAATCATGATGGCACACGGAAAACCACACAATGTTGGGGCTGACTGCGACGTCCTGTAAATGCAATGCATTACAGCTTGACTGCTATATGTAAAAGGTAGACACATAGCTATAGTACGAGTCATACATTCGGACGTGAAATAACACGGCAAATCATGATGGCACCCGAACAATCAAACAATGTTGGGGCTGACTGCGACGTCCTGTAAATGCAATGCATTACATCTTGACTGCTATATGTAAAAGGTAGACACATAGCTATATTACGAGGCTTACATTTGGTCGTGAAATCAAACGGCAAATCATGATGGCACACAAACAACCAAATAATGTTGGAGCTAACTGTGACGTCCTGTAAATGCAATGCATTACAGCTTGACTGCAATATGTAATAGATAGACACATAGCTATAGTACGAGGCATACATTTGGTCGCGAAGTGACACGGCAATATTTCCGGTCTTTTTTCGGATTGTTTACATAATTAGCACCCACGCATAGTACCTTACACTCTTTGTTTACATCAATCGGTTTAGCGTCATTTATAGCCGCTATATTTCATAATTCATTATCGGGCATTAATTCTAAAGCAAGATATTATCATTAGTCCTTCTCAGTTATGTACAATGCCGTTTACTGCAGACATCAAATGGACACAATTATTTCCAAAATATGAAAGGGAAGTAACTGGCGTTAAATTAAGAAATTATTATTTTACTGATTAATTTGGAAATTTCACTAATTATGTTAAGTTAATTGAATGTATATTATTGAGACTGGTCTCAAGTGTTATGTTCTCTAGAATTAATCACTATCTATATGTTATTACGTGTTTATTAATTTTGGCAATTTATCCATATATAGAATTAATAGCCGTATTCTGGCTTCAGTCTTTTTTCCTCAAGCTAAATATGCCCAAGCAATCTTTTGGGTCTTTTTTTGGCTCAGATCAAAGAGTAGTATTAATAAATGCTCCTTTTGAAAAATACAATACGAAGTAAAACACAACAACTCGCATCCTTTATACATAAAGAAAGGTTAAGACAAGAAGAAATCATACAAATAGCCATCCAACTAATAAAGCAGGTAGACAACAACTCACCATACTTACACACATTAGAAGAACAACTAGAGCAATACCATCAACACAAATATCTAGGTGCTCTCCTCAGAACAAAACTCACCACAATCACGCAAGAGACCCCCAGCAAACAATATTTGGCAATTGAGCAGAATGTACAGCACAGCAGACAGATAAGTAAAATAATAGACACGCAGGGTAACACACAAACAGACACAGCACATATAACAGAAGCTTTTAATCAATACTACACACACCTATTTACAGAAGAAACAGTAGAAACACAGATACAAGACAACTTTTTACGGTATAGTAAACAGTTGTCAGAAGGAGACAAGGACATACTAGACGCAGAACTAACACTGACTGACATAACACACGCACTCAGTAAAATGAGCAAAGGCAAGACACTAGGACCGGACGGCCTGACTGTATAATTCTACCAACATTTCATTTCTATCCTAGGTGGCCTTCTTCTTAAAGTATTTCAAGACGCCTTTGACAAACAACAACTACCAGACAGTTGCAACATGTCATACATAATACTAATACCTAAGTAAAATACAGATAAGACACACATGAAGAACTACAGACCCATATCGCTACTCAACACAGACTACAAAATACTTGCTAAAGCACTGACCCACAAACTGAGACCCTTTATGTCAACACTCATACACACAGACCAACAATGCGGGGTACCACATAGGAACATCCACCAGCATACGCATTTTATTAGAGACATCATCACATACACACAGGAGAAGTACTGTCAGGCCGCCCTCTTGTCCTTGGACCAGGAGAAGGCCTTTGATATAATCTCCCACTCCTACTTATATAAGACTTTAACACGCAGCAATTTGGGCCGGTACTTTAGGCAGTGCATAGAGATCTTGTATCGTAGACCCGAAAGTAGGGTGTTGGTAAACCATACGCTTACTGCTGGCTTCCGGCTCACAAGGTCGGTGAGACAAGAATATCCCCTATCACCGCTCCTTTATGTGATGACCCTGGAATCATCTACTCGAAGCAATCAGACAAGACACGAACATCAAAGGCACTTTTATTCCTGGGGGAGGAGAGAAGAAGTTGCTCGCATACGCGAACGACACCGCTTTCTTCCCCATCAACAACAAATCCATCACAAATATACTCCACACCTTTACACAGTTTGGTAAGGGGAGTGGAGCAAAATTAAACATACACAAATCACACATAATGGGTCTCGGTAAGTAGCGGAACAAAGCAGACATTCCTCCCGACTTAACAGCGACAGACATCATCAGGCTTTATGGGATAACATTCCCTAACAACTCCCGACAAATACATGCACATACATGGCAAAACCTCACACAACAAATTAAAGACATGCTGCACAGATAAAAGTATAAGACATCCACAATATTTGGTAGGAGCACTATAGTTAACACATTAGTCATTCCCAAAATTATATATTTAGTCACAGTGCTAGACCCTCCTAAACTGACAATCACAGACATCAACAAACACATCAGACGTTTCATCTTGGGCAGCACAATCTATTGCATACAACATAAGACACTCATACAGGACAAAAGACAAGGGGGGGGGGGATAGCACTACAAGACATACACACCAAAATACAAGCGCTTTGAATCCAACACATAGGACATATCCTCAATCAACCATAACAGCATCCACTAGCACTCTATTATGTAGAACTCAGACTGCAACACCTTAGAAGAATGCAACTCAATTCACCACACCATTTTGGAACACTACCCTCTTTCTACAAGACATGTATACATGCACTTCAAGGACGCGAGCATCTAATACACCAGAAAACACACCAGATTTACAAATATCTAATCAAACAACAAGCACCCCCACTAAGACTTAGAATAAAAAGAGGACAAAAATACTACATACAAGACTACACATGTACTTTCTCTAATCTTCACAACTCACACATCACACCCAAAGCCAGAGAAATTACGTATCGGTTAATCTTTAACATGTCACCCACTACGGAAAAACAAGCACACAGGTCAAAACAAATAGCACAATGTCAACTTTGCAGAAATAACATACAGGAAACTGAAGATCACATTTATTACACATGTCCAACAGTCCAAGTCGCACTAGACACACTAAGACAACTCATTGAAACATTCACTAAAAAGAAAACAGATATGTATAAAGCAATCTTTTTAAATACTATTCCTAAAACTACCAGGGACAACGACACGAAATTGCTAATTTCACTGGCGGAATACAGGTACCTAGTGTGGTACCAACTTCTCATTCTATGTATATATATATTAGTATGAGGGTATGGAAAGATGCTAAGAGTGAGGGAAGGATATTTTTAGGTTGTGTGAGGGAAGAAATTATCAACTCACCATAATTTATTTGTTATCTACATTATCATAATTAT
Organism: Cepaea hortensis; assembly: GCA_963921405.1. NCBI lineage: Eukaryota > Metazoa > Mollusca > Gastropoda > Stylommatophora > Helicidae > Cepaea > Cepaea hortensis. Next base: position 166,218,478 of record OY992876.1, on the reverse strand, counting down.
CATCATCATCAACATCATCATCTGGGTTTAGGATGAATGAAGGAAGAAATCATCACCGCATTATAGTCGTTGTTGTCCCCATCATCGACATCACCACCATCATCACCACCATTTTGCCATCAATCACGGAAGAATGGGATGATTGGCAGAGTATGGGAAAGTCCATGATCCTGGTCAGCCATACTTTCGTGTTTTAATTTATTGCTAATACTTTAAGCATATTATGTACATATACTTTGTAATTTGATGTTGAAACGCATTTGTACACCAATTCGACACAAACAAACGCTCGGTTAAACAGATCTACACGAATACCATACACACAGCACGCCTGTTAAAATACTAACAATACAAATGCAAATGTTTCTTAACACCAATAAAAGTTTTAAAAAAAGAAAAAAAAGAAATGAGCTACTTTGCGAGAGGTGAACTGTTTTGTGTCTTCACCTTAGACACCAACTTCTCATTCTATGTATGTATGTATGTATATATGTATATATATATATATATATATATATATATATATATATATATATATATATATATATATACATATATATATATACATATATATATATATATATATATATATATATATATATATATATATATATATATATATATATATATATATATATATATATATATATTAGTATGAGGGTATGGAAAGATGCTAAGAGTAAGGAAAGGATATTTTTAGGGTGTGTGAGGGAAGAAATCATCAACTCACCATAATTTGCTTGTTATCTATATCATCATAATTATCATCATCATCAACATCATTATAAACAACACCAATCACTGTCCCTACAAAGTAATACATGCTTAAATTTTCATTTTATTACTCATAATTAATACTATGTAAATATAATTAGGTTTTTTTCCCTTTTACCCCCCCCCCCTTTTACACCTCCCATTTCAATGTACAAATGTTGGAATAAAGGTTGTAAAAATTGGGAAAAAAATCTTTCTTATCGGTATGTTCACGGATATACATATATCAGTGTATATACATGCATGCTTTGAAAGAGTTGACTGCGTGTCCTTTGAGGACTCGGTGGTCAAACGCAGCATTTTTGTGTTTTTATTTGTAGTCACTGGGCTTGGCTACGTTCAGCGGCGACATCAACATTTCAACTTATGTATATACCATGGGTATGAAAGAGGGCGCATGGTGTATGAAAAGGCAAGAATGGGTTTAGGATGAATGAGGGAAGAAATCATCACCGCATTATAGTCATTGTTGCCCCATCATCGAAATCACCACCATCATCACCACCATTTTACCATCAATCACGGAAGAATGGGATGATTGGCAGAGTATGGGAAAGTCCATGATCCTGGTCAGCCATACTTTCTTGTCTTAATTTATTGCTAATAATTTAGGCATATTATGTACATATACTTTGTAATTTGATGTTGAAACGCATTTGTACACCAATTCAACACATACAAACTCTCGGTTAAACAGATCTACACGAATACCATACACACAGCACGCTTGTTAAAATACTAACAATTCAAATGCAAATGTTTCTTAACACTCAATAAAAGCTGTAAAAAAATGAGCTACTTTTCATGCCAAAAAACAAAAAAACAAAAAAAAAAATACTCCGTTTGGTCTATCCAAAGGCCTCACTTGAACATCACTATTCCCATTTCGATGAGAATTTTTATGCCCCTCCTCTGGAGGGCAAAGGCTAATATCCGGGGAAGGGACGTATTCCCTCGCGCCCCTCACATCGGCCTACATCTATATACACACACACACACACATACACACTCCATCATAGGCTGGGACTCGAGCCGACGACTAGTTGGTCTACTTATCTATATAAGTATTCCACATGCCCGGGGCTTGCCTCGCTGTCTTTGAATTCGGGAGGAGCGGTCGGGGGAAGCGGAGGCGGCCGGCGGAGGGACCTGTGGGCGGTCGGTATGGAGTACCCAGGGACCGGAAGTTGTCAACCGGAAGTAGTCACCAGGACAACCGGAAGTGACAACCAGACATATCCCAATAAAATTGCCGCCAATTTTTTGAAAATGAGGTCCGCATTTGTGACGTTATCTATGAGTTGGTAGACTTTTTATATAGTAAAAGATCGGAGGTTGCCGCCTCATTTCCGAGTTCATTACCCCGTAGATAACTACTCACCCAGCAGCCAGATGTTCTAAAATCGGAAATGACACACCATACATGTCCCATGTTTAACACGTCAACAGAATGACAGTTGGGCGGGGTCTAAACTCGTTTGTCTCAGATATGACATGGACAACATGTGTATGTGTGTATGTATGTGTGTATATGTGTGTGTGTGTGTGTGTGTGTGTTTTTTTTTTTTAAGTGAGTGATTGTGCATACACACAGAACGAGAAAGTCAGAAACACACGAAGCAATCGGAATAGTTCATAAACAATGTATATTATTGAAGAAATATAAGAACTAAGAAAATGCGTGATTACTCATTGCAATGAGGTTCATTGCACCGGGTTTTATCTCACATGGTTCGGTCTCTTTCCACGGAGTCACCTGCCGAAAGCGACGTACAGATCACGAACTCCGTAGCTCCAACGACGGCCCCACAGGAGTCTCCGAGAAAATTGTACTCGTGAACCGAATGTTGTAGTCCTGAATCAAACCCATAACCTTCGTCACGGAAACAGGTGGCGTAACCACTCCGCCACGGAGAATCCCTAGCAATACCGACAAGGTAAACAATAAGTTTAATCTGTACTGCGTGCTAGACAATTGATGTACTGAAAGACATGAATCCATCTCTTAGACCAGTGGTTCTCAACCCATGGGAAATCCCCCCCCCCCCCGGAGGGGGTGGGGGTGAATTTTAGGGTTTCCAGGGGAGGGGGGGGTTTAAGATTATTTCAAGATCGCGTTAATACAAGAACCTATTACTTTGAATTGTTTTCCCTCCATACATTATGGTTCTGTTCTTCTCGCTCTTCTGAAATTCGTTTTGTAACGTAAGTAGACCCACAAATCACGTTTTGTGTAGACGTCTAGACGTGTTCTAGTATGTGATATTAAATTTAGTTTCCATTTTTTACTTATACTGTGTAGGGATTGGGGGGGGGGGGGATAATTTATAGGGAGGAAATAAGAAAGGGGGGCGGGGGACGTTCTGATCATATGGCGAAGGTGTGCAGGGTTAAAAAAGGTTGAGAACCACTGTTTTAGACCATCCGAGTTTTAATTACAGTGCCAAGCGCTCTTTTGTGTGATGTATACAATGTGTGAAATGTGTGCTGTTTTTCTTGTAAATTATTTGCACCTAATCTCGTTTTGACATATTCATCACACAAATAATATCATACCTTATCTGCGTCACCTTTGAGGGGCACTATATTAACAAGGCAACAGTGCTATATAAAGAAAACACTGGAAAAGCAATAGAGACATGGTAAAATTTTAGTAAGGATACAGATGCAAGCTGAATTCTATGAATGCATCTCTTAGACCATCCGAGATGTCATTATAGTACCAAGAGGTTTTTTATGTGATGTGTGCTATGTGTGCTGTTTTACTTATACAATCTGTGCACCTATTCTCATGTTGACATACTCTTCATACAAATAATAGCATTCCTGATCCGTGTCGCCATTGAAAGCCCTGGCCATGACTGCCTTAGGGGAACTATACCGAGTTCATCCTAGCTAACCTTGCAATCAACGACGAATTTTCTGAGTATTATTGTGCATTTGTTTATGTAGTAAGCCAAAGATTTGAACGGCGTTTGAATATGGCATTTCAAAAGACTACATTACAGTCAATATTTAGAAAGTGACTACGTTAACTGCATCAAGTTAAACTGGGGTGAAGTCAGACAAGAGCGCTATGCAGGGGGCGGGGGGGGGGGGGACAAAGATGAATAGCCAGTCAAAACAGAACTGGTGTCGTTGAATACTGTACGCTGATGGGGATATAGGAACGGGAACCCAGTATTTATGGACTGGATGGATCCATGTGGAGTGAGGAAAATACGTAGACTAACTAACTAACTAACTAACTAACTAACTAACTAACTAACTAACTAACTAACTAACTAACTAAATAACTAACTAACCAACTAACTAACTAACTAACTAAACTAACTAACTAACTAACTAACTAACTAACTAACTAATGTTAATGGTAGTAGAAGTTGAAAAGGAATGATTCATTTAAAATATATTAACTAACTAACTAACTAACTAACTAACTAACTAACTAACTAACTAACTAACTAACTAACTAACTAACTAACTAACTAACTAACTAACTAACTAACTAACTAACTAACTAACTAACTAACCAACTAACCTGGCTAGCACTTTCACTTGGTAGACTATGTTTGGCTGATGATAATATAGGGTATCTCAAGCCTGTGCGACTATTTCATTCGTGATAATCTCTACCAGTAGTGATATAACGCAAATATGTAACGAATGCCCCATTAAGCTTACTAAAAATTACTCTCTTATATTCCATTGCCTTAATCCTTGCGACGTCAAGCAATTAAAGTAACATTTAAAATCACGTAAATAAAAACTGCTGGCCATCTATGCCTCCGTGCACTCAATCCTAAACATACTTGCATAATGATCCTAGCACTTCACATAGCCACAACTGGTGCCCTCTATGGGCTGTGTTTATAGTGGGTGTGTTGGATAGGACGTTACACTGACAATGGCATGAGCTCTGTCAGACCAGGTTTCGGTGTCAGCTATCGGTTGTCGCTACGGAGGGAGAGACTGGCCACCAATTCCACCGTGCACTCAGGCCTACAACATAGTGATGGTGCTGACACTTCACATTACCACAGCGCGTTCTGACTATGGGACTTTAAATAAAAAATATGGCAAGGTATATATTGTTTAGAGCACAGGCACGCACGCACGCACGCACGCACGCACACACGCACAATAAATGCGTGAATTTTTAATTACCAAAGGTTTGAACCTTAAAATATTATAGTATTTAAAAATAAATAATATCCATTTTAGTGTTTGTCTGCTCTTTTGCAATACACCCCCTTTATTGGAAGTTCGAAACGTTAATTAGAGAAATATGCTTGTTAAACCAGAGCAATTATGAACAAGCAACACACAATTCAATTGAAGCTAAAAAGAATGCAGATTTGTGGAATAATGATGAAAATACCAGCTGAAATGAAGGATCTAAATGTCATGAAAGAGACCGAGATTCAAAGATAACTTAACACACACATCAGGAAAAGACTGTCGATATTTTCAGCCACATGAGGAAATAAAATCTGGACCACAATTGAGACGAAGGGGTTGTTTGCGCTATAAAGTCTAGCACATTGGACTGATGTTTGCGTGTGGATTAACTTACCCTATTACCAGTGCACCTCGTCATCAGGCGAATCCAAACCCGACTTCAAGGGTATATGCAATTTACGCCTCCAAGTCAAGGACAAGAAGTCAACATTTTAGCCCGACTGTCCGGTGTAGGGGTTGAACCCGTTACCTCGACATCAGCACACCGGATGTTCAAGAACGAGAGTTCTTATCCTTTCTGCCATGCTGACCGCCAACGAAGGGTATTGAGACACAGCATGGTGTAAGAAGTTGCCAGCAGTCGAACTGATTGATGCCTTCTGTTGGAGAACATGTGACGTTGGGAAGCTTAATTCGCTCGCTCTAGTCGGAAAGATGATGATGATGATGATGCTTGTGAAGGGTGTAAAGGTTAAACCTACACCGTCCTGAACGACTGTGTTCTTGTAAAGCAGACAGATTACAAAGTATATTTGTCTTAAGTCGTTGCACTTGCCTGAATGGAGGTAGCGCAATGACCTGCACCCGTGCTTACCGATCCGGTTGCCAAGTGTTAATCCCCATCGAGCCGGAGATTTTAAACATTGATCTTGGCCCCGTGCTCGACACAGCCTAAAATGAGTACGAGGAGTTTCCTATCTGTCTATAGAATATGAGACCAGCAACGTATACTCTATACATCTTAAGGCATGAAAAAAGACAGATTTTTTGTACTTACTTACACTGCTCTATCATCATCATCATCATCATCATCATCATCATCATCATCATCATCATCATCATCATCATCATCATCATCATCATCATCATCTCCATACCGATAAGCGTGAACGGTCATGTTTCGCCATCTCACATGATCACCAGAGTCGTGGATCAGCTCAGAGTTCTTGTCTCGACAACGCCATGTGGCCAAGCCATCCAGGTATTTACTTCTCTGCCTTGCACTTGCCCTATTACAGCCTTACACACATCAACTCGCTATCATTTATTTGTTTATATTTCTTCTAGAGGTCAGTCCGGCCGAGATGTTTATCGCGCTAGCTCTTAAGCTTCCTGTGTAGTTAGTTAGTTAGTTGCAGTTCCAACTTCACAGCAACGGGTTGTCCCCATTATGCTCCGTCCTGTGCCAGTGAATATTACACAAAACGCTCCCCACTGCCCAAGGTGAAAAGTGGAAGGAAAAGACAGGAGTCTCGACAAACAACAGTCCGCACAGTTACACTGCATAATGCCGCCGCCAGAATGTCAACACAATAGTCCCCCACGAAACCCAGAGTTCATCTCTGATGGAATCAGCAGTCATTTTTCCATCTGTATGTTTCCTAGATGTTCACCCACACAGTCCACGAAATACAGTTCATCGTCGATGGTAGTGGCAGTCAACCAGAAGCCCGGCAGCCACGCATTTCTGCATAAGGCAAAAACCGGTCAACTCTGGGACATAGCCATCTGCCATCGCTCCGAACATGCAGTCACGTTCCAAAAAACCTCGGGCAGATTCAAAAGCATTTCACACGAAACTCACAGCTCACAGTGTCGCGCCACGCACTCACTCAGTAGCAGGGCGACGGAACAATCAAGCCTCCTTATCGCCTCTTACGACATGCGTGGTAGGTTACAGTGTTGCTATTCTTTGCTTCCCTTATGGGCCCGGCAACACACGAGAGGCTTCCTGTGTAATAAAGGCGGGATCGTTGGTTCGATCCACACATCGGTCATTCGGACTTTAACGTTGACTTCTCGTCCAGAAAGCAATGGCTAACGACTGAAAGTAAACATTGATAGATAATCAAAATGGGTTGATCGCAACGCCCTGCAAGGGACACGCAACTTTTATATGTTTTTTTTTAGCGATACCACTTCGTGAACTTCCGTGATCACGGGAGAGTCCGATCGTTGCACAAGTTTGTCTGGGTCTTTAGGCGAAGCTTACCAGTTCACGAAAGCACACCGGTCTTTTGTAGTTATGTAGTGTGTGTTTGCACAGCTATTAATGCAGAGCTTCGCCTCTAAACGACACATGCACATTCGTTGAGTCGAGTGTGTGTTCATATCAGTAGAAGTGATGTTGGAAGCTCTAGAAAAACATTTCATCAAATAGGAACTGTAAGAAGATCCCACGTGAAATGGAGAAAAAGTTCTTGAATTTGGATTTCAAAGAGACAAAAATGTCAGGTCATAATCATGAAACATGTCTAAGTTTTTGTGTGTAAATTCCCAAAGTAAAGAGATATTTTTTGGAGGTCTGACTTGTAGCAAATATTGTATGAATTCATAGGCCACCAGTGTTTGCTTTTCATCTATTTATGCATGTGTCCTGTAAGAGATAGTCGGGTTAAGGTATTCACTAGTTCTTTGACAGTTTATCTAAAAGAACAAATCACGACATTCACGATTGTTTCTTTGTGCTGTCACATGTTTTTTTCTTTAAAAGGCCAGTTTAAGAAATTATATTCTGGTCACGGAAGACGAGGCAGAGTAGTGCCTAGCATCCTTGTCTCCCGGCCAGGCAGTGGTATGTTGGTAGTCCCTTTAAGGCAGGGGTTTCTTTCATTGACCTAGACGTGTTGACCTAGTCGTTTCCGCACATACTGTTAGTGTCACATTGTTAAGATGATAGCATTGCTATCTTGAAATTCCTTACACTAAATCGGTAGCAGGTTGTATGCTCTCTTTCCAGTTTGATGCCTTATTATCATCACAACATGTCATGCCGATAAGCATGTATAGTCATGTTTCGCCATATCACACTATCACACACCAGTCCTGGATCAATTTTGTGTTCTTGTCTCAACCATGCCATGTGGCCAAGATATTTACTTCTCTGCTTTCCCTTTGTTCTTTCCCCCTTAATCTTGTCAGTTGTCACCAAGTTCTCATTTATTTCTTCCCATAACATACCTATACAATCGTTACTGTCTACATTTCATTCATCAGTTCTCTCATCCCAATTTCTCTCATCAGTTCTCTCATCCCAATTTCTCTCATCAGTTCTCTCATCCCAATTTCTCTCATAAGTTCGCAGTTATCATATACTTCTAGTACCATCTGCTAATTGATTGTTCTATCTGTCCATGGTATTCTTTGCATTTCCCTAAAAAAAACACATAACCACTGCCACTAGATGTTTTTCAGCGTGTCTGCTCATTATCCATGTTTCACATCCATACGAAGGTACAGGCTCTGCGTAGCACATCGACTATCTTTTTCTCTTTGCAAATGACATCAGTTTTTTGTTTTCCATCTTGCAAACGGCACCCATCAGCTGTTATGACTATTCCGAAATAAGTATACCGATTCACTAATAATTCCAATTTGCCCGAATATTATATTGTGATATTTCTTTATTCTTTGAGACCACCAGAATAATCTGCCTTCTTATAATTTAATTCTAACTCTAGTTGTTCACTGATACCCATATACACTTTCAACTGATGATACTACTTTAACCAAACTTTTGTTTTAATTTGTCTTTATGAAGAACAAGCAAGCCTCGACTAACGACAATTTTCCACTGGCAACCACACCCGCAATTATCATGCGTTATGGACCTTTGAATCTACTTCCCGCCAGAGGTGGCTAAAAATTAAAATGTTTGTGCTTTTAAACGTGTTATATGTCACCGGAAGTATTGCAGTAGAAACAAACACGGTATTACCCAAATGATATAACCACGAACGGCGATATGTATATATATATATATATATATATATATATATATATATATATATATATATATATATATATATATATATACACACACACACAAACACACACACACATATATATATATATATATATATATATATATATATATATGTGTGTGTGTGTGTGTGTGTTTGTGTGTGTGTGTGTGTGTGTGTGAGAGAGAGAGTTCGTGGGAATATTATCAGAATTTAAAATTTAATCTAAACTCTGTATTAATATTTGTTATGGTACTATGCATAGAAAGGTTAGAATTGGCTATGCACATACATGAACATATAGTCTAAGAAAGACAATGATATGGCAACTAATGTAGCAAATGATTTGTATTATATGTAGAAGAATCACTTGTCGCAATGAAAAGGGAAGCTATACAATGTATACTAAAGGTGATGAGTTAGTGATATAACAATACAAACGATAAATATGCTAATAAGGAGAATGTCATAAACGGATAAAGTCACACCTGGTGCTGAGAACTGAACTATATTTGAAATCTTGACTCAATAATCATTGTAGAGCTGACGAGCTGACTTCAGCATAAAAGACTATCCATATAGGTTCAAGGCTCCTTGTCCTGATTATTTGAACCATATCTTAGAGTTATATCAACTTCCAAAGAAAACAAAAAGTGATATTGCCAAACTGTATTTGTAAAAAGACACATTTCACATAACTAAACAAGAGCAGCAATATGTGCTCCCTTGACTCTTGATGACTGTAGAATCAGAAATCCCGGGAAGGGTAACCCGATCAACAAATGCCTGAAAGAAGTCGGATGTGTCGGCCGAAAGGCACAAATATGACAGATCTGCTGTAAACAGACACGACGCAATAACGTCCAAAACACACATTTCGGACGAACTATGAAGAAAAACAAGAAATATTAAATGCCAGCATGCAGATAAGGAAGCAGACCAAAGTCACTCCAGATGATGTATCACTTTTCAGTTGGCCAGTCTAATCAGATGTAATGCCCAGACATTTTCTGTTTTTTTTGCTGTATCTGCCACATACAAGCACATCAATCATGTTTCAGTGATGAGAAAAATGATTGTCTTGCTTTAGTGACTCGGTTTCGTGTGCCGGCTCTAGATATATGTAACATTTCTTAGTAGTGTAACATCTGAATTTTCTAATCATTGGTTAGGCTAGCAATTGTTACAGATTCCACTGTAACGTAAACACATTAGACTTGTTCATTTTCTATAATTTTGTTGTCAGTTACAAAATTGCGGCGGACGGACGGACGGACGGACAGACAGACAGACTGTAGCAGGCATGAAATGGCACGAAGCGAATTGGGAGAAAAATAATAGATAGCATGTAATACTTGAGAACAGTCTTAAAACGTCCGGTCAGAATGACTTAGTGTTTTGTCTGAAATGATAACATTCCTCGTCTATTTTCAATTATTCAAATGACACACAGGTACATATTCCTTGGCTTGGCAAAGAGAAACGATCTTTCAAGTGCGTAGGGTATTGACTGGTCTCTTTTGTGGATAATCTGTTTAACTCTGACTGCACTTGCCTGAGGGCCAGTGGCTTAGTTCACTACCTCTCTATGTACGCAGTATCTTCAATACAGATTTAATAACGACTGCATTTTACAATGGTACATTGACTGTTACAACTTTTCTGTCTAGTGTGTTCCAATGCATATATGTTAATTCCTTTATGTAAAGTTCCTTTGTTAAATTTAACCATTCAATGTTACTAATTTAACTTATTTTCTCCCAGACAGGAGTATGTCTGTCAGTTCGGTTCCGTTAATTTATTTACTGTTCTATTCCACATGAGCCAGGGTATATGGCTTAGGGTTTTGTGAGTGCAGTTTCACAATCCCGCATATCTGGTTCGAAAGCTGACAGTCTTGATCTGATTTCACAATGGAATGATTGTCGGTCGTACAGAAAGCATTGGAAAATTTATCAACGTAAAATTCCATTTAGCTAAATGCATATCATTCAAAGGACGTCGCAGTCAACCATAGTATTTATTGGCTACTTTGTGGTTTCGTAGCACATTTTTACGTTCAGTCGTTTTCCATTGCTTTCGTAACGACCGGCACTCATACCAATGAATAAAAAACATAGCAAATAACAAACAGCAAAGAATGATGGAGTTGATTGTCACGTCGTGTTAAAGGGCATTTAGCAAACGTTATTCCATTTGGGTAATGTCTAGAAAATGTTCGAATTTTCACCTGTTTTTGCCACATATCAGAAGCAGAAAATCATATTCCACAACTTCTGAAAATATCCTAATATAAACAACATATCAGTTATCAGTTATCAGTTATCAGTTGGGGTATCTTCATTGCACTCCGGACATGTCCATAGGTGCTCAGATCCTCCCTCCAGCATATGCATCAGCGTCCGGTGGCTAATAGTGCCAGTTCTGTGCTGGTTGACGAGGCGCCTTGTTTTTCCGATGTATTTCTCGCGTCTGGCTGTGCCGATTCTTACTCCCAAGTCTTTCATCCTGGACAGCGATGTGGATTCACTGACGTCAAAGTCCTCTGTTCTCGCCATATCTTTAAGGACGTTAATAACATCGGCACGATCCATGGGCTGGCCATCTACAGGGGGTGCAGAGCCAGCCAGTTTATCAGCTCGTTCATTTCCCTCGACTCCCGCATGTCCCGGGACGAAGATGAAGGTGACTTTACGAAAATCAGACTTCCGCAGCGACTCAGTCCACTGTCTACGTACAGATCCAGCTTCGATCTTATGAATCATGCTCATTGAGTCACTTAGTACACACACGTTGGTATAATGCTGTGATTCCAGCCATATAAATGCCTGTGTAACTGCCATCACCTCCAAGGTCATGCTGCTCGTGGTCATAGAGTGGGCACCACTGGATTCTTGACCGGTTCGGTCCGCTGAACGGGCTGTGAATACCCACGCACTTCTCTGCTGCTTTACAACAGATCTATCTGTATAGATGAGCACTTTGGGGCTATCTGAGTGTTCATAGATGAGCGCGTTGACCTCTGCATTGACAGCGACAGGGTTCTGCTCTCTGCACCGTCTGTCGAGTGTGATAATGCAGGAGAAAGTGCACTTAAAAGCTGGAGGCGTGATTTGCCTCTCTTTAGCCTGTCACCCTTTTCTCTGAATATAGCGTCATGCAGAGGGTGCTGCTCATCTGCACTTATTTTTAAGTATGCACGAGCTCTCCAGATCTTGATCCTGTGTTCCATTGTCGGGAAGTCAAGGAGGTATCTCATTGCTACACAGCTGGTGTCTTTCGTGCAGCCCAAAATGATGCGCATGGCTTCGTTTTATACCTTTTCAAGTCTTCCAATCTGTGTAGGGCTAACAGTGAGGATGGCCAGGGCATACTCGATCCGTGAAAGCACCAGTCCTTGGAACAGAAGTATTAGCAGTCTTTGCTCGATATTGGCAGACGCCATGACTCTCATTGCTGACAAACCTTTCCGAGCTTTCATTATAACATAATCGACATGATATCTGAAGGACAGGCTTCGATCAAGCCTCACGCCAAGATATGTCGTTGACTGGGTTCTACTCAAAAGGCTCCCATCCATTCTTACTGCCGGCAGGTCTCTGTTCACAATATGGTTGTTTAGGGAGAACCATGTAACCGATGCCTTTGCAGGGTTGACAAGGGCATCGGCATCAGCGCACCATGAGGAAATTCGATCTAGTTCGCCCTGCATATCATTAGTAATCACCTGTCTATCTCGACCCTGTCGGTAAACGAGAATGTCGTCAGCAAATGATATAGTTCTACCCCTCCTGTCCAACTGTTGTTCAGTTATCTGCACCGTATACGCGTTGCATAGTACTGGTGACAGTGGTGAACCCTGCGGCAATCCTGGACATTTCGTTATCGGCTCAGAAGACCAACTCCCACATCTTAACACCACCTTCCTTTGGAGCAGAACTGCAGATATCTATCGTACAGTCTGAGGAGAGTTTGCATCAAGTGCTCGAAGGATACTCTATTGTATGCGTCCTCTAAGTCTATGGCGGCCGCACATGTCTCTTCTCTGACCTGAAATCCTTCGTAAACATCTTGAGCAAAGACTGCCGCATTCAGCCATGACTCTTTGTTACGTCTGTATCCTCCAAGTGTGGGCGGGAAGCAGCCGAGCTGTTCCAAGTCACAAGCAAGTCTGTGTGCTACAATTTTTTCTAGTAGCTTGCCAACAGTGTTCTGCATCGTAATGATTCTGTAGCCGCTTATCTTGAATTGGTCTTTGTTCAGTTTTGGCAGCGGCAGCAAGTAACTGTGTAGCCATTCCTCTTTGATCTGACCCCTCTGGATACTGGTGTTGAATTCTCATATATGTTGTTTAAAGTACAGGCATTAAGTTGCAAAAGTAGTAAGTTTACATTGGATTACTGTATAGTGCCGAGTCATTGCCCAAGAATAAGCAATTGAAAGAAAGGTAAATCACAAAGAAGCCAACAAATACTGTGGTTGACTGCGACGTCCTGTGAAGGATATGAAATTAACTAAATGGAATTCTACGCCATATATACACAGATATCACAGAAAGACATAGTATCGTAAACACACTGGAAATTAAGGGAGAATTACTGCATGAGCAAGACATTAAAAGATACTTTTTAAACGGCCTAGAAATGAGTAGATAATAAATTAACAAACTAGGAATGAAGAGAAAATTACTACACAAGGAAGGAATAAAGAGGTAATTACTAAGCAAACTTGACATGAAGAGATGATTACTAAACAAGCTAATATGAAGCAAGAATTACTAAAGAAGCCAGGTGTAAAGATGGAATTACTAAAGAAGATAAAATGAAAAGAGAATTATTAACCAAGCTAGGTGTAAAGAGTAAAATTACTAAAGAACCTAGGTGTAAAGATGGAATTACTAAAAAAGATAAAATGAAGAGAGAATTACTAAACAAGCAAGAAATGAAGAGACACATACTAAACAAACTAGGTGTAAATAGAAAATTGCTAAACAAGCCAAACTGAAGAGAGAATTACTAAACAAGCTAGGAGCGAAGAAAGAATTGCAAAGCCAGCTTGATATGAAGAGATAATTACTAACAATCTAGGAATGAAGAGAGAATTACTAAACTAGCCAGTGTAAGGAAAGAATTACGATGTTAACTAAATTGAAAAGAGAATTTCTAAACAAGCTAGGAATGCAAAGATAATTAATTACTAAAAGTAGCCAACATTAAGAGAGAATTACTAAACAAAATAGCTATATAGAGAAAATTATAAAACAGGCTGTGTATAAAGAGGGAATTACTAAACAAGTTAGGTATGAAGACAGAAATTACAAAACGAAATGATGGTTCGAGAAATAAAATATTTGCAGCACATTAAGACACTATGTCCTTCTGAAGAAACCTGCTACAGGGTAAATTTGCAAGATGTAAAACAACGGTGTAAATAGAAAGAAATATCACTTATAGATTTACGAAATGCAAAACGGTTTGGCAAGAGAAGGTCCACCAGAGAGACGAATGGAGACGGATTGTATTTGCAGCAAAGAACCTCAATGGCTCGGAAAGCTGAAGAAGAAGAAGAAGAAAACGGTTTAGAGATCAATTGTAGATGACGCTTGATGTCAAGATGGCAAGGTATTTGTTGTGAGTTGAAGATTATATGGTTGAGGACATTGTCCTCCTGTCCCGTACAATAAATCAGATGCAATATCAATTAAGCAATATTGCAGGGAGGTCATAGCAATGGCATCTAACTTCATTGAGGAAAGAACGTTAATTAGAATAAATGAGGCAAGTGATGACTTAGTGAAACCTCAAGCGAAGAGGTGGAATCATACACATATGTAGGTAGCAATGAACACGCAGATGGGAAAACAGATACAGATATCAAAGTTAGAATACACAAGGCAAGAGAAGTTTTCACAGCACCTTGAAATGTGTAGAAGTTGACAGCATTTAAATCTGGTACCATATTTAGAATATTGAAGTCTAACGTCAGTTCACTATTTGTGTGGATCAAAACATTGGAGAACGACGCAAATAATTGATAATAAAATAAATACATTCATTAACGAATATTCTTAAACAAGTGAATGGGTACAAATTTTGAAACAGTCATAGCATCTGATGAGAAGTGCCCAGAAGAGATTACAGGTAGAATCGCCATGGCAAAGGTAGCCTTTTGCAAGGTTAAAAACATTCTAATCAATACAATGATGTCAATTGCACCGAGAAAAAGAGTGTTGAAGTGCTGCATAGAACCTGTACTCTTATATGGATGTGAAACGTAGACAATGAGAAGACAAGCAGCAAATCATCTAATAACTGTGGAAATGTGATTTCTGAGGAAAATGCAAAGAATACCATAGACAGAAACCAAAACAATGAGCAAGTACTACAAGAAGCACATGAAAACAGTAAACTGATTGGAAACATTAGACGCAGATAGTAAAATGTTGGGGCAAGTTATGAGAAGAAATAAACTGAAAAACTTAGTGACAGCTGACAGGACTGAGCAGAAAGGAACAAGAGGAAGGCAGTTAAGTAAATATCTAGATGTATTGACCACATGGCATGGTCGAGATAAGAATACAGAACTCATTCCCGAATCTGGTGATCGTGTAAGATGGCGAAACGTGACCGCCCACGCTTATCGGCATGGCACATGATGTTGACATGGCGATGATTACGTACGAAACATCCGTGTGTATAACTGCAGGTGTCTTTCTCTTGTCAGCTTCTCTGATCTATTTTACAGACATTCGTATCAATACCCAGAGAAGCCAATCATTTATTGATCAAGCTTTGCATGACTAACTAACTAACTAAAAACTAACTAACTAACTAACTAACTAACTAACCAACTAACTAACTAACTAACTAACTAACTAACTAGGAAGCTAAATAGCTAGCTAGCTAACTAACTAGCTGGCTAACTAACTAACTAACTAACTAACTAACTAACTAGCTAACTAACTAGCTTGCTAGATAGCTAACTAACTAACTAGCTAACTAACTAGCTATCTAGCTAACTAACTAACTAACTAACTAGCTAGCTAGCTAGCTAACAAACAAACAAACAAACAAAGTAACTAACTAACTAACTAACTAGCTAGCTAACTAGCTAGCTAGCTAACTAACTAACTAACTAACAAACAAACTAACTAGCTAACTAACTAACTATCTAACTAACTAAATAACTAGCTAGCTAACTAACTGGTTAGCTAACTAGCTAACTAACTAACTAACTAACTAACTGACTAACTAACTAACTAACTAACTAACTAACTAACTAACTAGCTAACTAACTAACTAACTAGCTAACTATCTAACTAACCAACTAACTAACTAACTAGCTAGCTAACTAGCTAACTAACTAACTAAATAACTAACTAACTAAATAACTAACTAACTAACTAAATATCTAACTAACTAACTAACTAACTAACTATCTAACTAACTAACTGACTAACCAACTAAACAACTAACTAACTAACCAACTAACTAACTAACTAACCATCTAACTAACTAACTAATTAACTAACCAACTAACTGACTAACTAACTAAGTAACTAACTAAGTAACTAACTAACTAACTAACCAACTAACTAGCCAGCTAACTAGCTAACTAACTAACTAACTAACTAACTAGCTAGCTAACTAGCTAGCTAACTAGTTATCTAGCTAACTAGCTAACTAGCTAACTAACTAGCTAACTAACTAACTAATTAATCAACTAACTAACTAACTAACCAACCAACCAACCAACCAACCAACCAAACAAACAACCAACTAACTAACTAACTAACTAACCAACTAACTAACTTACTAACTAACTATCCCATCGAGTGCTGGTTGGTCCATACAAATATTACATTTGCACCATATACCCAATACGTTACAAGACGAGGGGAAGGGTCGTTGTAATTTTCCTGTATACACCCTTGACAAAACCAATGACCTACTAGGTAAATAATCCATCATTGCACAGGACTAACTGTGTCGCCTGGATACTGAGTGATGAGCCTCATCTAGGCGACTGGTGGCAGTTGTTTTCTGGCTTCACCAAGTTTGATTCCGAAAACTGGCTTTCTAACTTTTGAATTTCATTAATTCAGCTGAAAATCCTCGTTTCAATCCAATTCGCTAAATGCTTTTAGTACGTCAGATCGGTCCATGGGTGGGCATCGTAAAGAATCTTTGCTCGCGTGCACGAACGTCGATGCAAGACTTTGAACCCATGTCCATTCTTGTAGGTCAGCATGGCCGTATGGATAAGATCGCGTGTTGTTAAACATCCGGTGTGTTGATGATGAGGTAAGGGGTTCAACCCTTACACGGGGCACTTGGGCTAAAATGTTGAACTATCATCCTTGACTTGGGGACGCTAATTAAAAGTACCTCTGAAGTCGGAGAAGGTTCGCCTGATAGCGACGGAAACTGTTAATAGGGAAAGCTAATCCACCCGCAAAATTCAGTCCAGCACTACTAGAACTAGTGTATATGGACAATGGTTGAGTTCAAAGCGAGTGAGCGCAACAAAAGTATTACCCATGTCCACAATCACGGCAGTCTAGTCCCAAGCGTTACACTACAGTATCTCGATACGTCGAAGAACCACTTTAAAGAATTCTTGGATCCTTTTCAGATGCCACTAGGTAACTTTCATTGCAGTGCATCAATTTCCAAGCACACTGGGTGTTCCCAATCTCTGCTAACCAGAATCTAAATATACTAGAAATATTGGTGCATATTTCCAGTTACAAATGGATGCAATAACACTAAAATATCCCAACCATTGGCGGCTGTCGTCTTACATTATAGCTTTATCTGTGTGTGCGTGTGTGTGAATGTATTGTGTGTGTGAGTGTGTGAGTGTGTGTGTGTGTGTATGTGCGTGTGTGTGTGTTGAGTTTGAAAGGAATTAGCAATCATGTGATGCTAGCTTTCCTTCTTTAGAGTAAGTGCATAAGATAAAAATAATTAAGTAATATACCTTCTGTTGTCTGTTGCACTGTGACAACCACAAACGATACCATGAGTGCCAAGATCAATCCATATTTGGTCAAAAGTGCCATCTCTAAGAAAACCGTTGGTTACCCTGCAAATTAATAATAAAGATATAATCAGAGACGTCCTAATTTGAATATCCGCATTCTACAAAAGCTGAATCATATTTGCATTAATTAATTAATTGTTAGCAAGAGGTCAGCATGGTCGAATGGATTGAGCCCTTGATCTTAAACTTCCTGTGTGATGATGCCAAGGTAGCGAATTCAACACTTACACCGATCAGTTGGACTAAAATGTTGACTTCTCGTTTTTGAATCGGGAATGTAAATTATCAGTACCCTAGTTACTTCGCCTGATGGCGAGGGACACTGGTAAAGAGATATGCTAATCCATCCGCAAAACTCGATCCAGTGCACTAACAGTGGCAGCACGTGTATGGATTACACGTTCAAAGCAAGCGAAGGCACACAAATAATAGTGAGCAGTGGCGAATTCGGTCTAAGCATATTGGTTGCCAATAGATAGGAGTTACCAACAGGGCATGGATATATGCAACATATTGGTTGCCAATAGATAGGAGTTACCAACAGGGCATGGATATATGCAACATATTGGTTGCCAATAGATAGGAGTTACCAACAGGGCATGGATATATGCAACATATTGGTTGCCAATAAATAGGAGTTACCAACAGGGCATGGATATATGCAACATATCATCTAAAGCAGTGGTTCTCAACCTTTTTTGGCCCATGCCCCCCCCCCCTTTACCATATATTCAGAACGTCATTCCCCCCCCCCCTTTTCGAATTTCCTCCCTTTAAATTCCCCCACCCTTACACAGTATACATAAAAATGGAAGCTAAATTTAATAACACATACTAGAACAAGACTAGACATCTATATAAAATGTGATTTGCAGGGTCTACTTACGTTATAAAACGAATTTCATTAGGGCTAGAAGTACAGAACCGTAAAATTTAGAAGGAAAAACAATATCAAGTAACTGGTTCTTGTATTGATGGGATGTTGAAATAATCTTAACCCCCCCCCCCCCCGGGAATGCCCCCCCCCCCCGGGGGGGGGGGAAATTCCGCACCGGTTGAGAACCACTGATCTAATGTTTAAAAGATCCGGTGCCAAACAAAATGTAGGCTTGGACCAAACACAAATGGAAGTCGGAAAATGGGAATAGGGGTTTGTCAGTTATGATTTAAAAATTGTTAGTATGGTAGTAGACACGTTGTATTATATATTAAATTAAAGCGGCTTGCATAGGGAAATAACTGTATATAAGCCCAATGGCACATATATATATATATATATATATATATATATATATATATATATATATATATATATATATATATATATATATATATATATATAACTGAGTTGAGTGCTTGGTGCGACACTGTGAGTTGCCAATTTCGTGTAGAGTGCTTTTACATCTGTCAGCGGTTGTTTGTAGCGTGAACTGCATGTTCAGAAAAATGGCGACCGTCTGGTCGCTGGACTAACTGGCTTGCCTTATACAGTAATGTGTGGCTGCTGGTTTTCTAGTGACTGCCGCTTCCATCGAAGATGAACTGTATTTTTCGGGGCGGACTATTGTGTTGGCTGAACAGGGAGTATTTAGTGTGATATTTACTGGCATGTTATAATATATATATATATATATATATATATATATATATATATATATATATATATATATATATATATATATATATATATATATATATATATATATATATATATAAAGTATTCACTGGCAAGTTCAATACACATAATAACTCATCTTTATAGCTCTGCCAAAAAAAAAAAAACAGTCGCTTTATGATGCGAAGAGCATAGCACACTAAATCGTATGAGTCACGTGACAAAACTGTTAATGAGAATAATTATGAAAAGAATAAGAAACACGATTAAAACAAATATTAGTGGTGAACAGTGTGGATTTGTGGATGGAAAGGTAAAAAAACAACGCTATTTATATTTTCAGGACACTATTGGAAAGAGCTATGGATGTTAAAACAGATCTGTACTTATGCTTCAAAGACTACACTAAAGCATTAGACATTGTGAAACATGAAGAAATAATAAAATTAGAAAAGCAACTGAACATTGACGACAAAGATCTGCGAATAATAAAGAACATATATTGGCAGAAAAAAAAACGTTTTTATGCTGATGTCACTGTTTTGATAGCAGCAAGACAGAAGGATTTACAGGAAATTATAGATGCTATGTTATGGAAGAACTTCAGGTACAATGGCGACAAAATGAAGCGTTACTTTTCGGAGGGACTCTATTTAGTGTTTTCCTTTGGATTTCGTGTGATTTCCTATGGATTTCCTGTGAATAGTGTTTTCCTGTGGATTATGTGATGTTATTTTGTGTTCCTTTTATTGGAAGTTTTCAAAAGAAGCCACGGAAGGCAGGTGGTGGATGAAATTTTGAGGGCAGCCGACAGATATTTGTGGGTCATGGCCTCGAGCTTCACGACGGCAGGCAGAGGAACTCTTCTTGAGTCAATGGCTGCGGTCTCCGACCAGTAAGGTCACTGCCATAGAGGAAAGCAACGGCAAACTACCTCTTTAAAAGTGCCTAGTATATCATGATTCGCTTAAAGACTGATCATCGCAAGACAAGGACAGAGACGTTAAAATTAGCAACTTGGAACGTTAGGACGTTAAACGACGACGAAAAATTAGAGAACATAAAACAAGAAATTGAAAGGGAAAAAATTAATATTTTAGGTATGTGCGAAGCGAGATGGACAGGAGCAGGCATCAAGATAGAAGAAGATTTCAAGATTATTTATTCTGGAGGTGAAGATCGTCATAGAGGAGTGGCAATTATTTTGGACCGGAAAACAGCAAAATCTGTTCAAGGATATTGGGCCGTGTCGGACAGAGTTCTACTAGTTAAATTAAATGGCAGACCTTTTAGCATAAATATTATTCAAGTATATGCCCCAACAGGAGAATCCAGTGAAGATAGTGTAGAAGAATTTTATAATGACATAGAGACTGCCTTAAAGAAATGTAAAAATTCAGAAATAAACATCATAATAGGGGACTTCAATGCAAAAGTAGGAAATCAAGGGGATAGATACACAGTAGGAAACTATGGTTTAGGAGAGAGAAATGAAAGAGGATACAGACTCGTAGAGTGGGCAAAAGAACATGAAATGATTGTAGGAAACACCTGGTTCAAGCAAGACCCTAGAAGATTATGGACATGGAGGAGTCCTGATAGCAGGATTAGAAACCAGATTGACTACATTCTGATTAGCAGAAGATTTAGAAACACATTAACACTAGCAAAAACAGTTCCCAGTGCTGATTGTTATAGTGACCACAGATTACTCACAGGAACATTGAGGATAAAGTTGAAGAAAGTCAAGTATATAACAGGAATCACTAAATATGATATGTGTACATTGAGTAATGACAAGGAAATACAAAACAAATTCAACATAGAAGTACAGAACAGATTTGAAATTTTGTCTGATCTAGAGATCCTATTCCAGGATGTGGATGATCAATGGGAAAAGTTGAAGAATTCAATCAATGTGGCTGCAGAAACAACTATTCCAAAATTAAAGAAGGTGGGTCGTAAGAAATGGATGACTGAAGAAATTTTACACCTCATGGAAACAAGAAGACTCAACAAAAATAATTCTGTCAAATATGAAGAAATTCACAGACAAGTCAGAATATTATGTAACGAGGCAAAAGAAGCATGGCTTGAGGAAAAGTGCTTAGAAATTGAAAACCAACACAACAGTCAAAATACCAAATTAGTGCACAAAAGAATTCAGTAACTTACTAATAAAAGAACAAGTACATCAACAGGGTGTCTAAAAACTGAAGATGTCAAAATCATAATAGAAAAAGACCAGATTCTACATGTATGGACAGATTATGTGAAACACCTTTATGATGATAACAGAGACGAACAGTATGATATTAGATTTAATAATGAAGGACCGCCAATTTTGGAGATGGAGGTTCGAAATGTTCTTAAGCATATGAAAGCTGGCAAGGCCCCCGGTGCAGATAACATCACAACAGAAATGATTAAAGCTTTAGAAGAATTCGGACTAGAGCAAGTCACCAGACTGCTGAACACATTATATGATACTGGAGATATACCTCCTGAATTATGTAACTCTGTATTTATTGCAATCCCAAAGAAATCAGGAACCTTGGAATGTGATCAACATAGAACAATTAGTATAATGAGTCACATCACAAAGATTTTGCTAAGAATTATCATGCAAAGAGTGAGGAAGAAGATACAACCTGAAATAGGGGTAGAACAATGCGGGTTTGTAGAAGGAAAGGGTACAGTAAATGCTGTGTATATGCTGCAAACAGTTATTGAACGTGCTATAGAAGTAAACAAGGATATACATCTTTGCTTTATTGACTATACAAAGGCTTTTGATAGAGTTAGACATGTCAGCATGGTGGATATGCTTGCAGATCTACAAATTGATGGGAAAGACATTACACTTATAAAAATCATATATTCGAAACAACAAGCTGCAATAAGGATTGATAATGAAGTGGGACAGTATCAGCCAATTAAGAGAGGTGTTAGGCAGGGATGTGTGATGTCTCCAGATCATTTTTCCCTGTACAGTGAAAATATTTTCAGAAATGTAGAGGATATAAATGGAATCAGCATTGGAGGACGAAACATCAATAACATTAGATATGCAGATGATACAGTATTAATTGCAGACAATGCGCAGGACCTGCAACAATTAGTAATTGCGGTTGTTGTACACAGTGAGCAACTGGGGTTAGAATTAAATTGTAAAAAGTCTCAGGTTATGGTCGTCACTAGGAAGGAAGAAGTGCCACAATGTAATATACAAGTAAATGGAGATATTCTTCAACAAGTGAATCGGTACAATTATCTTGGAACAGTCATAACATCTGATGGGAGATGCCTTGAAGAGATTAGAACAAGAATCGCCATGGCGAAAGTAGCCTTTAGCAAGATGAAAAACATTCTGACCAATAAAACGATGTCAATTGAAACGAGAAAAAGAGTGTTGAGGGGATACATAGAGCCTGTTCTTTTGTATGGATGTGAAACTTGGACAATGAGCAGTCAAGCTGAAAAGCATCTGATGGCTGCAGAAATGTGGTTTCTGAGGAAAATGCAAAGAATTCCATGGACAGACAGAAAAACCAATGACCAAGTACTACAGGAGACAAATGAACATCGTAAACTGATTAGAGAAATTAGACGTAGACAGTCAACATTTTTTGGACATGTTATGAGAAGAAATGAATTGGAGAACTTAGTGACAACTGGCAAGATCGAAGGGAACAGACCAAGAGGAAGACCGAGAGGAAAATACCTGGATGGCTTGGCCACATGGCATGGACGAGACAGGAACACTGAGCTGATCCACGACACTGGTGATCGAGTGAAATGGCGAGTCATGACCGCCCACGCTTTCCGGCATGGCACATGATTGATTGATTGATTGATTGATGGTTATGGAAAGTAAAAAAAAAAATTGGCCTTAGTTTGAATAACAGAAAGACAGAAGTCATGGTGATATCAAAGAAACAGATTGTGCCTAAATGTGCAATTAAAGTAAATGACGTTATTTTGAGGCAAGTGCAGAAATTAAGATATCTAGACACATGGATAATATCAGAAGGAAGATGCCTCACTGAGATAAAGAACAGAATATGGTAAGCAAAAACTGCATTCCATCAAATGAAGAATGTTTTGTGCAATAAGACATTGATCTTGAAAGTTAGAAAAATGATTTTTGCCTTGTTACTTAGAACCAATTTTAACATACGGATGCGAATTCTGGACAATTATTAAACAGGTGAAAAAATCATCGGAAGTCCTGGAGAAGAATGCTGAAAATTAATTGGAAAACCATGATGAGCCATATAACTAAGACACGGGAGTCTCTGTGGCGAAGTGGTCAAGCCGTTTGTCTCGTACTCCGAAGGTTGTGGGTTCGATTCCGGGTCGCACCCTTCGGTTTACGAGTTAAATGTTTCGGAGACTCCTGTGGGTCGTCGCTAAAAGCTGCGGAGTTCGTGCTTTGTGTGACGCTTTCCGCGCTGCGGAAAGAGACTGAGCCATATGGGATAAAACCCGGTGCGATGAAGTCGACCTTGTCGACTTTTAAGCGACTTTTTATAACTAAGATACTACTCAAGGTCATACAAGAAAGAATTAAAAATAAAATAGATGAGACAGTAGCTGAAGAACAAAGTGGGTTCAGCAAAAACAGCCGCACCAGAGAAGCAATTATCTGTTTGAGGATGTTAATTGAAAAATACAAGAAGTTAATATATATATATATATATATATATATATATATATATATATATATATATATATATATATATATATATATATATATATATATAAAAGAAAGCTATTGACAAGAAAGCTATTGACAGAGTACAACATGAACGACTAATTACATGCCTTCAAGACATAGGAGTAGACGGAAATGACATCAGACTTATTAGTAACTTGTATTGGGAACAAGTGGCGTCAATTAGATGCGGAAATAATTATTCGTAGCCCGTAGAGATAAAAATAGGAGTACGACAGGGATGCGTGTTGTCCCCAAACCTCTTCAACCCATACACAGAAAGAATTTTTAAACAAGTCGAAATGCCTGACCTTAACATCAATGGACGAGTCATAAACAATCTTAGATATGCTGACAATACCGTGTTACTAGCAGAAAGTGAGCAAGAGTTTTAAAACCTAGTGAAACAAGCAAACAGGCATAGTGCAGAATGTGGATTAGATATTAACATCCTAAAAACGAAAACTATCACAATTAGCAATGGAAAGGAAAGGTCATCAATGAACATCACAGTCAACGGGAGATACTAGAACAAGTAACAAATTTCTCCTATCATGGACATATAATAACAGATGATGGCAGAAGAGAAATAGAAATCATAAAGAGAATAGGAATGGCCAAAAATGCTTTCAACAGCACGAAATCAGTATTAAAATCTAGAGAAATTAACAACGCATTAACAATGAGAATTGTCAAATGTTACGTATATTTAATACTATTATATGGAAGGAAGTCTGGACATTTAACAAGCAACTGAAAGGTCGAATAAATGCCATGGAGATGTTGATATACAGAAGAATATGTCGTATTTCATGGAAACAGAAACAATCAGATACAGAGGTTCTAGAAAAACTGGGAATGAAAAGAAAGTTGATGAAATAAATAAAAAAAGAGGTAAGTGAAATATTTTGGCCAAGATAAAAGATATAGCACTCTTATAAAAAACATACTGGAGGGCAAAGTTGATGGCAAGTAAGCAAAATGTAGATAACTATACAAGTGGGAAGATAACATCAAGAGATGGAGAACATCAGTATGACAGAATGTACAGTCAAGGCGAGAGACAGATAATGTTGGAGGTACATTGCAGTCAACCTTCATTGTGGAACCGCACCTGATTGATGAGCAATCTGGAGATTTTGTGGGAAGCCAAGTTGAAAAGACATCTAATCAAAAACACCAGAACAACTCTGTCACCGTGTTTGGCCACATTATGATAAAACAAAAACTAAAACATGTTGCGACAACCGGAAAGATTTGGGGAAAGAGAGATAGAGGAAGACAGCGTGAGAAGTTTCTTGACAATCTTGTTTCATGGCATGAAAGGAAGTCAACACACGAATTGATCCATGCCGTCGGATATCGTAATGTGTGGCGAAGCATGATGATGATGATATATGTATATATATATATATATATATATATATATATATATATATATATATATATATATATATATATATATATATATATATATATATATATATATATATATATATATATATATATATATATATATATATATATTCATGTAGTAACAAATGAAAATCGTAAACTGATTAGAGAAGGTAGACGTAGGCAGTCAACATATTTTGGACATGCTATGAGAAGAAATAAATTAAAGAACTTGATGACAACTAGCAAGATCGAGGGGAAGATAACAAGGGGAAGACAGTGAGGTAAATATCTGGATGGCTTGACCACGTGGCATGGTCGAGGCAGGAACACTGAGCTGATCCACGACTATGGTGATCGAGTGACATGGCGAATCATGACCGCCCACGCTTACCGGCAGGGCACATGATGGATGGATTCATGTAGTGTTTTTCATGTAGTTGTATAGGTGTTGGCGAATGGGTTACGGGCGCAGTTCGAAACCCCGCACATCGGCGTTCAAAACACAGCTGGAGGCGATTCGGCAGCATACCGCCATGCGTTGGATTTTTACGAAATGGTATAGGTGCCGGTTCACAGAAAGCAATAGACAAACTATTGAATGTAAACTTGCCAAGTGATCACAACAGAAAAAAATGCTGGTGTTGACTGCGACGTCCTGTAAAGGATATGCAACTAAATTTTAACTATGTAGCGGTGTGTGTTTGTTGTTTTTGTGCTGATAAAGGCTCTAGGCCGCAATGTACATTGTATTACTTGTTATCGTGTTCTAGTATATCTTGTCGTCTACTTCTCATTGTTTTTTGAATTCTTCATTCACAATAATTCTCCAACACGTTATTCCGGTTCCGGTTTTCTTTACAAATTTCGAAATTTGGAAAAGTGTCTAGGATCCATATTATGAGGCCGCTTCGACACCCCCCCCCCCCCCTACATCGACATCAGCACACCCTATGTTTAAGATCACCCGTTCTTATTCATTCGGCCATACTGATCTACGAATACATATATTAAAAGGGTGTCTTTTCTATGCCCTATGGCGAATCTGGTATATGGTGCAGGCACCATACTTGTATCGACAAGTCTGCACGCGATTAATGATATAGCCAACATCACGTCACACACATACAGTTTAATTAACCGATGTGTGGGTTATATAAAAACAAGTGTAGTCAGAACAACAGGAAATATGAAATGTTGTCGCAGCTGCTGACTGTACTCATTTTGCTCTTACTCTGAACGTTTGAAAGTAGCGGCGATAAATGCCGACCTTACGTACATGAAATGGTACTGTACCAGACTCCCCAAATTCATATTAGTCACGTAGGTCAGCATGGCCGAATGGATAACAGTGCTGGATGATGCCGAGGTAGCAGGTTCAACCCCTACACTGGTCTGTTGGACTAAAATCTTGACTTCTTGTCAACTCGGGAACGTAAATTATAAGTACCCCTCAAGTCGGAGTGGGTTGCCTGATGGCGAGGGACACTGGTAATAGGGAAAGCTAATCCACACGCAAAACTCAGTCCAGAGGCATAGAAGTAGTAGCGACTGTATGGACTACGCTTGATTTCAAAGCGAACGAGAGCAATAAAAATCAGTCACGTTGAGATGGCTTGACTAACAAACCCACTATCTATTGGGAGTTCTTCTGTCCCATGCAGCGAGTGTAAAGGATCCAGATGTGTATATATTTCAGAATGATATTGACATAAATATTCTTGGATGGATTGTCTTCTAGTTTATAACGTTAAAAGCAGCCTATTCAAACGTATGCAATTGCTGGAAAAAAATTTTCACTTGAAAATGGGTCCTTCTAGTTTCTCTCCCTTATCCGAGCAGATTAAACATCCAATCCATTACCCTAGGATTTGAGGTGTGGGAGGAATTACACCATAGTTTCAGATTTTTGTGTGTGTGTGTAATGCTTACTGTGCACACAGTGAATAGAAACAGGTCATGTCTCTAAGCTGCTCCACTTAAATGGAACTTTTAGATGAACTCAAATAGTCAAGCTGTTACATTATTTCCTTCATACACGACATTTCTCGCTTGAACCAAGCCACTCTGCAAAGTTTACTCTAACTTCTTCGTCTCCGATAGAGTTCACTGAACTAATTCACACCTCGAAGTCTTTCTTTTTTTTTTAACACATTCACTTCTCGACATTTCTCACGCTAATTAATTCACTCCTCAAAGTTTTTCCTTTTAATTCTTCACTCCCCAATATTTCTCATTTAAAAATAATTTGCAATACAAAATTGTCACTTTAACCAATTCAGGTTAAGTTAGTTTCCACTTTATCTTATTCACTCTATATATCTCTCACTTTAACACCTTCACTACACGACATTTCTGATGTTAATTAATTCACTCCCTGAAGTTTTCAGTATTACTTCATCACTTCCCACCATTTCTCACTTTAACTCCTTGATTCCACGACAGTTCTCACTTTAACTCCTTCACTCTTCGACAATTCTCATTCTAACTCCTTTACCCCTCGACAGTTATCTATGTGTCACTCTTTCACTCCCAGACATCAAAGTCATCTTTTAGACGCATTGAGGCAAGTTGTGCATTTGCTACAAAACCCATATTTGAATAGACCAAACGCCACAAGTCAGTTGTTGTGTTCACCACCACGCCGGCTACCGTTACTTCCCAAGACATTTCCTGTTATCTATTTTAGGCTGGATCGACCTGGAAGTCCACGACAATTTTTAAAAATCCACCTACATGGAGGATTCGAATACAAGACTACTGGGCCGACAGCAACACAAGTTAACATGCACTGAGATAGTTAAGAGTTAATACCAGTCACCATTAATTGTAACAGCGCGGTGGGTGGCACGCTGGCCTGACGGTCCGGTGTTACGTGGTCGAATCTCACTAAGGGAGGTAATTTTCTTAATTTACCTGAGCTTCCAGATCGACCCAGCCTAACATAGGTATCAGGGAATATTATGGGAAGTAAAAGAGGGGACGTGATATAGAACACATCTTCGATTGGTCTACAACAAGATGAGACCAGTACTGTAAACCCAGGAGGCCTCAATGTGGAGAACAGGGACATTTACATTGCTTTCTTCTCCTTCTTATTCGCCGCTTCCTCTATATACATTGGATACCTATATAGGAATCATTGTGCCGGGTACAGTTGGTATGTCTGCTTCACTACAATGATGGATAGAGTGTTTACAGCAGGTAGAGAAGTTATGATACTAGGTGACTTCAACATAGATATTAGTAAATCCAACCAGACATGGGACGATATCATTCTTTCTTACAATTTCAAACAACTAATAAACCGTCCCACAAGGGTTACTGACACATCCTCAACTATAATTGATCATATATATGTTACTTGTCCAGATAATATTATTGAATGTTCTGTTCCTGTTAGTACAGTTAGTGGTCAAGAATTGGGTTCAAACCTCTTAAACATAAACATGTAAGTATCAAATTTAGAAATTTTAAAGCATTCAACCAAGATTTATTTTTGCAAGACTTAAGAAAAGCAGCCCTTGATCACGTTTACCAACTTCCTGACCCGGACGATGCATTAGCTTTCTGGACGAAGACAGTCTACAATGTGTTCGATAAACACGTGCCAATCAAAGAAGTTCGAGTCAAAAATCAACATAAATCCCCATGGGTCACTAGTGAAGTTCTGGAAATTATGAGAGAGCGAGATACAGCACACAAAAATAAAGACTTCATCAATTACCGCAGACTAAGGAATAAAGTTAAATATGAAATTCGTAGGATAAAAAAAGACCATTTAAAAAATTTGATTGTAAATAATTCAAACAGTACAAATATATGGAAGGCTATTAACTTGCTAACCAATAAGAAACGCCCTACAGAATCAGCAATACCAAATTCTATAACATGCGATGAATTCAGTTGGTTCTTTCAATCAGAAATAGAGAATCTAAAGTCTTCAATACCAGACTCATCGTGTAATTTAAGTTCACTGGCATCATTCTGTGAGGAGAAGTGCACCAGAAATATTCCCGCTGAGATTCCTTTAATGTCTGTTGCAGACGTTTATAAATATCTCTTAAACCTCAAATCAACAAACTCACACGGCCTAGAAGGTATCAGTAATAGAATTCTTCGTTGTGCTACACCAGTCATTAGTGAGTCCTTAACATTCATATATAACCAGTGCCTGGCCAAAAACTACTTTCCATCTGCATTTAAAATTGCTAAAGTGTTTCCGCTAATTAAAAATGGCTCAATCGATAATAGCGTTTTGAGTAATTATAGACCGATGTCCTTACTATCGTCGCTATCAAAACCACTAGAAAAACACATTAATAAAATAACGTTACGCCATTTAATTAACAACGATCTAATAATTAACAGTCAATCTGGGTTTCGACCTAAATATTCTTGCCATAGTGCTCTAACAAAAATGACCCATAACTGGCACTTAAACATCAACAACGGTAGAATTTGTGGAGCGGTGTTTGTAGACTAAAAAAGCTTTTGATATGGTAGATCACGATATTTTAATTAGAAAACTAAAACAATTGAAGATAAGTACCAACATGGTGAACATAATTACGTCATTTCTATCCGACAGACAACAAGTCGTGTCCTTCAACAACTGTCTATCAAGACCCACACAGCTTAATATTGGTGTGCCTCAGGGCTAAATACTAGGTCCGCTGCTTTTTGCAGTTTATATTAATGATCTTCCTTTATATATCAATACAACTTGTGATCTATTTGCAGACGACTGTACTATATATACTAGTCAAGAAAACCGTAGTGAATTAGAGAATTCTTTACAAAAGGAACTCGATAATGTTACTAGATGGAGCAATGAAAACCGCATGCAAATTAACATCAACAAAACCAAATCCATGCTAATAACGACCAGACAAAAACTACAGACACTAGCCATAACTGGATCACCGCTCGAACTCCGCATGGGCACGTTACCTATAGTTAATGTGAATGAACATAAAACACTAGGTCTTTTAATTGACAGCCATTTGAGCTGGAGCTCTCATGTTCACGTTCTTACCAAGAAAATAGCACAAAAAGTTTACCAACTTGCTAAAATTCAGCACTTCCTGGACGAAAGCACACGAAAAATATTCTATACATGCTATATCCAATCACATCTCGATTACTGTTCCACAGATTGGGATGGTTGCCCTAAATCTAATTTAAAACGACTTTGTTCTCTACAAAACCGTGCTATTCGTCTGGTTTCTGGCATAAAGCACGTTGAAAGTAATAATTTGTACAGTCATCTAAGACTTCTACCACTTCAAAAGCGCTTCCTTTTCAACAAAGCCAAATTAGTGAACAAAATTATATCTCAAAATACCCCAGAGTATCTTTTGCCGCTGATTCAATGTAATGCAATGAACAGCAAGCGCCTAAATTTGTTACATGTCTCAAAGCCTAGATTGGACCTATACAAAACATGTTTCGCCTACTCTGGTGCTCACTTATGGAATGATCTGCCTCCAGATCTGAAAACTCCAATGAGTCCCTACACATTTAACCTAAAACTCTTTCAATACTTAATCCATACCGACTATATGCCACCATAATTCATTTACTGGTATAATTGTTCATTATAATCGTTCATTATAATTGTTTAACTATAATTGTTCCCTATATATGTGTTTGCGTGTGGGAGCGAGAGAGAGAGGGAGAGAGAGAGAGAGAGAGAGAGAGAGAGAGAGAGAGAGAGAAAAGTGGGTGTCAGAGAGAGTGAGAGAGTGAATGTGTGTGTGCGTGTGTGTGTGTGGAGAGAGTGATAGGGCGAGAAATGGTAGGGGAATGTGTCAGTGCATGCATTCGTACGTGTATGTGTGAGAGTGAGTGAGAGAGTGTGTGCGTGCGTGCGTGCATGCGTTCATGCGTATGTGTATGTGTGAGAGAGTGTGATTGAGAGAGTGAGTGTGTGAAGGATTGTGTGTGAGAGAGTGAGACAGTGTGAGAGTTGATGTGTTAGTGTGTGTGTGTGAGTGTGAGCGCGCGCATGCGTGTCAGTGTGTGTATGAAAGAATACAAAGAGAGAGAGAGAGAGAGAGAGAGAGAGAGAGAGAGAGAGAGAGAGAGCTGAGCAGATGCATGTCATGTAACACGTATGTTATGTAACACGCGAATCCGTATGTTTGTATATTCTCATCTGTCATATTATCAGTTAAATACAATTTGATTTTATCATGTATAATATAAACTTATGTACATTACTGTAGTTTGAGTGAGAGAGTCAATGAGTGTGAATGAGAGACAGAATGAGTGAGCATGAGAGTGAATGTGTGTGTGTATGTGTGTGTGTGTGTGTGTGTGTGTGTGTGTGTGTGTGTGTGTGTGCCTTCTCTGCGTGTATCTCTGTGTGTGGGAGCATCACTATGTTTACGTCACATACTTTTTATGTACACATTTTTCTCCATGTTTAACATTTTTATGAGACTGCTCATGACAATTGTCAGTGTATGTGTGGCAGTAAAGTGTGGGAGTTTGTTCATACTAGTTTCAATGCTAACGTGAGACATTTTGTATGTGTCTAGATGTGAGGAGGTGTGAGTGTGTGTGGAGGATGTGTGTGAGTGTTTGGATATGTGTGGGTGGGGGATGTGTGGGTGGGGGTATGCGTTTGGATGGGTTGGGGTGTGTGGGTTTTTGTGGGTAGTGATATTTGTGGGTGTTGGTGGGATGTGTGGATGGATGTGTGGGGGTGAAAGTAGGGGCGTGGGAATGGGTGTGTGGGATGTGTGTATGGGTGGAGGATATGTGTATGGGACGGGTGTGGGGTGTGTGTGTTTATGTGGGTGGAGATGTGTGGGTGGTTTGAGGAAGTATGTGTGGGTGGCTTGGTTGTGTGGGTAGGGGATTGTGTTGGGTGGATTGGGGATGCAAGGGCGGGTGGGGAGAAGTGTATGGTGTGTGGGTTTGAGATATGTGTGCGGTGTGTTGGTGGGGGATGTGTGCATGGTATGTGGGTGGGGGTGTGGTGGTATGGGTGAGGATATGTGTGTGGGTGGGGGATAGTGTGTGGTGTGGGGGATGTGTGTGATTGGTGCGGGGAATGTGTGTATGGGTGGGGTATATGTGTGGGTGAGTAGGGGATGTGTGGTGGTTGGGGAAAGTATGTGGGCGTGTGTGGGTGGGAGATGTGTGCGTGGATGGGGAAGGTGTGGGTGGAGGTATGTGAGTGGCTTAGGGATGTGTAGGTGGGTGAGGGATGTGCATGTGTCGGGGTTGTATGCGTGAGTGGGTGGAGGATAAGTGTGGGTAGGGGTATTGTGATCGAGAGATGTTTGATTTGGGGTGGGTGGGTGGGTGGGTGTGGATGCGTAGGATGTGTGCGTGAGTGAGTGTGTGTTGGTGGACGGGTAGGGAATGCGTGTGTGGGTGGGGAGAGGTGTGTGGTGTGTTGGTTAGGGATATTGTGTGGGTGAGGTATGTGTGTGTGGATGGTGGATTTTTGTGGTGTGTGGGTTGGGGTATGTGGGGTGGATGGGTAAGGGTATCTGTGTGGGTGTGGGTGGGAATATTGTGTGGTATGTGGGTGGGGGATATGTGTGTGGTGTGTAGGTGGGGATGTGTGGTGGTATGAGGGTGTGGGATGTGTTGGTGAGGGATATGTGTGTGTGCGGTGCGTGGGTTGGGAATATTGCGTGGTAGGGAATGTATGTGATGTGCGGGTGGGGGATTGTGTAGTGGGGGATTGGGTTAAGGCATGTATGGGTGGGTGGAGGATTATGTGTGGGTGGTGGGGGGTGGGGGTGTGAATGGATTGGGGATGTATGGGTGGTTAGGGAGATGTGTGTGTGTGTGGGGGAGGGGGGATTGTGTGCGTGGGTGGGAAATATGTGGTCAATGGAGATGTGGCTGGGGGATGGGTGGTTTGAGGTGTGGATGGGGAGAGGATGTGTGGGTTAGGATGTGTATGTGGGTGGGCGTGGGATATGTGGGTTGGTGGGGGAATGTTTCTGGGTGGCGAGTGTGTTTTGGTTGGGGGAACAGGTGAGGGGAGTGTGGGTGAGGGATGTGCGGGAGGGGGATGGGTCGGTTGGTTGGGTATGTATGTGTCCCTTGGTGTGCGTGTGTGTGGGTAGGTGGGGGTGTGTGTGGGTGGGGTGATGTATGGGTACGTGGGAGATGGGCCTAATAACATGGTAATTTGCCTTGTTTATGTTTACAACATTCATTTCACAATGTTTATTTTTCTTCCTATGTAATTGTATAATGCTCTTGATGAACGAAAGACGAGTGATTGGAAGGGCCGAATGTAAGACGGGCCTGCGCGCCCAATTTGTGACTCTAATAAAGTTGATTTGATTTGATTTGATTTATACCTCAGTGAAGTATTGGTGGAAATGTACATATATTTCAATGCGCACTTTCTAATGCTCTATGTAAGTTGGTATTCATTTCTCTAAGGTTGCTCTTGATACCACCACTTCATCTTTTACATGGCCTTTCCTTTGCTCTATATCCATTATATTTCTTCAGTGTGGTTCTATGTATCAGAGGATACCAAGACATTCATATGAGGTGACCAAAACATTTGATCTGTTGCTCTTTAATGAAGTGCGTGGCTATTTTCAGAATAGTCGTTGTCTAAGTTGCTCATTCCTAATTCTACCTCTCATTGTTACTCCCGCAGCTCTTCCAAGGCATCTCATCTGTGTTGCTTTGTTTTTGCGCTCATTAGTTGCAGTAACCTTCCATGTTTGACACTGGTATTACCATACTTTACGTTTAGCAAATTATGAGTTCGTATTTTCCATAACTTGCTAGATTACCTAGCAAGCTTTTCGTCAAAGTACACTTGTTTCTTCAGCGTGCCGCTGTCCCCATTACGAGGTATGAATTTTCGAATTAATAAAACGTGTGTCTAGTATCAAACGTGTCTTCTAAACTCCGCTTGTATCCTGTATCTGTATCCTAGCGATCGATATTAAGAAGGACAAGATTAACGGGGAAAGAAAACAACATACATACCTATCTTATGGTATGAATGAATCCTTTTAGTATGTCCTTCTTTACGTAATCTCCTTTACACAGACGACGTCAAGAGACTGTCCAATTTATGAGATTTTGTCTGTTTTTCGGTTACTCGTATACAATTTATACAACCATCCTAGGAATCAAAGGGGCGTATCGTTCTGTTTGTCACGTGGGGCACAGTTCGGAGCGGCATACAGAAGTCGAGCCACAGAGTTGACATGGATTCGACAGAAAGTCCTACATTTCGTGGGAACAGGCTGGGGCAGTTTTCTTCTGTCAACATCTTTAAATACCGCGGTGGGATATCATTGCGTCATCCTTGAACTAACACCCAAAGTTAACCTATTAAGTACGCAACGTCTTCTTAGAATTGTTTAGTCAGTTCAATCTATACCGAAGGACTTCTTAAAGTTTCTAGTCAAAGAGTACTTACCTTTTTCAAATCCCAATAAACGAATACATTCCAATAGAAATAGCTCTTGTTTGAAAAAAAAAAGTAAAGCAAGGGATCTCTTATTGTATCATGAGAAGTATTGGGTATATGGTTCTATTCACATACATTTAGACAGATGAGCACTCGGTGAGTGATGTGGTCAGTATCACACCGGCCGCCTTTACTTCCCAAGACATTTCCTGGTACCTATTTTAGGCCGGGTCGACCTGAGAGCACAATTCAGTGAAGCAAATCCACGCCATATGGAGACTGGAAAACATAACCATCGTGCTGTAACGCAAGCGCGCTAGCCAATTCACTACAGCGGCACCCATAACTCTCAGTAAAAGAAAATATGTGATGAAGTTCCTTGTATGTTAGAGGCATGGTGAAGTAATAGGAGGTCAAATTAACGGTCTTGGGATTAATTACAATTTAAAAGCGAGAGAATCGACTTCATTGTATCGGGTTTTACGATGTCCGACTCAGTCTCGTCCTACATAATGATAGGCCGCCTATTGAAAGCACAAATCACAAACTCCGTAGCTCCAGCAATGATCACCAGCGGTCTCCGAGAGGAAAAAAAAGAAGTTATAGAACGCACTAGTCTAAACGGCGCTGTCTCAAAACGAACACGTGACCTTCAGAGCGCAAGGCAAACGGCTTGACCATTTGGCCATGGAGAAAGGGATCTTATAACACCCGTAGACTGATTGGATATATGGTGCCGGACCCATATTTCTATAGACCAATTGCAGCTCCAGGGGTGATGTGGTCAGTATGACTCCGACCGCCTCCCCTTTCCAAGACATGTCCCATTGTAGACTATGTCCACCTGAGAGCCGTGGTCAGTTGTAAATATCTACATCGATGCTCTGGGGCGAAGGGGTTACGGACGCAATTCGTAATCTCGCATACCGTTCTCGAAATACAGCTGCGGGAAAATTTGGCCTTGCGTTGGTTTTCATAAAATTTTATGAGACCAGTAGTCCAGAAAGCAATGGCAAACTACTAATAGAAAACTTGCCAAGAAATCACAAACAGTCGAACAATGCTGGGTCTGACTGATATTTCATGTACAAGATATGCAACTAACTAACCTCCGTGAGTATTCAAACCCATGACACCGGACCAACAAGTAAGTCTCTAGCTACTGCGATACCGAGACTCCCGTATGTGGTGAAAGTTGTGATTCCTGACTCGGAACACCAGAGCCTGCTTCTATTCTGTTCACGTGCGGAGTGTTGGCTGTGCGTGTGTGTCTATTCCAGAAATAATATATAGCCAGTATTCTGTCCTACAACAGTTAGTAGACGAGGGGAGGGGGGCACGGAGAGATGCTGACAGCAGGTTTAAAGTATTTGGAACAAATCGTGACAAGGAGTCCCTGGAAAAGGGGATCGAAAACTTAAAGCATTGAGTCCATGAACAATACTCAGTAGCTAATAAAGAATTCAGAAAACAGGCCAAGGCGGGTAAAAGACAATATCTAGAGGCATGTATTGTTTTCCGGCAGGATCTTAACAAAAACTTGTGCTTCATTATATTGTAATGTCTTGCTCCAGTCGAGATCGTCCTTATCCAATATTTAGATAGCCTGGGAAGCGAGGAAAAGATCGCTTCAGCGAAACCTCAGAAACTTTCATAGCGCCATAGGGAGAATTGTAAAATTAAACCAACCAAGTGGACTGATTACGCATAGTAATAAAAAAGTTTCGCAAACACAAAATCGAATGAACAGATTGTCTGCAGAAATGGCGGTGGTTATTAATTGTAAGAAAATCTCTGAAGACGATATTAGAAAAGCATGTTTAACTTCTGACGGATGAAAAACCTGCTGGTTCAGATGTTATCCCAACAGCAGCAGCAGAAGAAGATATCGAAATAGAAGAAGAACAGGAAAAACAAGAACAAGAACAAGACGTTCTTGACTAACGTTCCCACTGGAGATATTAAAGTAAAATGTAAAGGGCCGTTTTACACGCATCGAGACCTACTGGGCCGGTCTCTCTGGCCGAGTGGTTACAACACTTTCTCCGTAATCCCGTTTATCACGCAGAGTCTCGTAGCAGGGCGAGAGCTGGGAGCGGTTCGACCCCCGCTGGTGACTTGCGGGATAACTGAGCCGGCCGCTCAGAAAGCAATGGCAAACTACTGAGCGTAATCTTGCCAAGAAATCAACATACAGCTGAAAAATGCTGATGTTGACAGCGATGTAAAGGATATGCAAAAAAAAAAAAAAAAAGACCTACTGGGGTAGTTGATAAACATACCATTCTCACTGCACAGAGAATCATTCAGACGATAAGTGCTAAAATCCTCACATCAGTATCTCTCTAAGCGTGTTGGTCCATACTGTCTTGGTTTACTATGGTTATGTTTTTGTCCCCCTGCATAGCACTTCTGTCTGTCTTGACTCCATTAAATGTGTAGTCTGGTCATGGTTGAACAACGCATAAATGCCATTGAATCCAAATCTTCTAGACGGGTTCTAAGAATATCCTGGGTAAAGAAAAGAACAAATGCATCCATACTTCAAGAGCTAAATATTGGATAGGGTTGACTAGTAAAGACGATAAAACAAAGAAAAATTGAAATATTTTGGTCACTTTAAACGTCATGAAAGTTTGGAGAGAACATTAATGGAGGGGTATATGCCTTGGAAGAGAGGAAGAGGAAGGCCAAAGAGAAGATGGGTGCAGGATGATCTCCAAATGGGTGTATCAAACGCGGGACATCTTGCTTGTGATCTAGAAGTTTTCCGAAAGGTTGTTATGGGAGCGAGGTTCTGCAAAGGAAATGCTACTGAATGAATGAATGAATGAATGAATGAATGAATGAATGGTGATGGTTGCAAGTCACACGTGCATCATCGGCTTGGAAAAATAGTGATGGAATACATTATTCCAGGAAGAAGAGGCAGGGATGAACCAACACGAAAATGGGCACAGCACATCACAGACACCTTGCCCATTAGGATGGAAGAACCAGGGGAACAGGCCAGGAGTTGAGTGACTGTTCGGCGGATAGTGATGGAAGCAAGACTCTGCAATCGAGCTGGTACTTGATGACATTAGTTTGAGAAAATGTCCTGTATGCAACCAGGAACACGGGGATTCTATCTGAGAACGCTAACAAAGAAAAAAATAACTGCCGGTGCAAAATAAGGCAGGGTTTGTGAATATTGTGCACATGATAATGGGTTAAAAGCAATAGGTTTAGAAAACACCTAAAAACATGAAATGTGGATAACTACGTGCTGGGGCTACACTTAATCTGGCACGAGTTAAAGAACGGAAACTAAACAAACATCTTTGCCCTAGAGACATTCGGGATAATTACTGTCTTTCACGAGTCGGAGCATGTTGTAAAAGGAATTTATTAGACTAAATCCGGTAAGGGAGGTTTCCCTTTGCAAGTCGCTATAAAGCACCAACATGCAGAATAATGTATTTGAGGCTTTTCAAACCGAAATCTTTAGTAAAATGTTAAAAATGTGATTTTGTGACAGCAAACAGTGGCCATGGCTGGGCAAGTATGAATAGTAGAGCAATACATTGATATGATTCCCTCTCCAACCACCCACCTACCCAGTTCCACCCCAATAAAATATAGCTCTCGTTGATTTTCTGGTCACTTTACAGATTACCTTGACCCCGATATATTTATTCCACATTGCAGTCAGTTCCCCAGTTTCCCAGTTATGTCCACCCACTTTGCCCCCTCCATATCCGTTACGACCATACACGTGGAATTCAATAACAAACGTGTCAGGTCTATAACAAGGAAACAGATTAGTAACTTTTATATATATTTTCATGTAGAGGTTTTTACGTAGTTGTTGGACTAAATCCGAGACCGAGTAAGGAATGTTGTTATCAGACAAACAGTGGGATCAATACCTTGTGCCATATTTATTGAAAGACAGAAGATCAAGTGGTTTGGCCATGTCGTTAGTATGCAACACCAGCAACTACCAAAACTTACCTTTCATCAAAGATCATCTGCGACGAGACCAAGAGGACGTCCAAGAAGACAATGGATTGACGACATCAAAGACATTGTACAATCACACAGAATGACACTATCCAGTGCTGCTCATCTGGCGCTGGAGCGCAAATGATTCCTCCTCACGACGCTTGGCGGCAGAAGTAGAAGATAATGATGATTGGACTAAAATGTTGACCTCTCGTCTTTGATTTAGGGACGTAAATTACAAGTACCTATGAAGTCGGAGTGGGTTCACCAGATGTCGACAGACACTGTTAATGGAGAAAGCTAATCCATTCGTAAAATTCAGTCCAGCAATATTGAAGTAGTGCATATAGACTACGCTTGAGTTCAAAGCAAGCGCGGCTCCCCCACCCCCCCCCCCCCCCCCCAAAAAAAAAATAGGTGGATGTTTGTTGTTTGTGTGCTGACGAAGGCTTTGGCGGTAACATCTAATTTGTTTCTTGTGTTCAAGTCAAGCTTACCGAATCTACTTCCGGTTGTTGTATTGATTTATTCACCGATTAAACAAATTCACACTATGAACTTTCGATGTCATAATGTCCAGTGGATAATGAAAATATATATTTTAGACAGTTTATGTTACTTTTCTCTCAGATCTTATTTCTAATAATGTTACATCCATACTGCACTATCGCCAAGTGTACACACTCGCTGTCTGAAAAGTTTCTTGTGGTTTGTACTTCTGTTAGTTAGTTATAGTGTGTTTACTTTTGTCTGCCACATTATAAAATTCCATATCTCAGTAACCAACTGAAGGAAAATGACGAGATTTAGCATATAGCCTTATCATTATGTTCACCAAACAACAAATTTTTGTTCTGGAGATTTTACAGCAGATTTCAAAGTTTGTTTATATGCGGTATATAATTTTTCATCTTTCTGTTTCAAGATGGCGACGGACGGTCGTGTTGTTTTGTGTTCGTTAACTTTTTCGCGTAGGGGATGGATTTATTCATTTCTTGCGTGTAATTGGTGTGCCAGGATGTAAAACCAGGAGTTTCTACTCAAGATCTGCGCGGGTGCTACGGAGTTCGTGCATCGAGCGAAGCCATCCTTGAGTGAATTTTCAGCAGCGTGTGTGGTTCTCAAAAGTCTGTGTTTACGTTTTTTCAACATGGCGGAACAACGGGTGTGTTCCGAGCGATCAGCAGTCAACATACCGAAGCGGCGTGGTAGCCGCGCAGGGAAAAAGAAGCCAGGTAAGCGCGGTGGCTTGAGACGTTTTAGACTCAAGTGTCACCGTCTAGGACTCAGGAACATCCGTATTCTATATTGGAACTGTGCCAGTGTAAAACAACGGGGCTCTATTTTAGAAACCCTAGTTTACAGGAACGACATTGTAGCACTCCAGGAGACGAGACTGGGCGATCAGCTACTCCGAATTGCCGGCTTCAAATGTTTCTACAACAGACGACATCTGGGAACGGCGATTCTCGTTCGCGACAGCATGGTGGCGTCAGAGCTAGACATGTCCAGTTGGAACAGTGACGATATACAAATACAGGCGTTGAGAGTTCATTCCAGTATACCATTCGTGTTGGTTAATGTTTATGCCCGCAATGCGAGTGTGGACGCCCAGAAGTGGCAGTGCTTAAGTGGCATATTAGGCCACGAGAGAAATGTTATTTTCTGTGGTGACTTCAACGCTAAAGGCATATCATTGGGAAACACTTCCTCCAATACACAAGGGGAGGAGCTCGAGACTGCACTGGAAACCATCGACCTGGTTTGTATCAACAGCGGCTGTGTCACCAGGACAGCAAGCCGTCCAGGCGATGAGGACAGTGCTATTGATCTGGCGCTAGTTTCACCTTCACTCACTACAGTGTGTAGATGGGGTGTCCTAGGACACCATGGCAGCGACCACCACCCATGCAGCATATTGGTGGAGAAAGGCAGAACCAGGCAGCACAAGCTAAAGGTAAAGACGTTCCAGTATGACAGTACAGGGCAAGATGTGGTGAGTAAAATAAGACGTGACAAGCGCAGAACGTTTCAGGGCAGGAAAAAAAGCTGGGAGCAGCCACCGTGGTGGAGTTTCGAGGTGGAGAAGGCTTGGGTGGATAAGCGTAGTGCTGTAAGGAGATGGCAAAATGCCAAGAAGAACAGAGCTGGTCATCCTAGTCCCTGCTTGCACTTAGAAAGAGAGATGCACACAAAAGTAAGCTATTTCAAAAAACTGGTCAAGGTGGTTAAAAGCGAAAAATGGGCAGAGGTGTGTCAAAGAGTAAGCACAGACAAGTCACTGAAATTGTTCTGGCGACTACATAAAAGCATGAGTGGCGTAGTCAAGAATAAGAGCATTTCTGACTTCCAAGGTGCTGACCTCATCTGGCAGAGGACTGACGAGGACAAGGGCAAAGCCCTCTTTGAACGCTACCTTGAGCAGAGCAACCAGACAGACATGGGAGGCCGGAATCTGGCCAAGGAGGTCACCTCAGACAGATGCAAGGCCCAGAACACTTCGGATGAAGACACAGTGACAGTGAAAGAAATCAAGGCTGTGCTTCGACGATCAAAAAACAGTGCTCCAGGTCCTGATGGCATAAGATACGACGACATAAATAGGTGTACCGACAATGAGCTAGAGAAACTAGCAGACATGTACAACAACAGTATAGGGAGTGCTAGCATCAAGGAGGAATGGTTACACAGCTATCTGATTCCCTTGCCGAAGCCTGACAAAGACCATAAAAAAATTCAGGGATATCGAATTATAACCATGCAGAATACAATAGGCAAGCTGCTGGAGAAGGTAATTGCCAGGAAAATATCAAGCCAACTAGAGAGGCAAGGTGTTTTCCCACCTACCCTGGGTGGGTACCGTCCAAAAAGAGAAACCTGGACCAATGCAGCAGTCTTTGCCCACGATGTCTATGAAGGTTTCCACTCAGGCACTGAAACCGTTGCTACAGCGATTGATCTTGAGGACGCATACAACAGAGTACCACTGGATTTTTTAATGTTTCAGCTTCTTGAACTAAACGTAAGTCCATTCCTCCTTAGTTGGATCGCTGCAGCCCTCTTCCAACGGAAAGTAGTTTTTAGATGTGGCAGTTGGACTTCGGAACCAACAACAATATATCCTGGCCTACCACAGGGATCACCATTATCTCCGGTACTGTTCAACGCCTACACAGTGAGAATCACCAGTGAGCAGATCACTGGACCTGGCAGGACATTGTCATATGCCGATGATGTTTTAGTGTATCGTCAGGGTAAGGATAGAGAGGAGGTTGCTGTGGAACTACAAACCGAACTCAATCGCATAAGTACTTGGTGTGATGAAGCTGGGGCAATGGTCAACCCAACAAAGGCAACAGTGACTTGGTTCTCGTTGAATAATCATATTGTCAACAATCCAACACCAACTGTAATGCTGTGTTCAGAGACGGTGGAAAGAACGCAGGCAATGAATTACCTGGGGACACGGTTTGATCGAAGCCTTGCTTATAATGTGCACATAGACCAGGTGATAACAAAGGCCAAGCGGGGTTTGGCAGCGATGCGGGTGATGGCGGCAGCAAACTGTGAGCAGCGCCATCTATGTCTTCTGTACGAGGGGCTGGTCATGTCTGTTTTGGAGTATGCAATGGCAATCCTGACTCTCAGCCATAAGCAGATAGAAAGGATGGAAAGGATACAGAATGAAGCTATGCGCATTATTCTTGGATGTACAAGAGATACAGCATGCAGGGCGATGCGCTACCTTCTTGATTTTCCAACCATTGAAGAGAGAATGCAAGTTTGCAGGGCACGCGCCTACCTCAGAATTAACGCAAACACACAGCATCCACTGCATAGTGAAATTAGGAAGGTGAAGGGCAGCAGGTTAAAAAGAGGACGGTCGTGGATGGGTCAAGCCGAAGACATTCTTCAACAGGTGTGTTCACTTGAGGACTTAGAACCTGGCGAGGAGTGGGTGCAAGTGCCAACAGACTTCTGCACATCCTTTTCAGTTTGCATCCAACTAGATAGAAAATGCAGACAAGAAAATCCGGCTGCTGTGGAGGCTGAAGTACAAGCGTTGATTTTCGAGAATTCGCCAGACAGTGACGCGGTCATCTACACAGATGGGTCGGTCGTCCGACATGTGAGAAGCTCATGGGCCTTTACAGCTCGGGCCGGAGGGAGAATTGTGAAGGAGGACTCTGGTGCTTTCACTGAAACCACAAGTAGCCTGACCATGGAAGTCATGGCAGTAAGTAAAGCAATAACATGGCTCGAGACACAGACATTCACTAGGGCTCGTTTCCTTAGCGACTCAATGAACATGATCAAGAGGATAGAGGAGGGGTCGATCCGAAGAGAATGGTTGCTGCCTCTGGAGCGGTCTCGGCTGGCAAAGATTAGTTTCATCTTCGTACCAGGGCATGCGGGAGTACAAGGAAATGAGCGGGCTGACAAGCTCGCAGGTGAGGCTACTGTGGAGGGCGGACGCGCCATGGACCAGGCTGACATTCTGAATGCTCTACGAGAAGTAAGACTTTTGCGAGAACCAAGTGATGACTTTGAATCTACAACAATGGCCAGACTGCTAGAGCAGCAAATTAAAAGAGGGGTGGCCAAACAAGAACACTACGCAGGAAGCCAAAGAAGATTGATAAACCAACACAGAACTGGCGTCGTTAGCCGCTACACGCTGCGGGATTTGCTGAGGAGGGGATCCGAGCACTTATGGACTGAATGGTCCGATGTGCAACGAGGATGATCTGTCGACTAACTAACTAACTAACTAACGGTATATAATTTACGGGTCACAGATGAAGTTCATAATTTTAAA
Source organism: Cepaea hortensis (assembly GCA_963921405.1). NCBI lineage: Eukaryota > Metazoa > Mollusca > Gastropoda > Stylommatophora > Helicidae > Cepaea > Cepaea hortensis. The sequence goes on along the minus strand of OY992876.1, from coordinate 166,174,507 downwards.
TGTATTACAGCGTAGCCAGACACTCAGCGTTCAATGTTGAATATTTTACGTGTTTCACGGGATTGACCTTATGCCAAGAACCCCGCGTTGTTTACACTGGGACTGTTCAGAGGTGTCGTCAAACTGTGGGTCATTTCAAGAAACCTGATTATTGTTATTATTATTTTTTTTAAATCTTACCACTTATCGCTAACATTGAAATGTGTGAATATTTTTCAATGGGATTAAATGCAAAATTGTGTATACACTTCAAAGCATCGCTATGAAGTTGTACACATATTTTTGTATAGAAGCTGATCGCAGGAAACTGTTTATACTATTACAAATTCCGAAAAAAAGAACAATGCGTCATTGGATTTGAGTAAACGGTCATTTTGTCGATGGGTGCAAGAATCTGGAATTAAACACCCGCAATAACCAAACGGTAGGTAGAAAGATTTTTGTAGACAGCTTTGACAAAGATGTCATAAGGCCAGCTATTATAAAAATACTTTAAAAAGTCGCTTAAATGTCGACAGGGTCGACTTCATTGCACTGGGTTCTATCCCATATGGCTCGGTCTCTTTCCGCAGCGCGGAAAGCATCGCACAAAACACGAACTCCGCAGCTCTAGCGACGACCCACAGAAGTCTCCGAAATATTTAACTCGTGAACCGAAGGATGCGGCCCGGAATTGAACCCACAAACTTTGGAGTCCGAGTCAAAAGGCTTGATTACTTCGCCACAGAGTCTCCTAAAATTATAAAAATTTTGGATTTATATCCAGGATTATCCAGCATTATAAAAATTCTGGATGCCAAAGAAACAGTGACTGTATAAAAACTTAGGGTTTGATTGAGAAAGAACAATAACATAGAGCTATCCAAAACAACTTTGTGGAATATTATAAGGGCATTATCTTCCCTTTTAGAAAGTACAAGGTAGGTAGAAATATTCTTTGCGAGCAACCGCATTTAGGAGCCATGAGAAGCAGATACCTACGTGAAATAAGGGAAATGCACAAAGAAAATTATGGCATAGTGTATTTGGATGAAATGTGGATCAATGCGCACCACACAAGTGATAAGGAATGGCAATCAGTGGATAGACAGATAAAGCGATATGTGCCCAGTAGTATAGGACAGCTATTGGTCATGGCCCATGCTGGTAATACGCATAATGGCTTACAACAGAATGCTGGGCTCGTGTTCGTATCAAAGCATACAGACAATAGGGATTATCATAATAAGATGAATGGCAATGCATTTAGAGACCGTCATGTCCAATTATGGACAATGCATGATAACAAATCACCAGGACAGGATGAAATACCAAATGAACTAATTAAAGCAGCAAGGGAAGTAGGAACAGCTTGGCTACATAGACTATTCAACCATGTTTGGGTAGAACAACAGACACCACGAGACTGGGGAAACGCCATAATTATCCCAATTTGGAAAAACAAAGGCAGCAAAAGAGATTGCACACAATACAGAGGCATTTCACTGTTGAGTCATACTGGGAAAATATTTTGCAAAATTCTTGAAAAAAGATTACGAACATCTTTAGAACCCCAGCTAAACGAAACGCAGCTTGGATTTAGGAAAAACAAAGGATGCACAGACGCCATTTTTGCTCTTAGACAACTTATAGAAAAATCAATTGAATTCAATGAAACACTCTACTTAGCCTTTGTTGACCAAGAAAAGGCATTTGATAGGGTAGATAGAAACAAGCTGTGGGAAATCCTTAAACAATATGGAGTGAGTACACATCTAACAAACCTATGTAGAAGTTTATACAACAACAGTGAATGCATAGTGAGAGCAACTGGAGGACACTCAGAACCCTTCACCATAAGATCTGGAGTACGACAAGGTTGTGTCCTGTCCCCTCTCTTGTTCATAACATATATAGACAACATATGTAAAGAAACCAGCCAAGCAGAGACAGCAAGAATACCGCATGACGAGAACACAGAAGAAGAACCATCTGCAAATCTAACCATTAGAGAACTCCTGTTTGCGGACGACCAAGCACTAATAGCAAAATCAGAAGCTGAATTACAAGACCACATGAATAGTCTAAACGAAATGTGTAGGGAACATAACATGAAAATTAGCACAAGTAAAACAGAGGTAATGACTATAACTAAAGAAGAACAAACAGCAACAATTCACCTAAACGAACATCCCTTGAAACAAGTAAAGAGCTTCAAGTACCTAGGAAGTATAATATCATCAAATGGCAGATCAGAAGACGAGATCGAAAATAGGTGCAATAAGGCAAATCAACTCATTGGACAAATGGCACCAATACTAAAGAACAAACATGTATCCATAACTACTAAGAAAGCACTTTACAACACAATCTTCCTACCAACTCTGTGCTACCCATGCCAAACCTGGACAATGACAGAAAAAGAGAAAAGAAAAATCACAACAACAGAAATGAGGTTCCTGAGAAGAATACTCAACGTATCAAGAAGAGATAAGATCAGAAATGAAGAAATCAGGACTAAAGTGGGGGTTAAAGCTGCTCTAGATTTTATTAGAAAGCAGCAAGTCAAATAGTTTGGCCATGCAAGTAGGCTACCAGTCAACAGCATGCCACAACAAGCAATGATGTACAGACCAGATGGAAACAGAGGAAGAGGCCGACCACGTAAACGTTGGACGGAGGGAATAACAGAATCCATGGGAATGTCGATATACGAAGCCCATAACCGGGCACTCTCACGAAGTTTATACTTCACCTCGACACCGCAAGGTACAAGAGGAACATGATGAGATGAGAATGTTGTTGCCCAAGAAGACAAAATACCTACAGCATTGAGCACAAAGGGAGCAATAAAGATATGGCTCCGAATGGAAAGCGTACCATTTCCAGAAAGGTATTTCTAGCGAGAATTGTTGTCCCTTGTAAAACAGACGCCAAAAACGCAAGAAATTTCAAATCGACAAGTTGATAGAACAGCATCGTCATGGGTGCTTGAGACTTCCGCCGTACCAATCTCATTTTAACCCTATAGAACTTGTGTGGGCTAAAATTAAAGGACAGGTGGCAGCTGACAATACTATATTCAAAATTGTCTGACGTCAAGATACTAATCCAGTCCGCGCTATTAAATATTGATACAAGTTACTGGGAAAATGTGAGGACCATGTGTTGAAAGAGGAAGAGGACTATTGGAGAAAGGATGGGTTGAAGTTTATGCAACCGAGAGCAGTCATCAACCTACTAGAATCGTCCGACACAGATTAAGGCCTGAGCTGATCAAAGACCTTAATCCGCGTGCACGCTTACTGGGATATTTTGCTCCAACTATTCAGACGAATTGCAGGCCCTAAATATTACAGCAACAGCACAATGTCAATGGCAACAGTTTTTATTCCACAGTGATGAATTTTCAATTCCGCAAGCCCTCAGCGGTGACAAACAACTGGTATTGAAAAATAGGGGGAAAAAAACACTAAGCGCATTGAATACCAACAGAAGGGTAATATTGCGGTGGAAACTGACATATTGTGGCATAACAAGAAACGTGGGAGCAAACACGTTGTCAAATTAGGGGACAACACACGTGCATACGAATCAGTCTATAAACTACAATGAAAAGAGGACCAACATCTTGGTCGTTAAGAAGAAAGCCCACTACAGAGACACTGACAACTATTTTCATAGTGCAAAACAGGTAGTCATGTTCCGTCTCTGAACAGTAAACAGCAGAGTAGACAATATTTCACGAAGACTCAAAGAGGGTCTGTCACCCATGTGTACGTGTGAACAAACTACACAAACAGCTGAACAGATCCTTAAAAATGGACACATGATGACTAAATTGCGGTATCATTTCTGGTCACTCCATACGCACATTAACGCACAGCTATTTGGAAGCTTTCACGAACTCAATATAAAAAGCTAAATGCATCCTAGTAACATGAATACTTGTGTACAATTATTAACCAGAAGCTGAAGAAACAAGAAGGAAATGAAAAATAAGGTTAGAAATATATTCCGTCTACTTTCCTGTCAAATTACACATTATTTACCCCATGTCTCTGTAAATTCTCTTCTTTACTAATATTACACATTGCACCCCTCTCGGGATTCTCCGTGGTGGAGTGGTCAAGCCGTCTGACTCGGGCTTCGAAGGTTGTATGTTCGATTCCTTCATTTCACGAGTGCATTTTTTCGGAGACTTCCAAGGGTCGTCGCTGGAGCTACGGAGTTCGTGCTTTGTGCGACGCTTTCCGCCCTGCGGAAAGAGACTGAGCCATATGGGATAAAAACCCAATGCAATGCAGTCGACCCTGTCGACTTTTAAGCTACTTTTTTATTGCACCCACTTCCATACGAATCTGGCTACGTCTTGTACTTGTGTCCTTACCAGAAATAATGTGGTTTACTGTAAGACTAGTTTGTTAGCGTGAATTCACTACATTTTCCCAAAACACCAAAGAAATGTCGCCGCTTTCGATGATTTAAGTTGCTTTTGGACCTACCAAAGACATATTCCTTGGGTGGGAGTAAATATAAGACGACAGGAAACACTTCATAACGATGCAACAGGCAGGTTTCAAAATAATTGATCGTGAATAACGGCATTCATTTCTAGACATACTATAGGTAGGTAGTTAGTTAGTTAGTTAGTTAGTTAGTTAGTTAGTTAGTTAGTTGGGTGGTTGGTTGGTTGGTTGGTTGGTTGGTTGGATGGTTGGTTGGTTGGTTAGTTAGTTAGTTAGTTAGTTGGTTAGTTAGTTAGTTAGTTAGTTAGTTAGTTAGTTAGTTAGTTAGTTAGTTAGTTAGTTAGTTAGTTAGTTAGTTAGTCGCGGTTCCAACTTCACGGCAACGAGTCGTCCCCATTATGCTCAGTTCCTGTGCCAGTAAACATTACACAAAATGCTCCTCACTGCCCAATGTGAAAAATGGAACATCAGGAGTCTCGGCAAGCCAACGGCCCTCACATGTACACTGTGCATAATGCCGCCGCCAGAATGCCAACACAAAATTCCTCCATTACAAATACAGTTTATCGTATATGGAATCGGCAGTCACCACAACGACTTCATTGACCCCGGTTTTAACCCTCATGGCTCGGTCCCTTTCCACAGGGCGACCCGCCGAAAGCGCCACACAAAGCACGAACTCGGTAGCTCCAGCGACGACTCCCAGGAGTCTCCTGAAAAATGCACCCGTGAACCGAAAAGGCAAACCAGTCAATTCAGCGACAGCCGGCCATCGTTCCGAACATGCAGTTCACTGTGCAAACAACAGCGGACAGATGTAACAGCATTCCACACGTATTTTACAGCTCACAGTGTCGCGCCACGCACTCACTCAGTAGCAGGGCGACGGAACCATGTACTACCAGTCCAACATGAGGAAAATGCGAATGCAAACCGTAGCCATAAGCACAAATACGCCACAGGCTTAACGGTTCAATGCCTAACCGCCATGTTGGGGTACGGAAGTCTTCTTGTACTTGTGTATGGATGTCAATAATGGACAGTGATTAATGAAATGGAGAAGACATTGGAGGCAGCAGAGATGTGATCTGTGAGTTGAATGTTGACAATATCGAGAACAAAATAAAGATTTATTAACTTTCCACATTTTACCCCGACTAATGGGCAGATACTATCGTTTGGGTGTGAAGTGTTACACTTTAATATTTTCAAGGCCACCTATTATAATGAAGTTGCGTAGCTTTATGCCTTTCTCGTCACCTTTCTTCTCAGACAAATCATAGTTAATGCTGATATTTATTTGGTACTCATGTCAACATCATCATGTGACTTGTTTAACGGCTTAGACGTTGATAACTTCTGAAAGATCTCAGTCCTTAGTTTTGTGGATCAGTTCCATTGATAATATTTCTCAATGCTTCTAAGTTTATATTCCAAAAAAGCAGTTGTTAGTATCAGGTTCATGATATTCCTTTACAATTAATCGTTGGAAAGAATTTGGTTTATTCAAAGCAATCCTCATGTTTCGAATCACTTTGAAAAATTCAGACATCGTTGTGTACACAAAGACTAATCCATGTGAGATTTGACTTTCAGGTTGTTGACTATGAAATACATAAAGCAGTGGTTGTCAACCTTTTTTGGCCTATGCACCCTTCACCATATGTTCAGAATGTCACCCACCCCCCCCCCCCCCACCCCCGCATTCGTATTTCATCCCTGTAAATCCCCCCACCTCCGCACCTACATAGTATACGTAGCAATGGAAGCTAATTTTAATAACACATACTAGAACAAATCTAGACGTCTACATAATGCGTGATTTGCGTTTCTACTTATGTTTTAATTCGAATTTCAAAAGGGCGAGAAGTACAAAACCATAAAGTTTGAAGGGAAAAACAATATCAAGTAATCGGTTCTTGTATTAACGCGATCTTAAAATAATCTTTATTTCCCCCTCCTGGAACCCTAACATTCTCCACTGGCTGGAAGGGGGGGGGGGAGGAAATTCCCCAATGGTTGAGAACCACTGACCTGAAACCTGTTGATGAAACAGGACCAGCCCTTCCATGTGTCTTATGTGGAATATTGGCCGACTCGATTACGTCGTAATGTGTGTCTCACTCTTTACAAGATGGAAAATATTCTCTGAAATGTATCGTTGTAATTCGAGGTGAGAAACAGAGGTCTTAATAGCTATAGTGTTTCAATCCTGATCTACGGAAGTCAGTCAAGTTCACATACCAGACAAGTGAGGGATTATGTTGAGATATGGTTTTATAGAAGAATGATAATAACAAATTGGACAGACAGAAAGAACAATGAAGATATTTCTTATGTTTTGAAAGAAATTAATTCAAAAAGAAAACTGGTTTCTACAATCAGAAGAATCTTTGGGCGTGTAACGAGAAGGGCAAAGATGAAGCATATCGTCACAACAGGAAAGTATGTGTGGAAGAGAGGCAAGGGAAGACCAAGTGAGGAGAAAGCTTGACATCATGGCATCGAGGAACGTCGATATCAGAAATGACTGACAGCACAACAGATAGAAGACTGTGGACAGAGTTATCATCATTTAATCTCATTTTGTTCCTCTTGTACTTTGCGGTGTCGAGGTGAAGTATAAACAGCGGGACAGATTATGCTTCTTTCTTTCTCTATGAGCAGTATGAAAAATTAGCTGCCCGCTTGCTATGTCAGTTGCAGAATTTGTTTCGCAAATCGTTTACAGGGCATTGCAGTCAACGCCAGCATTTTTCAGCTGCTGTTGATGTCTTGGCAGGATTACGCTCATTAGTTTGCCATTGTTTTCAGTTGCAGGATTAGGACAGAAAAATTTGACCAAGGGGATGCCCCCCCCCCCACCTCCGGTGAGCCAGAGCCCCGTTGGCCCATGACCTCGCGTCATGGTTTCCAAGTCTTCACCACGGAGAGGTGAGGTTGACCTGTGTAGTCTGCGGGTCATCGGCAGGCTACTAATTTTCACTTTTCACTCCTAGTTGAGTTGAGTTGAGTTGAGCTAAGAACCGACATAACTGCACTCAGGACATTCCCACACGCACTCCGTCCCCTCGTTCAACAGCATGTGAAATGTCATACTGCTAATCGTTCCAACATGTATCTGATTGAAAGTTCTTCTGGTCGCTCTCAGATTTTAGAATTTCCGGAACCCCTACCGATTGCCCACCATATCATTCTCTCCACATACAGGTTCTTAGTCTGTTTCACCGCTTTCTTCACCTGGTCCCAGATGCGCCCGATTATATCTCACTTCTTAATAGGTAACCTACCACTAAGAAGTGCATTTCCTGCCAGCTTATCAGCCTGTTCATTCACCTGCACTCCCGCATGACCAGGGCAGAAAATCCATACAATTCTTACAATTTGTGACCTCTGAAGCGACGATAGCCATTCTACACGAAACATGTCTTTCTCCATCTTACTAAGCGTACTGCTTGAGTCCGTAATGAACACAGTGTGTGTTGCACGGTCTCCTCAATCCATCGAAAGGTTGCTGTTACTACTTCCAACTCCATTCTCACTTTGGAGGTCGTAGTCCCATATGCCAGACTCACATCTTGTAGAATTAACGTCAGCACCACACAAACAGAAGTAGATATATCTCAGTAAATATGAAATGTCATTACATGGCTTGTACATACCGTCGGTTTCATAGTTTGGAGAAGGGAAAGAGAGCTCTTGCAACAGAGTCCCCATGGAGATTAAATTGAGAACTGTGCCTGGATCAATGTCTTCACACTCGCTTCTACTGGTCTATCGAAAGACACAAACCGATAAAAAGATGTCAGTTGCCACGATAAAAGGAGTATTGAAGTGTTACATATAATGTATGTCATCTATTGTATGGATGTGAACTGTGGACAATGAGCATACAAAAAGAAAACATCTAATGGCACTGAAGATGTGCTTTCTGAAGGAAATGCAAAAAATACCGAGGATAGACAGAAAAACCAATGAGCATGTCCAACCATAAGCAAATAAGAACCATAAAATGATTAGAGAAATTAGACGTAGACAGTCATATGTTTGTGGACACAGTTTTACGTTACTTGCATAGACTGAGTAGGACGGCGCAGTCAAAATAAGCATTTATTGCTGTTGTGATCTCTTGGCAAGTATCCGTTCATTAGTTTGCCATTGCTTTCTGAACCACCAGCTCCCATACCATTTCGTAAAAAACCAGCGCAAGGCGGTCTGCTGCCAAATCGCCAGCAGCTGTGATTCGAAATCGGCTATGCGAGATTACGAATTGCGCCTGTAACACCTTCTCCACGGAGCCAGTTGTACATAGTATAAAAGGAAATAAATTAGAGAACTTGGTAACACCTGGAAGATTGGGGAGAACAGGACAAGGGGGAATGCAGAGAAATAAATATATGGATGGCTTGGCACATGACATGGTCGAGACAAGAATATGGAACAGATTCCACGCTCCTGGTGATCATGTGAGATGCCGAAACATGACCGCCCACGCTTATCAACATGATACATGATGATGATGTGCCCTGGACCAGCTCTATAACAGATGCGGCTCACGGTATAAGACCGCCAGTGTGTCGAACATTTGAGTTAAAGCTCATGGTCTTAAACATATTCTTGACCATGAAACAAACAAATACAAATCATCCAGTTTGCACTTCCAGATATATCTTTCCTACATTTGGTTTCTTTTTCTATGTTAATCGCATATCCTTTTACAGGTCGTCGCAGTCAGTCACTGCATATTTTGGCTGTTTATGATTTCTTGTCAAGCTTACGTTCAGCAGCTTGTCATTGCTTTCAGAACGACCAGCACTCATACTTTGTATGGAAAGCGACGCAAGGCTGCTTGCTTCCAGTTAGCCACAGAGCAGTTTCTAAACGTGTTTGTTATTTTATATTCCACCTATATTACGATAACTCCTGCGCGTCTTCATTTTCATACGTTTTATATTCGTCTTTTCTATATAAACTAAACCATAACAATTTATGTCCTCTAGCTACAGGCGTTTAGTTTAAAGGGGGAACAACTCTCGACCCGGACAAATGTTAATTCTAGCCTTTCGTGTCCCGTATTTAATTTACCCGTTCTCATATATATTCGGTAAACATAGCATGGACCCTATAACTCCTCCGCAGGTTTGCTGTCGACAGTGATACATTTCAGACATTCTTTGGTCCTTACATTGTGTTTGTTTTCTAACAAATCCCATGTTTAATCTACGTTTCAGATGTCGCCTTGCTATGTCTCATTTTAGCTTGATCTAGATATTTTAGAGGAGGCGTATTGTTATAAACTCTTGTCGCCTGCCTTTACTACCCTCCAGCACAATTACCATCGTCGCTACTTTGTTAATTTCGAAACTTTCGTGTTGATAATGGTGCTATTTCTTTTCGAGTATATAAATTGTGAACAAAGACTGCGGGTGCGGCGCACCAGACGGCTACTGTGTCAACTTCTCTAGAAGTACGAGGACAAGACCAACCCCCTTTAGGATAGGGACGTCTTGCTTGATGAGACTGTTAGCATTTGTTACTCTACAAGAAATAGGCAGTGGATTGGGAGCACTATTTTCAGTGTAAAAAATCGTTTCATGGGAGATACAATATTAGAGAGGCAAATTCACATATATTGACCGGGACTTCTAAGTAAATGAAAGAAACAGCCATCAGGGGATATACTAGACAATACACAAATTGATAGCTATAAGACAACGGTATTTCAAACATGTCATATTAAACAATATTAAAAGGGATAGCTGTAAGCACAACGGAATTGAAAATAACATACTAGACAATATGAAAATGGATAGCTATAAGCACAACGGCCTTGCAAAGACTAAACACCTCGTTGAAGGTAACATATCTGGCTTTATTTGTTGTTATAGTCTGCAGGAGAATCAAAGAAATTGTGGTAGTGGGTTCAAATCTCCACCGAGGTGGATTTCTTATTTCATTTATCAGTGCCGAGCCAACTTTACATAACGAGTACAATATGAGATATGACGGCCGGAGTAACATTAAGCATATAGTCCATAGAGTGACGTTTGCAATTTATAATAGAACGTAGGGCCATTATCCCACTATACCACAATGACCTGGGTCCGGATACTTTACCTTTCTTTCCAACAAGGGGATCGTGGAGATGTAATAAAGAGTGGAATGACATTGGCACAGAAATGTGGGTTTACACAATGTTGCTAACAATACCTCGAATAAATAACACTGAATAATCTATGGGTTACATTGGCTAAACCAAACAAAACAGACAACGTATCTCAAACATCACAAAGAGGCAGTCACCATGCTTGTCACCACTGTGAGAAGTTAAAGTTAGTTGCATATCCTTTATAGAACGTCGCAATCAACGCCATAATTCTTTGGCTGTTTGTGATTTCTTGACATGTTTACGTTCAATAGTTTGCCATTGCTTTCTTAACAACAAGCACTTTGTATGAAAATACCAACGCTTTCAAATCACACAGCTGTGTTTAGAACGCGGTTTGCGAAATTACGAATTGCGCCCGTCACCCATTAGCCAGGGAAACAGTACTGTGAGAAGAGAAAGATTAAAATATATTATCTTCTTCTTCTGCTAACTTTTAAGCGCCCCACACCCCTCCTAGGAGCATAGACCCTCAATTAATTAACGCCTAGCAGGACTGTCGTTTGCTATCGACTGCATGTTATCCACCCTCCATGTTATGCTGATATTATTGATTGCAGTCTCTAGTTCTCTTCTCCGTGCGTTTTTTGTCCTCCCTCTATTTCGCCTGCTGTGTGACGTCCAGAGAAAGAAGAACTTGTTGAAATATCAGATTTACTCAGCCTGTGTCCTTTTTCTAACATCTTTATTAACTGGATTCTGTGTAGCTCTCTCCATGAGATAAAAACAAAGTGTCAGCGGAATAGAAGATATGAACTAGCACGGCGTTTTGTCAAATTATTCTCCTTGGTGTCTGACTCTGTCATCCTAGAAATAGTTGAAGGAAATGAAAGAGAGAGAGAGAGAGAGTAGGTTACAAGCAGTCAGTGATCATGGACGAGCCATTAACTGATGTTGACTGCAGACAATCAATGGTATCACAGCAACACTCGAATCATGCGAGCCATATATTGATGTCAGTGTTTCCCCTGGCAAACTAAAACGTACCAAGTAAACATAAATATGATCATGGCGAGAATATACAAACACAGAATAGTCTCTGCAGTGGCTACAGATTCTCGGCCGTGACATGTTAGTGATTCTTTTATACAATTTTAGTTCTTCTGTTCTAAGCAGGTACCAGTTAATAAATGTTTGTACAAATAGTTTACTAGTAATTGTTTTAGTCGTCGTCCATGTTTCTCAAGCACACAGCAATACTGATTTTACGTTAGAGTTAAATAATGTAAGTTTCATTCAACGTCTACAACGCTTACATCGTGAATAGAACCCGGTCTGGAAGACAATGGCAGCTCAAGCTTCGAATTACTCCAACTGATTGTACTGCAACATTCTGCAGCAGTCCAGAACTCTCTCTCTCTCTCTCTCTCTCTCTCTCTCTCTCTCTCTCTCTCTCTCTCTCTCTCTCTCTCTCTCTCTCTCTCTCTCTCTCTCGCTCTCTCTCATTTGACATCCATTTGATATTGTTTTTTTTTCCTATGTGAATGTATCATGCACTGTTGATGAACGAAAGATGAGTGATTGGAAGGGCCGAATGTAAGACTGGCCTACGTGGTCAAATTTTAACCCTTTTAAAATAAAGTTCAATTCATTTCAATTCAATTCTCTCGAGTTCTGTGTCTTTGGAGTTAAATGATAAATTCTGCTGCACTCTAGAACTGTCTCCTTCCTGCATGATGTGACGTTGGATGACACATTCTGCTTCACTCTAGAACTTCCTCATTCCCGCGTGATGTGACAGTGAATGATAAATGCTGCTCTTTAGAACTTCCTTATTTCCGCGTGATATGACATTGAATGATAAATGCTGCTCTTTAGAACTTTTTTTTTATTTCCGCGTGATGTGACATTGAATGTTAAATGCTGCTCTTTAGAACTTCATTATTTCCGCGTGATTTGACATTGAATGATAAATGCTGCTCTTTAGAACTTCCTTATTTCCGCGTGATTTGACATTGAATGATAAATGCTGCTCTTTAGAACTTCCTTATTTCCGCGTGATTTGACATTGAATGATAAATGCTGCTCTTTAGAACTTCCTCATTTCCGCGTGATTTGACATTGAATGATAAATGCTGCTCTTTAGAACTTCCTCATTCCCGCGTGATGTGACATTGAATGATAAATGCTGCTCTTTAGAACTTCCTCATTTCCGCGTGATTTGACATTGAATCATAAATGCTGCTCTTTAGAACTTCCTTATTTCCGCGTGATGTGACATTGAATGATAAATGCTGCTCTTTAGAACTTCCTTATTTCCGCGTGATGTGACATTGAATGATAAATGCTGCTCTTTAGAACTTCCTTATTTCCGCGTGATTTGACATTGAATGATAAATGCTGCTCTTTAGAACTTCCTTATTTCCGCGTGATTTGACATTGAATGATAAATGCTGCTCTTTAGAACTTCCTCATTCCCGCGTGATGTGACATTGAATGATAAATGCTGCTCTTTAGAACTTCCTTATTTCCGCGTGATTTGACATTGAATGATAAATGCTGCTCTTTAGAACTTCCTTATTTCCGCGTGATGTGACATTGAATGATAAATGCTGCACTCTAGACCTTCCTTATTTCCGCGTGATGTGACATTGAATGATAAATGCTGCTCTTTAGAACTTTCTTATTTCCGCGTGATGTGACGTTGAGTGACGCAATCTGCTGCACTCTAGAACTTCCTTATTCCTACGTAATGTGACGTTGAATGATAGATTCTACTGCACTTCAGAACTTCTTCATTCCCGAGTGCTGGTATATCGTTCTTACCTAACATTATGCTGCAGTCTAGAATTTGCTCATTTTCTGCGTCTCGTGATGACCTTATATGTTGACACATCCTGCTGCGGTCTCTAACTTGCTCATTGCTGGAGCGCTGTGACATTGGGTGGCATCCTACTGCAGTCTCTAACTTGCTCTGCTCATTGCTGGAGCGCTGTGACATTGGGTGGCATCCTACTGCAGTCAAAAACTTCCTCATTGCCGAGTGCTGTGTCATCGATGTTGCCGGTCTTTACGTGGATTTAAATCCGGTACTTTTCGCATCACGGTCATAATTCAAGGGTCATTGTCATTTCTTCCACTTCATAGCTTCGGTAGATCCAAAATACCCTTGGTGTGGGTGGCACTGTTAACTTTCCTGTATGCAACATGTTAGTCTTTGCATGCTTTACGAGCATTCTCAACTCTGCCATTGTTCTACTCTTTTCCTCTCAAGCCCACACTTTTATCTGCTTCTTTAACAATTACCTGCTTATGCCGTGTCAAATATCCACTATCGTAGGTACATGTTATAAACCTTTACAGGCCACCTGCTTAAACATATGTATTACAGTCACGCCTGCAAGCTATTTTTAACAGAGCAGAAATGAATATTAAGAGACCCCTCACCCTTCCCCATCACATGCGTTAGCGTCGTTAACTGGTTATGTTTGCTATTAGTCAAAGAAAAGTCTATGTCTTAAATGTTAGAATAAGTTTAACAAGCATAGGGCTATTTTATTCTTCATAAAAATAGTGTTCAAAAGGCACGAAGATCGACATCATTGCACCAGGTTTTGTCCCATATGGCTCGGTCTTTCTCCGCAGGGCGGCCTGCCGAAAGCATCACATAAAGCACAAACATATCCCTTACATATCCCTTACAGGACGTTGCAGTTAACACCAGCATTTTGCAGCTGCTTTTGATGTACTAGGCAAGTTTTACGTTCAGTAGTTTGCCATTGCTTTCTGAACGACCGGCTCACTACCCCGTAAGTTACAGCGCGGCGCGATCCGCTGCCGAATCTCAAGCAGCTGTTTTCCCCACGTGGATATGGGGGATTACGAACAACATCGTTAACCAGACTCCGAGGAGTTCGGACAAAATTGCACTCGTGAACCGAATGTCGTGGCCAGAATCGAACACACAACATTTGTAGCGGGAAGGATGAGGCGTACTCATTTCGCCAAGGAGATCCCTTCATGTATATGTCATGAGGCGTATTAGGTATTTTGTTCTAGCCCCATATTTGTAATACACCAACCAGCACTGGATGGCGGATGCAGTCAATATCTTAGCGACCACTTTTAGTTCCCAGAATATTTCCCTGTTTTCATGTTTTCCTAACTGGACCTGGAAGCCTAGGTCAATACATAAAAACAATATCTAACATAAACACCTAGCCAACAAGGCAAGTTATCTAGCCATTGTGGTAGCTCGTGGCCCGTGCAACGGATGTCACCCAAGTGGGCCTGTGGGGATGTCACCCAGTTGATCCCCTGAGGATGTCATCCAATTGGGCCCATGGGGATGTCACCCGTTTGGGATCGTGGGGATATCCCCCAGTTGGGCCCATGGGGATGTTACCCAATTTGGCTCCTGAGGATGTCACCCAATTGGACCCATGGGGATGTCACCTAGTTGGGCCCCTGTGGATATCACCCAATTGGGCCCGTTGGGATATCACCCAAATGGGCCCGTGAGGATGTCACTCAATTGAGCATCTCAGTTATTTGTATTGCAGATGGTACTATACTAGAGGTAAAGTTTGATTTTGTGTTCAACAAGTGTCACGTGACGACTGACCCATCTTTAGTTGACATTATCACGTGAAATTGTATCGCAGCCACACACGCATTGCAGTGGATTTTCAAAATTGACCTAGGATACCAGGTCGAGACAACCTAACCTGGATATCACGAAATGTTTTTAGAAGTGAAAGCGGAAGGCCAGATATTGACCAGAACACAATTGAAGTGTCGAAAGGTCTATACAAATATGGGTCTAGCTCAGTACACCGAAGGTGTATAATGGGGTCTGTGCTTACTTGTATTTCTGTAGCTTGGGTTTCTGTTAAAAATTGACCTTGTCTCCTAGGTCGACCCAACGTATAATAGCTATCAGGAAAGTAAAGGCAACCGATGTAATATTGACCATATCACATGTGGAATGCTGATTGGTCTATGGAAATATTGGGCTAATACAGGGTGTATTTTTAGAGACTGCAGTGTTTGAAAATATTGCCGGTCCAAGTTTTGTATTTACCTATTATGTTGCATGAACGTTACAGAGGGTGAATACAAAACTTGGACCGGCAATATTTTCAAACACTGCAGTCATTAAAAATTCACCATATATAAATATGTCCATTAAGCTTTTAAACGTGGAACAGGGTCGTTCAGTGTTTTCACATACATATGTATAGAATATTGGCCTAACGGCCTCCTTTTAACACAACACAGGCCTAATATCATAAGCAAAATCATATCGCTGGGTTATATGTGTTCATCATCATCATGTGCCGTTCCGATAAACGCGGGCGGCCATGTTTCGCCATCTCAGACAATCACCAGCTCTGTGTTCGTGTATCGACTAAACCACGTGGCCAACCCATGAATGTATTTACTTCTCTGTCTTGCCTTTGTTCTTTTCCCCCTCAATCTCGCCAGTTGTCACCAAGTTCTCTAGTTTATTTATTTATGTTATATATACTGAGCCCGTTATAACCAACGCAAATACAGATTATTGGTTGACTTGTTCTCAACAAGCCATACATTTGTAATGGCTTTAGTTTGAAATGATCAGGTTATTAAACTGTTATCTCGTTTCGTAATTCTTCAATAACTGCATTGCCAATGTTTGTTTACGACTTCTTTAGTTGTCACTGTGTCTTTCCATGGCATGTATCCCGTTGTTCTATATAATCAAATGTAAACGAAGTTAATTTTGTTTTCACTCTCACTGCTTGTTCATTATTCCTGCACCTGTAAATGAAACACTATTGACCAATCATTGCGCATGATAACTTTCAGTTTTAACCAAAAAGATAAATGCCTGTGTGTATGTGTGTGTGAGTGTGTGTGTGTGTGTGTTTGTGTGTGTGTTAGAATACTCGACTGGACCGCACGAACATTCCACATGCTTGTATGAAAGTCTTTCCTCGTCTAGACAGACACCATTCCAGACAAAGGTCTCTGTTTATCCGTGGGTATGCTTTCTTTCTTAACATGTCAGGTCAAACAAGGACTTTGACTGTATTGTGTTCTTCATATCACAGCAGCTGTATCTGCACTTTTCCGATACCACTTACAACTTTATCATCACATTTAGGGCTGAGATTTTGCTTGTTTTGTGTCTTCTTTCCAATCCTTCTCAGTCGGACAGTGGGGAGGCTTTCTCAGCGATCACTACCTAAAAGTAGGTTATGGTATGCACCTTCTAGCCGACACATCCGACTTATGCGGTCTTTTGTTGACCGGTTTAGCCTTCTCGGTTTTTCGAAGGGCTTTTTGCAGTAATTTGTGTCAACGTCACCGTTGTCCCTCTATCCCACCTTTGATACACCACTAAGGGGGCTGAGTGGTCTCGAGGTATGGTGTCCGCCTCGAGTGCTGGAGGTCCCGGGTTCAGGCCCCGGTGAGGACCGGGATTTATTTAAAAAATCCACCTGAACTTCCAGTAATAAAATTTTCCCTGGTCTCTGGGTAGTGAGATCGGATGCCCGTGTGTATTGTTGCGCACGTAAAAAATCCCTTGGCAGTTGGAAATCGAAAAGGAGTAGCCTAACGGCGCTGCCCGGGCAAAATTTCGAGTTAAAAATCTCCCCAAAGTATTTCAGGATCCTCGCCGATGCAACGGAGATTTGATTTAGGAGGAAAACGGAGCACTTATGGGTTAAACCGTGTGCCGTGATGTTGATCCAACGACTAAAACTAAAACTGATTCACCACTAGCCCGTTGGTAACAGCCATATGCATACCGGTGGGCCCTCAAGGGAAGGCAGGGGCAGACCATGGACACTCCGCCATACAAGAAGGCTTCCATAAGTGCAGAGCCGACACATGACGCTCTGATACTGGGCTCACTCAAGGAACCGTTCATAAATACGTGACAAGATGTATTTTAAGCTAAGGTTGTTTAACTGATTCAGTGCTAAACAAAAGATACGTTTGGACGTTTAACTGATTCAGTGCTAAACAAAAGAAACGTTTGGACTAATCATGGTAAACAAACAACCGAACAAGTACTATAATGTAAATGTCCGTTCACTGAGCATTGAAAGTGAGGAGGATACCACGAAGAGAAACAAATAACAAGAAGACCCTAGTATGGCGATATATCGCCTATCTTTCCAAATAGGAGGTCAAATTAGGCGATATGCGAGTATTATCCTTCCACATTGAATCAGTTAAATTGGACCAGCAATACCAACGCTGTTGGGATAGATGTCCGCAATGCTACCCGCCGGCCAAGGAGAGGGCTACATTCGTTTCCTTATATGGCATTCTTGTGAAGTAGCTTAGATTAGAGAGCGTGCTCTGTGCATAGAAGATTTAACACACATACGACGAATGTCTTCGGTGTCAACAAGTAGCGTCTTGTTAATGTGGAAGGTAGGGAGGGGTTACTCAAATCAGTTACAGCTGTATGGGTACGAATGGATGTATTGGTTATCCCGACAGATTCGAAGCCACGTCTATGGACGATTTCAGCTGAAAATGAATCAATTCAGATAGCAACAGAGAAATTACTAAATACCAGCGATGTTACACAACCTGTGGTGCTAATGACAGATGCAAAATCAGTACTCGAGGCGCTCCTATCTGGAAAATTGCCAGTACTAAGGACACTACTTTCTGAACTTAGCTGTCAGCATAAGGTCACCATACAGTGGATACCATTCCACTGTGGAATTCCTGGAAACGACAGAGCTGATCGATTGGTTAAGGAAGGAGCAAAAGAAGAACAGCATGATGTGCCCGTTACATACCACCAAACTAAAAGAATGATCAAATCAGTCAGAAAGCCACCAAAACCTGCTCAAGATGACTACCACATTATGGACAGACCAGAACAAGTCATTATTCTGCGCCTCAGAACAGGACACAATAGATTACGCAACCATATGTACACAAATTCAAGATTGGTTAATCAGTCATGTGCACATGTGGATTGGCGTCGCAGACAGCAGAGCACACACTCCAAGACTGACAAATTACAACATGTCTAGGCAAACCTTCTGGCCTAGAGAGACGACAGTGGAAGATAAACTCTATGGACCGCTGAGTGAACTAAAAAAGACAGTTAAATTCATACAAGAGACAACATTGCAGGTATAGACATATTTCAAGCGAGCGAAAGGAGAAGAAGAAGAAGCTAACATATTCATATTACCCTTACCTATCATGTGATTTTATGAGAAAGGTGGACATCAGCCTCAGAAAGCATGACTCAGTATCCATGAGTGTTGTAACATTTTGCAACAGTATTTGCTGCATATTTAATTATCATCTTCTTCATCACGTGACGTCTCTCAATCCATCATGTGCCATGCCGATAAGCATGGGTGGTCATGTTTTGCCATCTCACTAGATCACCAGAGTCGTGGAACAGCTCCGTGTTTGTGTCTCGACCATGCCACGTGGCCAAGCCATCCAGGTATTTACTTCTCGGCCTTCCCCTTGGTCTCTTCCCTTCGATCTTGCCAGTTGTCACCAAGTTCTCCAAGTAATTTCTTCTCATAACATGCCCAACAAATTGTGACTGTTTACGTCTTATGTCTCTAATCAGTTTACGATCTTCATTTGTTTCTTGAAGGACTTGTTCATTGGTTTTTCTGTCTGTTCATGGTATTCTATGCATCGTCTCTGCATAGAGTTAATCGTTTGTCGCGGTTCCAACCTCACAGCAAAGGGTTCCCCCATAATTCTCCGTTCCTGTGCTACTGAATATCACACACAATGCACCTCAGTATCCCATGTGAACACTGAAACAGACAACAGTCGCGACAAACAAACAGCATGCACATGCATACATCTGCATAAAGTGTTGGCGGAACTGAACTTCACCAATTTATGTTCAGAATGTCGTCGTGCACTCCTAAATGTTGTATTGTACACATATCCTGACGTTGTTAAAACAGTTATATGTTTGAGACCATTTAGCCCTTTCTCCTCAAGCTGTGTTGCCTGTATTGTTGTCATAAATTTGTAATATCGTTTGAAGGGACCACTGTATCTTGTCTTCTTCTGTTTGTTGTTTCCATGAGCAGCCTCCTGTTTAGCTGGAATTACTTGTCTCCAAACTCTGAGGTTTTATTTATATGGTTCAAATGATCAGATATATCATGGCTACTACTCTTATGGTCGGTAACTAATAACAACTGTAGCGGCGATGTGTCATTATTTAGTCGAACTTGATTGAGCAATCCAGATGTGAAATAGCCTTTAATATTTGGAGTTCTCCATGTGCTTGAAGAACAACTGCAATTGGACAATCTGTGTGTGGGTGGATGGGTGGAGGGGGGGGGGGGATAAAATACTCGGGTTGTAAAAAGTATACACAAAGTGACATTTGAAAACATTTACTATAAAAGTTAAGACCCAACAAATTAAATATTCTCTAGTTTACAGAGAAATATAAATAAATCTGACATCGTTTCTGTGTCATTTTAAATCTCTAACTTTATTTTCTTTATATTGCCTCTTTTATTCCTCGAAATCATGTACCCAGTTACCCTCGTTCTCTTTTTGTTAACACCGCCATCATCATCATATTTTGTCGATTTTTTACATTAAGATCGTCACCAGCATAAACTCGTACATGAAATGTTTTTCTGAAGTAATATTTGGAAAAGCGAACCAGGCTACGTCGTCCGCCTCTGAGTTGATGTTCTGTGCACAGTGTGCAATGTCTGGATTCATAGAAACACAGGACATGAATGGTTAGTTAGTTATTTGCATATCCTTTACAAAGGCGTCGCAGTAAACCCCAGCTTTTGTTTTTGCGGTTTGTGATATCTTGGCAAGTGTACGTTCAGTAGTGTGCCATTGCTTTCTGAACGATCGGAACTCATCCCATTGTCTAAAAACCAACGCAAGGCGGTAAGCTTCAAAATCAACCGCAACTGTGTTTCGAACGTAGTATGCAGGACTATGAATCGCGTCCGTAACACCTTCGCCACAGAGCAGTGTAAATATATTTGAATCTCCAGAGCTACTACAGTTCGTGCACTGTGCTGAGATTCTCAAACTGTTATCTATGACAAGAGAATCGCATGCTTATGAAGATAGATATCCATGTGCAATAAAAATGGTCCTTAATCTAAAAATAAAAATAAATCTCTCGCCGACAATTGCTTTTTCAAGAAGCACCAGCATAAAATCCGGTCTCCCTGGTCTAGAAAGTTACACGACTTTCTCTGTATTCCCGTATACTCTCGTAAGTAAACGTGACGATGCGCGAGAATCTGTAGCGGTTCTCTCCGCATCCGTAGCTTACGGGGTATGCGAGCCGGTCGTTCAGAAAGCAATGGCAAATTACTGAGCGTAATCATGCCAAGAAATCAACAATCAACTGAAAGATGCTGATGTTGACAGCGATGTCCTGTAAAGGATATGCGAACAAAAGCAAAAAAACCAGCATAAAATACCCATTACATACAGTAAAAGTACATTGGATACATGTCAGTAGCTCCATATTCTGAGACCGGTCGACTCTCGATGGGTGACAAATATCAATCACGCCGTCTTTACTACCCGGTAAACTGAAGCTGAGAAATAGCTGATGGCTGTGGAAATGTGGTTTCTGAGGAAAATGCAAAGAATACCATGGACAGACAGAAAAACCAATGAACAAGTCCTTCAAGAAACAAATGAAGATCGTAAACTGATTAGTGTCATTAGACGTAGACAGTCAAAACATTTTTGGGCATGTTATGAGAAGAAATGAAATTGAAAACTTGTTGACGACTGGCAAGATTGAAGGGAAGTGATCAAGGTAAATACCTGGATGGCTTGGCCACGTGGCATGGTCGAGACAGGAACACAGAGCTGATCCGCGACTCTGGTGATCGAGTGACATGGCAGTACATGACCGCCCACGCTTATGGCAATGATGGATGGATGGAAACTGATTCTTAACGTCATCTTTCAAAACAAGACAAGTCATCACATTTAGATTACAACCATGACATAACAGACTGAAAGATAATCAATATCACATGTCGAAGATCGCTTCACATGATCTTCTTGTGATTGGCGAAAACCACATGTCGACCAATTGCAGTTTACTGTCCTGCTTTGCTGTAACATTATATGTAAACAAATACGGCATCAGCAAAGTTTATTCCACTAATGACATATAAAAGAATTCCATGAATAACAGCATAACCACTATTAGAGGCATTAGCAGTACTCCTTAGTGACAGCAGAATCCAAATGAGGCCGTCAATCTCCATCTGTAATCCCTTTAACGTCTCTTACATTATGATTCCACTTGATGGTGTCTAGCATTGTATGCCTCACTGACTGCTTCACCAAAAAACCTTGCCAACGCCTTCCCTGACCAAAGGGACTGAGAAGATGAAAAACTGGAACTTGTTGTTTCAGCCTGAAAGAATTATAGACAGAGAGGAAGACAAAAAGAGAGAAGATGCTTTATAACTTTCGCTATATAGAATATGGGCGATGTTTTCATCATCCTGTGCCTTGCCGGCAGGGTTTGGAAATATTACCTCTCACATATTCCGATCTCCGACGTCATGGATCAATTCGTGTATTGTCTCCATTCTGTGCCATGGCAAAAAAACTGTCGAGAATCTTCTTCCATTGTTTTCCTCTAATTCTAATTCTCTTTCCTCAAATCGGTCCTGTTGTCACGACATGTTCCAGTTTTTGTCTTATAATGTGGCCAAGAAACGATGACTTTTAAGCGATGATTAGTTGTTGTTGTTTTTATTGTTTTTTTTTTGTTTTTGCTTTTTTTTGGGGGGGGGGTGGGGGTGGGGGGGGGGGGTTTACTAAGGAGGGTTTAGCAGCATATAATGTAATGCACGACTTTGGAGATCGCAACATGTGGAGAAGTATCGCACATTAGATAATCTGTGGAAGTTATAGAAAGATAAGCCTAGCATTAAACATAGAATGTGTAGCTCCAATGTTAAATTGGTACCACTGTACTGATTGTAAACGTGGAGGACAACTAAAGAATTACTTTAAAACGCTACAAACATTCACTAATTTGTGACTGCGCAGAGTAGTGGGAATAAAATAGAGGAGCTTGTGGAGAGAACAAAACAAATTCCAGAGAATCAGAGGTAAGGAAATGACGCTGGAGCCAGGTAAGGCACAGACTGATAAAACTTGAAGACAATACTTATACAATACACTGTTGTCTCAAAACAGAAAAGACACAGATGGGACACAGACTGATAAAACTTGAAGACAATACTTATACAATACACTGTTGTCTCAAAACAGCAAAGACACAGATGGGACACAGACAGATAAAACTTGAAGACAATACTTATACAATACACTGTTGTCTCAAAACAGAAAAGACACAGATGGGACACAGACTGATAAAACTTGAAGACAATACTTATACAATACACTGTTGTCTCAAAACAGAAAAGACACAGATGGGACACAGACTGATAAAACTTGAAGACAATACTTATACAATACACTGTTGTCTCAAAACAGAAAAGACACAGATGGGACACAGACAGATAAAACTTGAAGACAATACTTATACAATACACTGTTGTCTCGAAACAGAAAAGACACAGATGGGACACAGACTGATAAAACTTGAAGACAATACTTATACAATACACTGTTGTCTCGAAACAGAAAAGACACAGATGGGACACAGACTGATAAAACTTGAAGACAATACTTATACAATACACTGTTGTCTCGAAACAGAAAAGACACAGATGGGACACAGACTGATAAAACTTGAAGACAATACTTATACAATACACTGTTGTCTCAAAACAGCAAAGACACAGATGGGACACAGACTGATAAAACTTGAAGACAATACTTATACAATACACTGTTGTCTCAAAACAGCAAAGACACAGATGGGACACAGACTGATAAAACTTGAAGACAATACTTATACAATACACTGTTGTCTCAAAACAGCAAAGACACAGATGGGACACAGACTGAGAAAACTTGAAGACAATACTTATACAATACACTGCTGTCTCAAAACAGCAAAGACACAGATGGGACACAGACTGATAAAACTTGAAGACAATACTTATACAATACACTGCTGTCTCAAAACAGCAAAGACACAGATGGGACACAGACTGATAAAACTTGAAGACAATACTTATACAATACACTGTTGTCTCAAAACAGCAAAGACACAGATGGGACACAGACTGATAAAACTTGAAGACAATACTTATACAATACACTGTTGTCTCAAAACAGCAAAGACACAGATGGGACACAGACTGATAAAACTTGAAGACAATACTTATACAATACACTGTTGTCTCAAAACAGCAAAGACACAGATGGGACACAGACTGATAAAACTTGAAGACAATACTTATACAATACACTGTTGTCTCAAAACAACAAAGACACAGATGGGACACAGACAGATAAAACTTGAAGACAATACTTATACAATACACTGTTGTCTCAAAACAGAAAAGACACAGATGGGACACAGACTGATAAAACTTGAAGACAATACTTATACAATACACTGTTGTCTCAAAACAGCAAAGACACAGATGGGACACAGACTGATAAAACTTGAAGACAATACTTATACAATACACTGTTGTCTCAAAACAGAAAAGACACAGATGGGACACAGACTGATAAAACTTGAAGACAATACTTATACAATACACTGTTGTCTCAAAACAGCAAAGACACAGATGGGACACAGACTGAGAAAACTTGAAGACAATACTTATACAATACACTGTTGTCTCAAAACAGAAAAGACACAGATGGGACACAGACTGATAAAACTTGAAGACAATACTTATACAATACACTGTTGTCTCAAAACAGCAAAGACACAGATGGGACACAGACTGATAAAACTTGAAGACAATACTTATACAATACACTGTTGTCTCAAAACAGAAAAGACACAGATGGGACACAGACTGATAAAACTTGAAGACAATACTTATACAATACACTGTTGTCTCAAAACAGAAAAGACACAGATGGGACACAGACTGATAAAACTTGAAGACAATACTTATACAATACACTGTTGTCTCAAAACAGCAAAGACACAGATGGGACACAGACTGATAAAACTTGAAGACAATACTTATACAATACACTGCTGTCTCAAAACAGCAAAGACACAGATGGGACACAGACTGATAAAACTTGAAGACAATACTTATACAATACACTGTTGTCTCAAAACAGCAAAGACACAGATGGGACACAGACTGATAAAACTTGAAGACAATACTTATACAATACACTGTTGTCTCAAAACAGCAAAGACACAGATGGGACACAGACTGATAAAACTTGAAGACAATATTTATACAATACACTGTTGTCTCAAAACAGCAAAGACACAGATGGGACACAGACTGATAAAACTTGAAGACAATACTTATACAATACACTGTTGTCTCAAAACAGCAAAGACACAGATGGGACACAGACTGATAAAACTTGAAGACAATACTTATACAATACACTGTTGTCTCAAAACAGCAAAGACACAGATGGGACACAGACAGATAAAACTTGAAGACAATACTTATACAATACACTGTTGTCTCAAAACAGAAAAGACACAGATGGGACACAGACTGATAAAACTTGAAGACAATACTTATACAATACACTGTTGTCTCAAAACAGAAAAGACACAGATGGGACACAGACTGATAAAACTTGAAGACAATACTTATACAATACACTGTTGTCTCAAAACAGCACAGACACAGATGGGACACAGACTGATAAAACTTGAAGACAATACTTATACAATACACTGTTGTCTCAAAACAGCAAAGACACAGATGGGACACAGACTGATAAAACTTGAAGACAATACTTATACAATACACTGTTGTCTCAAAACAGCAAAGACACAGATGGGACACAGACTAAGAAAACTTGAAGACAATACTTATACAATACACTGCTGTCTCAAAACAGAAAAGACACAGATGGGACACAGACTGAGAAAACTTGAAGACAATACTTATACAATACACTGTTGTCTCAAAACAGAAAAGACACAGATGGGACACAGACTGAGAAAACTTGAAGACAATACTTATACAATACACTGTTGTCTCAAAACAGCAAAGACACAGATGGGACACAGACTGATAAAACTTGAATACAATACTTATACAATACACTGTTGTCTCAAAACAGCAAAGACACAGATGGGACACAGACTGATAAAACTTGAAGACAATACTTATACAATACACTGCTGTCTCAAAACAGCAAAGACATAGATGGGACACAGACAGATAAAACTTGAAGACAATACTTATACAATACACTGTTGTCTCAAAACAGCAAAGACACAGATGGGACACAGACTGATAAAACTTGAATACAATACTTATACAATACACTGTTGTCTCAAAACAGCAAAGACACAGATGGGACACAGACTGATAAAACTTGAAGACAATACTTATACAATACACTGTTGTCTCAAAACAGCAAAGACACAGATGGGACACAGACTGATAAAACTTGAAGACAATACTTATACAATACACTGTTGTCTCAAAACAGCAAAGACACAGATGGGACACAGACTGAGAAAACTTGAAGACAATACTTATACAATACACTGCTGTCTCAAAACAGAAAAGACACAGATGGGACACAGACTGAGAAAACTTGAAGACAATACTTATACAATACACTGTTGTCTCAAAACAGAAAAGACACAGATGGGACACAGACTGAGAAAACTTGAAGACAATACTTATACAATACACTGTTGTCTCAAAACAGAAAAGACACAGATGGGACACAGACTGAGAAAACTTGAAGACAATACTTATACAATACACTGTTGTCTCAAAACAGAAAAGACACAGATGGGACACAGACTGATAAAACTTGAAGACAATACTTATACAATACACTGTTGTCTCAAAACAGCAAAGACACAGATGGGACACAGACAGATAAAACTTGAAGACAATACTTATACAATACACTGTTGTCTCAAAACAGAAAAGACACAGATGGGACACAGACTGATAAAACTTGAAGACAATACTTATACAATACACTGCTGTCTCAAAACAGCAAAGACACAGATGGGACACAGACTGATAAAACTTGAAGACAATACTTATACAATACACTGCTGTCTCAAAACAGCAAAGACACAGATGGGACACAGACAGATAAAACTTGAAGACAATACTTATACAATACACTGTTGTCTCAAAACAGAAAAGACACAGATGGGACACAGACTGATAAAACTTGAAGACAATACTTATACAATACACTGCTGTCTCAAAACAGAAAAGACACAGATGGGACACAGACTAAGAAAACCTGAGGTGAATAAAACTAGACACTCTCATGTCTGGAAACCAGGAAGCAAACACAATATATTGAGGCTGATATGAAAGAAACTGCAGGAGACAGCAAAATCTAGGACGACTTGACGTGGATAGCCTATGCCTCAGTGCGGGGATAAAGAAGAAGGATAGCCCAAGGCAGTAAGCAAGACACTTGATGCTGATGATTAATATCTGTATGTTAGTAAATTGTTCTTTAAATATCCAAGTTCTATAGATAAGTTTCCAACGATCTATATATCATAAAATTGAGCTTTAAAATTAGCCAGGTCTCCGCCTAACTTCAACAAAGAAAGAATGTTTAACTTAAACTTCTGAAAGTTTTTAAATTTGCGACAATATGAATAGAAGGAATTTTATATGTGGTTTGAGCAATCCAAAGCAAACAAGCCGCACTTTTTTTTTTTAACCACATCGTGACGCTGCTGGTATGGTTCCGACAGTGTAAAGAAATGAAAATATTGACATTATAAAATGACAGTTACAAAAGTAAATATTCAATGACTTTATCCTTTTACGTCATGAATACCGTGGATAATTTGTCTATGTTTGGGTACAGACTCGCCAGGTTTCTTAAATGGTAATATGGCTATCAACCTACACAAAGGTCAAACAGATGTCATCTGCCTGAGTCATATCCTTGTGCGGTAAAATTTCAAAAGATGTTACTATTGGCGAAAGACTCTGCAAATTAAAGCTGCCTACGAAGGTCACCAAGGCTAAATAGATAAGAGCACATGCTCTTAAACTTCCGGCGTGTTGATGGCAAAGTAGCGGGTTCAACCCCTACATAAGTCGGTTGGATTAAATGTTGACTTCTCATCTTGATTTGGGGACGTAAATTACAAATAACTCAGAAGTCGAAGTGAGTTTGTGAGATGGAGAGGGACACTGATCATAGAGAAAGCAAGTTCACTCACAAAAATCAATCTAGTGCACTAGAAGGCATTTCTATATGTGAAAGAAAGATAACACTCTAAACCGGTTTGAGAAATTAGACGTAGGCAATCAGGATATTTTGGGCATGTTATGAACAGAAATAAAGTTGAACATTTAGTGACAAGTTTATGAGAAAAAAATAAGGAGAGGGCGAAGTAATGCTAGAAAGTTCAGCGGTAAAAGAGACAGGGGCAGATTAAGAGAAATGATGTTGCTGAAACAGTGGCATTGAGGAAATATCATCAGCAGAGTTTATTCAGAGAACTAAGAAACGAGATCTGTGGATAGACTTGAACGCCTACGCTAGCTGGCAAGGTTTATGATGATGACAGAAATAAATTTCTGGATGGAATGTCCACAGAACACGTGACTGATAGAAGACTCTGGTGATCGTGTGAGATAGAGAGAGAACAATAGCCGCCTGACGCTAATCGATACAACACTGTCTCATTCGTTTTTCTGGTCATCTATGGTATTCTTTGCATTTTCCTCATAAATCACATTTCGACTGCAGTTAGACGTTTCTCAGCTTGTCTGATTATTGTGCATGTTTCACATGCACACAGTAATATAGGTTCTATACGTCATCATTTTGGTACTATTGTTGTCATTGCAATTGTCATCTAGTTAGTTAGTCATTAGGAAAAGGGTCACTCTGTTCCGGTGCTAGTGAATATCACATAACATACTCCTCGCTGTCCCTTGTGAAAATTGGAACATATGCGTAGCAGCAGTCACGACAAAATCAACAGTACGCACAAGCAGATTATTTTATTGGCGAGTAATTCCTTTCAGTACGGCTTTAGATTCCACTCATATAATCTCACACCAGAACCGTTACGGACCATCATTCCCGTTACGGCGCGACGATAAGACTCTCGGTCCCTTACCAGTTCTCCTCCCACGTGAATGTTTATTCTCAATGTGTCTTTAATGTCCTGCATCCACGCAATTCACAATCACGCATGCCGTATTCGAAACACAGCTGCTGGCGATTTGTAATATAAATTGCAAACAATTAAGTATATTTAGCTCCTACGAAAAGAAGAGACATACTAAACACAGACACTATGTACATACCTTACACAGAACTCCATACCCAGGTGAAAACAAAGTATGACTTATCAAAAATGAGAAACAGCACAGAAATCTGTTTCCCTCATATCAACAAGAAGCTGTGTTCAAGTTTGTTTTATTTTGTGTGCTTTATTTCGCTTTTTATCTGTTTGTGTTGTCCTGTCTTTGACAAAGGTTCTAGAAGCGAAACGTCGGCAGTGTTTTGTTGTCCTATAATACTTATTGTTTTATTTTAACTTCAGTATTATATATTTATTGATTGTTTCTCATTTTTGATAAGTCACACTTTGTTTTCACCTTGGTGCCATGTACCGATATGAGGCAGACAGCGGTAAACTGGTGTACTAAGAGCAAGTTTACCGTAGAAGAGGAATTGTCATAGTGAGAGCAGTCCACGCGATCACTATGAACTAACACGCACGAAGAAGTCAAGGAAAGTGAGTGCGGAACTCATGATGATGCTGAATGGCAAAGGGAAACTACTCAAGGAAGTTGCGTATCACGTGACAATAGTTGGGTAGTCCACGGGAAAGCGAGATAGCAGGACGCAGTTAGTGAGGCCAGGGTCTCGGTTGAAGAAGGACGCGAAACTGAGTTGAAGCCAATCAAGATTATTCGGCATTACTCCAGTATTGTGATGATGCTTCAGCCAGAATCGAAAGTGTTTCATACAGTTGTGCGGCTGATTGAATAGCCAGTCAAAGCCTGTTTACAATGCGTCGAGTTGACGGCGTTTCAGCAATGCCCAACGCCAGACGTCAAGGGCAGATGACCGTAAGTGTGACCTCAGCTTCGTCTGCGATTGTGTTAGAACTGTGCAAAGGAGACGAGTGTCTCGCATCCAAGTTGTGAACATTGACTATGCACTTTATATACTTATCACAAGCCATCCCGCACCATTCGGGAATGTTTGAAGTTATTTGCTGTGATAATTGTCATAATCGCTGAAAATCGTGATAATCGTCATTAAACGGCTTTCATATGCGGTGTCTGCGAATAATACTTGGTATTAAGTGGCAAGACAAAATCACAAATACTGAAGTATTGGAAAGATCAGGTTGTGTGACGGTTTATTCCATGCTCAGTCTTCGTAGACTTAGATGGATAGGACACGTTAGGAGGATGGATGATGGTAGAATACCAAAGGACATCTTTTTTGGTGAATTACAGACGGGTAGGAGATCTCAGGGTCGGCCTCTACTACTATACAAAGATGTGTGTAAGCGGGACATGATTGATACAGGCATTGATAATGAACATTTGGAGCACGTCGCCGCTGAACGTGTTGCATGGAGTGCAACTATCAGAAATGGAATAAAGACAAAGGAGAAAATGATTGCAGATAAAGCACACACAGAGCATGAGAGACGTAAGATGGTGCAAAATGGTGGAAATGACCATGTTTTCACATGCACCTACTGTAGGCAAACATTTGCAGCAAGAATTGGCCTTACCAGCCACACTCGCCACCGCCATGGATTGTAGTTATTAAGCCTTTTTGAAGCACAATGTACCAAACTATCGTCTGTCAAGACGGAAAGGTGCCAATGTGCAATGTAATCGTCAACAATAAACATTGAAGAATGTCAAGGACATCAGGTTGTTCAGTGTTTATATGCTATGAATGTTCCTGCTAAAGTCTGTCATTGAGGCTGAACAAACGAGCCAAGAATCAGCTCCATGGCACTGGGTATGGAGTTCTGTGTATGGTATGTATGTATCTTCTTTTCGCAGGAGCCTAATATACCTAATTGTTTGCAATTCATATTGTTATATCCTGCTGCAGCCTCTGCTTTTCTTTTGTTTCATGGCGATTTGTAAGCAGAC
Source organism: Cepaea hortensis (assembly GCA_963921405.1). NCBI lineage: Eukaryota > Metazoa > Mollusca > Gastropoda > Stylommatophora > Helicidae > Cepaea > Cepaea hortensis. The sequence continues at coordinate 166,143,704 of OY992876.1, read as the reverse complement.
CTCATTGGTTTTCATACAATGGTATGAATGCCAGTCGTTCAGAAAGCAATGTCAAGCTACTGAACATCAACATAGTTAGTTAGTTAGTCGTGGTTCCAACTACACGGCAACGGGTCGTCCCCATTATTCTCTGTTCCTGTGCCAGTGAATATCATACAAAATGCTCATCACTGCCCAAATTGAAAAGTGGAACAGACAGGAGTCTCGGAAAGCCAATAGCCCGCACAGTTACATTGTGCATAATGCCGCTGCCATGATGCCGACACAAACGTCCTCCACAAAAAATACAATTCATCATCGATGGAATCGGCAGTCATCAGAAAGACTTCATTGACCATGGTTTTATCCCGCACGGCTTGGTCTCTTTCCTCAGGGCGACCCGCCGAAAGCGCCGCACAGAGCACGAACTCCGTAGCTCCAGCGTCTCCTGAAAAATGCACCCGTGAACCGATAAGGTAAACCAGTCAATTGAGCGACAGCCGGAAGTCACTGTTCAGAAACATGCAATTCACGCATGTGAACATCAACTTGCCAAGAAATAACCAATGTGGTTTCCGAGGAGAATGCAAAGAATACCACGGACAAATAGAAAAACCAGTGAGCAAGTCCTACAAGCAGCAGATGAAAACGTAAACTGATCAGAGAAAACAAAAAGTCTTACAAGTCGAGAGGATCGACTTCATTGCAAGGGGATTTACTCCATATGGCTCGGTCTCTTTCCGAAGGACGGACTGCCGAAAGCGTCGCTCAAAGCACGAACTCCGTAGCTCCAGCGACGACACCCAGGAGTCTTCTAGAAAAATGCACTCGGAATCGAAGAGCCTGGAATCGAACCCACAACCTTCGGAGCCCGATGAAGACGCCTTGACCACTTAGCCACCGAGACTCCCTAAACAGGATAAGAGAAATTAGACTTAAATACGCCATCAGGTGAACCCACTCCGACTTCTGAGGTTCTTGAAATTTACCTCCCATAGTCAAGGACAGACATCAACATTTTACTCGAGATGATTGATGTAGGAGCTGAACCTGCTACCTCAGCATCAGCACAACGGAAGTTTATAAGCGAGCGCTCTTATCAACTCTGCCATGCTGATCTCCACTTATAATATAATTCTAACACAAGTTGCATTCTAAAGAACGGAGATTTTGTATAACAAAAGCTGAAATAACTGCATGTCGGGCTCTGCTTTTATGTCTCTGGCAAGACATAGCATAGTATTTATCAGAGCTGTGTATTCTGACACGGAGTGTAGTGTTGTTTGTCCTAAAGAATGATGATGACCATTCATTTCATCCAGTGGGGCTAAAAGTATGGAGCCGCTAGTTCTAAGATGGCTGATAAGGCCTATTTTGGCTCGAAATGTTCTTTGACAATGTGGGCAAAGAATGCTTGACGTTCCAGGAGGAGGATCTCCTGCAGTGGTTTTTCTGTCCAGCCTTTTTTTCACAGATCTTGCAGTCCTGGTTGCTTCACAAGTGACTGCACACTTGCGTAATGATGTACGCCACGAATTTCTGTCTTTGGCAGCAGTTTCCCATGTGTCAAGATGAATTCCAATAGCTTTCAGTAAGATTTTCAGAGTGTCTTTAAAGCGTTTCCTCTGGCCGCCTTTGGGAGCGTTTACCACCTAAAAAATTCGTTTAGGGAGCCTGTGATCTGGTATGCGTGTTAAGTGGCCAGCCCAGCGTATCTGATTCTTCATTAGTAGAGTGTGGATACTGGGCATGGACGCTCTTTCAAGAACTTCAGTGTGTGGGATCTTGTCTTGCCATTTAATCTTCAATAGCTTCCTAAGGCAGACTGTGTGGAAGTGGTTTAATTTCCTAGCGTGTCGCTGGTAAACAGTCCAGGTCTCACAAGCATATAACAGTGTGGATAATACAACTGCTTAGTAGACTTTCAGCTTTGTTTGCAGGCTTATTCCATTTCTGTCCCATACATTCTTGTACAGCCTGCCAAAGGCGGTGCTCGCCTTGGAGATTCTTACATTCACTTCGTCATCAATTGTGGCAGCTTGTGACACCGTGCTGCCAAGATAGGTGAATTTGTCCACAACACTTAATCTATGACCATTGACCTTGATATTCGGCACAGTGTGATTATTCCCTGGAGCTAGCTGGTAAATAACTACAGTCTTATCCAAGTTGATATTGAGCCCAAAGTTGGTACAGGCATATGAGAAAGCTGAAACACTGTGTTGCATGTCTGCCTCTGAGTTGGCATATAGAGCGCAATCATCAGCAAACAGCAGCTCTCTGACGGTGTCGCTGTTAGTTTTTGTTTTAGCTCTCAGCTCTCTGAGATTGAACAACTTTCCATCCACGCGGTAATTGATGCCTATTCCAATGTCGTTGTTCTCGAAGGCATTCGTCAGCATAGCTGAAAATATGAGGCTGAACTGTGTTGGTGCCAGGAGACATCCTTGCTTCACTCCATTGGTGACTTGAAAGGGCTCAGACAGTTCACTAGTTTCCTGTACTCTTGCCTGCATACCATCATGAAATAGCCTTGGTGGTTGTCACAGGATTGGCGGTCTCATTTACGTTTGTAAAGGTGGTCTATTTATACGTCCTTGAAATTTTGTGGCATGGTCTCGTTCACCCACATGTTTGTAAAGACTTGGTGAAGCTGCTCTACTAGGACCGGCCCACCTGCCTTGTATATGTCTGCTGTGATGGAGTCAGGACCTGGCGCCTTATTTCTGGAAAGTTTCTGGATGGCTTTGTTTACTTCCACTATGGTTGGCAGGTCATCAAGTGTATCATTAGTGGGAACTTGAGGAAGGCATTTGATGGTTGCATCATCGAAGAAGGAAGTTGCATTTAAGATGTTGCTGAAATGCTCTACCCAGCGTTGGAGGATTTCTTTCTTTTTCCTTATGTTCCCCCATCTGCACTGAGGAGGGGAACTATGCCTGGTGATGTAGGACCATAAACAGAGTTCAGTGAGTCATAGAAGTTTTTCATATCATGTCTGTCAGCAAAACCTTGAATTTCATCAGCTTTGTTGCTCAGCCAGGAGTCTCGCATGTGCCGAAGTTTCTGCTGCACTACTCTCCGAATGTTATTGAAGGTACCTGTTTTTGATGTTGGCTTCGGGTCATTCAAATGTGCCTTAAAGAGAAGATGTTTCTCGGCGAGCAATTGGTTGATGTCTTCGGAATTTTCATCAAACCAGTCTTTATGCTTTCGGGGGTGGGGGTGTGGGGTGGGGGAGGGGGATGCACCCAGGATTTCCATAGCAATGTTGTAAATTATGTCATTTAGGTCTCTCCACTCTGTTTCCGCATCCTGATTAGATGCAGCATTGGGCTTGAGACGGTCTTCCAGTATATATTCAAACGACAGCTGCATTTATTTTTTTTTTTGCTGTTTAGGCGGGTGTTTTTTTTGTTTTTTTTGAGGGGGGAGGGGGGGGGGGGCATTTTTACCCCTTGAGGACGCCGTGGTGGTTTGATGTGTATGTTTCTTTTCGATATTATGAGACGATGGTCTGTCCAATATTCGGCACCACACATGGATTTTGTCACCCGAACATCTTGTCTGTCACTCCTCCTGACGATGACATAGTCAATGAGGTGTCAGTGTTTCGAGCGAGGGTACATCCATGATGTCCTATTTCTTGTGGGAAGGCGGAAAATTGTGTTCGTAATCAGAAGATCGTGTTCGGCACAGATCTGAAGGAGGAGGAGTCCATTGCTGTTACAATTTACGATTCCGTACTTTCAATGATGCCACTCCAAGAGACGGTGTCCTTGCCTACTCTGGCATTGAAATGCCCAAGGAGTATAAGTTTGCCTCATTTGGGAACAGATGTTAATACGTTGTGCAGGTCCTCATAGAGCTTGTTTTTGATGTCATCTTCATTGGTCATGGTCGGTGCTTAGACACTCCCGATGGTTGCATCCTTCTTTCCTTTCAGCAGGGGTAACTTAATAGTCATAAGCCTGTCATTTATAGCCTTCGAAAATTCAGCTAGTTTGCCAACTAACCCTAACCCCAAATGGCATGGTATGGCATACACGCCCACACACAAGCATACACGCACTCATTCACGCACGCACGCATACAGGCATGCACGTATACATGCCCGCATGCATACACGCACGCACGCACCCAGAATTGTGCTAGCTAGTACTCTGCGGACTTCTTTGTTTCTTAGAATGATACTATGGTACTATATATCCCCAAATTTTGCGAGGTATAGGTGTTTATTTGTTTCTCGGGTGATAGAAAACATTTAAAAACAAATAAATGCTTGACTAGCTGAATAATTCTGTTTTGCATTGTTATATTTTTCAGAACTTTCGTCAGATCGTCAGTTTGTTAATCCAGCTGTTTCTTTTCATTTTCGGTTAACACATAATTGTATATGCCTCTTGTGAATATGAAAGAATTTTACGTTCTGCCCATGTTTTAGAAGTATGTAATTCGGCTGGCTTAATATGCACACGGACGATTGTCAATTGGCAAACCATTTGAGGCAACCAAGACAATTCGTTAATAAACGCATATGTATTGATTTAAGCTCAAAGAAGCAGAAGATATTTAGCTGTCATAGAGGTAGAAGTAGAGATTTGACACTCATAGAAGTAGAAGTAGAGATTTGACACTCATAGAAGTAGAAGTAAAGATTTGGCTCTCTTAGAAGTAGAAGTAGAGATTTGACACTCATAGAAGTAGAAGTAGAGATTTGACATTCATAGAAGTAGAAGTAGAGATTTGACACTCATAGAAGTAGAAGTAAAGATTTGGCTCTCTTAGAAGTAGAAGTAGAGATTTGACACTCATGGAAGTATAAGTAGAGATATGACATTCACAGAAGTAGAAGTAGAGATTTGACATTCATAGAAGTAGAAGTAGAGATTTGACACTCATAGAAGTAGAAGTAGAGATTTGACACTCATAGAAGTAGAAGTAGAGATTTGACACTCAAAGAAGTAGAAGTAAAGATTTGGCTCTCTTAGAAGTAGAAGTAGAGATTTGACACTCATAGAAGTAGAAGTAGAGATTTGACACTCATAGAAGTAGAAGTAGAGATTTGGCTCTCTTAGAAGTAGAAGTAGAGATTTGACACTCATGGAAGTAGAAGTAGAGATTTGACATTCATAGAAGTAGAAGTAGAGATTTGACACTCATAGAAGTAGAAGTAGAGATTTGACACTCATAGAAGTAGAAGTAGAAATTTGGCATTCATAGAAGTAGAAGTAAAGATTTGGCTCTTTTAGTAGAAGAAGTAGAGATTTGACACTCATGGAAGTAGAAGTAGAGATTTGACATTCATAGAAGTAGAAGTAAAGATGTGGCTCTCTTAGAAGTAGAAGTAGAGATTTGACACTCATAGAAGTAGAAGTAGAGATTTGACACTCATAGAAGTAGAAGTAGAGATTTGACTTTCATAGAAGTAGAAGTAAAGATTTGGCTCTCTTAGAAGTAGAAGTAGAGATTTGACACTCATGGAAGTAGAAGTAGAGATTTGACATTCATAGAAGTAGAAGTAGAGATTTTACATTCATAGAAGTAGAAGTAGAGATTTGAAACTCAGAGAAGTAGAAGTAGAGATTTGACACTCATAGAAGTAGAAGTAACGATTTGGCTCTCTTAGAAGTAGAAGTAGAGATTTGACACTCATGGAAGTAGAAGTAGAGATTTGACATTCATAGAAGTAGAAGTAGAGATTTGACATTCATAGAAGTAGAAGTAGAGATTTGACACTCATAGAAGTAGAAGTAGAGATTTGACACTCACAGAAGTAGAAGTAAAGATTTGGATCTCTTAGAAGTAGAAGTAGAGATTTGACACTCATGGAAGTAGAAGTAGAGATTTGACATTCATAGATGTAGAAGTAGAGATTTGACACTCATAGAAGTAGAAGTAGAGATTTGACTCTCATAGAAGTAGAAGTAAAGATTTGGCTCTCTTAGAAGTACAAGTAGAGATTTGACACTCATAGAAGTAGAAGTAGAGATTTGACTCTCATAGAAATAGAAGTAGAGATTTGACACTCATAGAAGTAGAAGTAGAGATTTGACACTCATAGAAGTAGAAGTAGAGATTTGACACTCATAGAAGTAGAAGTAGAGATTTGACTCTCATAGAAGTAGAAGTAGAGATTTCATTCTCATAGAAGTAGATGTAAAGATTTACCACTCATAGAAGTAGAAGTAGAGATTTGACACTCATAGAAGTAGAAGTAGAGATTTGACACACATAGAAGTAGAAGTAGACATTTGACTCTCGTAGAAGTAGAAGTAGATATTTGACACTCATTGAAGTAGAAGTAGAGATTTGACAAGTAGAAGTAGAGAATCGACACTCATAGAAGTAGAAGTAAAGATTTGGCTCTCTTAGAAGTAGAAGTAGAGATTTGACACTCATGGAAGTAGAAGTAGAGATATGACATTCACAGAAGTAGAAGTAGAGATTTGACACTCATAGAAGTAGAAGTAGAGATTTGACACTCATAGAAGTAGAAGTAGAGATTTGACACTCATAGAAGTAGAAGTAGAGATTTGACACTCAAAGAAGTAGAAGTAAAGATTTGGCTCTCTTAGAAGTAGAAGTAGAGATTTGACACTCATAGAAGTAGAAGTAGAGATTTGACACTCATAGAAGTAGAAGTAGAGATTTGGCTCTCTTAGAAGTAGAAGTAGAGATTTGACACTCATGGAAGTAGAAGTAGAGATTTGACATTCATAGAAGTAGAAGTAGAGATTTGACACTCATAGAAGTAGAAGTAGAGATTTGACACTCATAGAAGTAGAAGTAGAGATTTGGCTCTCTTAGAAGTAGAAGTAGAGATTTGACACTCATGGAAGTAGAAGTAGAGATTTGACACTCATGGAAGTAGAAGTAGAGATTTGACATTCATAGAAGTAGAAGTAAAGATATGGCTCTCTTAGAAGTAGAAGTAGAGATTTGACACTCATAGATGTAGAAGTAGAGATTTGACACTCATAGAAGTAGAAGTAGAGATTTGACTTTCATAGAAGTAGAAGTAAAGATTTGGCTCTCTTAGATGTAGAAGTAGAGATTTGACACTCATGGAAGTAGAAGTAGAGATTTGACATTCATAGAAGTAGAAGTAGAGATTTGACATTCATAGAAGTAGAAGTAGAGATTTGACACTCAGAGAAGTAGAAGTAGAGATTTGACACTCATAGAAGTAGAAGTAAAGATTTGGCTCTCTTAGAAGTAGAAGTAGAGATTTGACACTCATGGAAGTAGAAGTAGAGATTTGACATTCATAGAAGTAGAAGTAGAGATTTGACATTCATAGAAGTAGAAGTAGAGATTTGACACTCATAGAAGTAGAAGTAGAGATTTGACACTCATAGAAGTAGAAGTAAAGATTTGGCTCTCTTAGAAGTAGAAGTAGAGATTTGACACTCATGGAAGTAGAAGTAGAGATTTGACATTCATAGAAGTAGAAGTAGAGATTTGACACTCATAGAAGTAGAAGTAGAGATTTGACTCTCATAGAAGTAGAAGTAAAGATTTGGCTCTCTTAGAAGTACAAGTAGAGATTTGACACTCATAGAAGTAGAAGTAGAGATTTGACTCTCATAGAAATAGAAGTAGAGATTTGACACTCATAGAAGTAGAAGTAGAGATTTGACACTCATAGAAGTAGAAGTAGAGATTTGACACTCATAGAAGTAGAAGTAGAGATTTGACTCTCATAGAAGTAGAAGTAGAGATTTCACTCTCATAGAAGTAGATGTAAAGATTTGACACTCATAGAAGTCGAAGTTGAGATTTGACACTCATAGAAGTAGAAGTAGAGATTTGACACACATAGAAGTAGAAGTAGACATTTGACTCTCGTAGAAGTAGAAGTAGATATTTGACACTCATTGAAGTAGAAGTAGAGATTTGACAAGTAGAAGTAGAGAATCGACACTCATAGAAGTAGAATTAGAGATTTGACACTCATAGAAGTAGAAGTAGAGATTTGACACACATAGAAGTAGAAGTAGAGATTTGACTCTCATAGAAGTAGAAGTGGAGATTTGACACTCATAGAAGTAGAAGTAGAGATTTGACACTCATAGAGGTAGAAGTAGAGATTTGACAAGTAGAAGTAGAGATTTGACACACATAGATGTAGAAGTAGAGTATTGACACTCATAGAAGTAGAAGTAGAGATTTGACACTCATAGAAGTAGAATTAGAGCTTGACACTCATAGAAGTAGAATTAGAGATTTGACACTCATAGAAGTAGAAGTAGAGATTTGACACTCATAGAAGTAGAAGTAGAGATTTGACACTCATAGAAGTAGAAGTAGATATTTGACACTCATAGAAGTAGAAGTAGAGATTTGACAAGTAGAAGTGAAGATTTGAAACTCATAGAAGTAGAAGTAGAGATTTAACACTCATAGACGTAGAATTAGAGATTTGACACTCATAGAAGTAGAAGTAGAGATTTGACACTCATATAAGTAGAAGTAGAGATTTGACACTCATAGAAGTAGAATTAGAGATATGACACTAATAGAAGTAGAATTAGAGATTTGACACTCGTAGAAGTAGAAGTAGAGATTTGACACTCATAGAAGTAGAAGTAGAGATTTGACACTCATAGAAGTAGAAGTAGATATTTGACACTCATAGAAGTAGAAGTAGAGATTTGACAAGTAGAAGTAGAGATGTGACACTCATATAAGTAGAAGTAGAGATTTGACACTCATAGAAGTAGAAGTAGAGATTTGATACTCATAGAAGTAGAAGTAGAGATTTGACACTCATGGAAGTTGAAGTATAGTATTGTCGGTCATAGAATTAGAAGTAAAGATTTGGCGCTCATAGATATAGAAGTGTGCGTCTTCTAATCCAAACTTCTACTTCTTTGATTGCCAAACAATACATGCATGTTTATTTATGAACACGCACGGTTATGTTCCTTAGATCATTTATAAATTCTATGATGTTAGGGTATTTAATATTGTAAATAAATTATCATGTCTCCAGTTGACCATGTTGAACAAGTGTAAGCAACTTACCACACGTGCTTCGATGCAACAATAACAATATATATATATATATATATATATATATATATATATATATATATATATATATATATATATATATATATATATATATATATATTTTTTTTTTTTTTTTTTTAATTTGCATGTCCTTTTACAGGACATCGCTGTCAACAGCAGCATCTTTCAGCTGTCTGTTGATTTCTTGGCAAGATTACGCTCAGTAGTTTGTCATTGCTTTCTGAGCGGCCGGCTCAGTTATCCCGCAAGTCACCAGCGGGGGACGAACCGCTCCCAGTTCTCGCCCGCTACGAGACTCTGCGTGACAAACGGGATTACGGAGAAAGTGGTGTAACCCCTCGGCCAGAGAGACCGGCATAACAATATTACAATAACAAAATTGGTAATGTTTTGTCTCGAAGTGGACACTTCTGATTTACCATACATGGCTGCGGACCACAATCAATGTGTAAACCAGGAGTACGACTACTGAATCTATAAACATCCGTTTATTGTCTCTTATATAAATAGTATTTTCTGATCCCTCATTCTTTAAAGTCGGTGTGGGTGTGTGATGTGAGAGGGTCATCACATTTTGCAGGACTGGATGCACACCGGAAAAGGCAGTTATTCTTTTCTTCTGGTTGCCCTGGCGATGGCGCTCAAGACATCATCTGTATTGCTTACTATCAACTACACGAGTACCTCTCCTCTACATAGTGTATTGTATTAAGTGTATGTGTGTTTCTTCATCAGTTGCAAATTAAATGATTCACACCAGATTCATTTTTTTTTCAGTCGAACACTTTAAGGGAAGTAAGGTGTCAAAACATATTGTTTTAAAAATACTTCTATGATTATTTCCCCTAGAATTATTGTTTCCAAGATTCACATCAAATAACAGACAACACTACAAATAAATCACTTTTTTTTTTCAAATTAATTCTGAAAACTTTATGTTCGAATTTGAAGAATTTGTGGTAGTTCAACACACAATAACTGAACTACGTTTACGGGTTAAATTCCCTAGTAGAAGAGAACTTTCAAAATTATGGCTACGACCGAAACCACCCAATGGTTATACAATTGGTAGCTTTCTCCGTCAAGCTACAGGCTTCTGGAATTATACTTACAACACCAGTCCACATGTTTCGTGAAATCACCGAAGGTAGTGGCACAAAATCAGAGCCTCAAAACGTTTCGACGGCAAGTAATCGGTATTTCTCTAATGTGTTGTATTGTATTGGATAGTAACAAATTAAACTTTTTCAGTGACGAAGGATAACACATCGCCAAATATGACCTCACATTTGGACAGAAGGACGATGTATCACCTTACTAAAGTCATCGTGGGCTCCGTGGCAAATACGTTACGGACGCGGTCCGTAATTCCGCTTACCTGCGTTCAAAACACCGATTTGGCGGTAGACCGTGACGCGCTGGATTTAAACGTGATGCTATGGGAGCAGGTCTGTCAGAAAGCAATGATAAACTACTAAACATAAACATGCCAAGACATCAACAGCAGTGCTGGTGTTGAAGGCGATGTTGACAGATATGCAAAAAAAAAAAAAAAGTCATGGTTTTTTTTCGGTGGTATCTCCTGTAATTTCAATGCTCGGTGAAGGGAAATAACATTATAACACTTGTTCATTTGATTGTGTACCATGTTTGGTCCAACCCTACTTCTTTGTGTGACACTGAATCAGTTAAAAAAGAATCTTCTCCTTGATTGATTGATTGATTGATTGATTGATTGATTGATTGAGGAACCGACATCACAGCATTCGGGACATTCCCATAAGCAATCTTCTCCTTATCATCATATATCATTTCTTCTGCCGAAAGTCGCCCTCATCATCACACGCCGGGAAGACTCCAATGTTCACTAGTCCTCGAGCCTCATACATGTTCATAGCCAATGTGTCTTTAGCGTTCTGTGCCCATCTTCGTCTCGCCCTTTCCTCTTCTTCCAGGAACCACCCATTTCGTTAAAAATTTTAGTTGCATATACTTTGCAGTACGTTGCATTTAACCTTAACAATTGTTGGCTGTTTGTGATTTCTTGGCAAGTTCACGTTCAGTAGATTGCCATTACATTATGAACGACCGGCTCCCATACCACTGTTTGGAAACCAACGCAAGGCGCTTGGCTTCGAAAACGCCCGCAGCTGTGTTTCTAACAGGGATTGCTGGATAACTAATTGTGTTCGTTAGCGCTTCGCCACAAAGCGAGATCAATTACTGATTTTTTTTCATTACTGTTCGTTCCATTACTGTTCTTTCCAATACTGTTCTATTAAAGTCACAGTTCCAATTAATATGATCAACGTATTTCAGTTTCCGAGACGTGTGCAGGTTATGAGCCAGATTTCTTTCATCTTCAGATCGTGCAGAATGTAAACATTTCTTGTCGTCTTAATCTATGGTGTTTTGTTTTTCTAATATTTACAAATTCAAAATCTATGTTTTATCAGCATTCACCACGTGCCTCTTGATATAAAAACCGAATATAATAACAATCAATCAGGTGCCGTCTCCACACAGAACGTTGGCTGCAGTAGCTCTCCAACACTGCCTTTCTCTCGCTTAGATTGAACATTTTGTCAGACTGCTGTTCGTCCAAACCTTGATGGTTTGTTTCTTTCGTTCGCCCCTTTTAATTCGAGCGTAATCCAACTCAGACTGCATTTTGCGTGTGGGTTAGCTTTCCTTTTTTACCATAGTTTGTAAAATGGAGTTATACCTCTCCATAACATAAAGCCTGGGCTGCGTTTAGAGACAATGCAGCATGCAGCATGATCCCTCTCTCAGCCTGCCTAGTTTACTCCAGAGGAACGGTAATACAAATACGTCTGGAACAAGACAAGCTGCAGAAGCTCCGGTTCAGTAAAGCAATGCTCTAACTGTTCGCCTATCGGAGCTTCCATCCTAGACCAGTTGTTATTACGCTTAGGGCCTGGTCAGCCCTGCCATGACATTTAGTTTTTAGGTTGCGTTTCCTCGAACTATGGTAAGGTTTGTACCCTCCATAGCATAAGGCTTTGAGAGTACTTGTAATTTACGCGTTCCCGCTTGAGAGAGTATAGTGTAATATATAGCAAATAATGTAGCCTAATATATAACATATTATATAGCAGATATATAGCAGAAATACAGCATAAGATTCAGCATAATATTAGTATAATCAATAATTGTCATTTCAGGTTAGAAAAATAATCATTCCATGCTATATTGAATCAGTTTTAATATAAGGCTGTGAATTCCGGATAAGCAAAACAGAAAATCTTGAGAAGCTTCAAATGTGTGGTTTTACAGAAGAATGCTGGCAATTTCTTGGACAGCTAAACTTAATTATCTAATCGGTTCGAAAAAGGCTAAGCCACAAAAACAATCTAACACAAACATTGGAAAGATATAGTAATAATCCTTTGGCCACATGGCGAGAAGATACAATATATTGTGACAAATCGAAGATTTGTGAAAGAGAAATAGAGTAAGATTGAGAAGAAGAAAAGCTAACAATTATTGTCTGGGAGAGGCTGAATGGAACTAGCATACCATATAAAACTATAAGAAAGAGATAAACAGCATAATGTGGTTATGTGATGAGAAGAGATGCATTGGAGAACATCGTGACACCTGGAAAGATCAGTGGGAAAAGAAACGGTGGTAGACTTAGGGAAATTATGCTGGATGAACTGAAATAGTGGCATGGAGCAATATCATCAGCGGAGTTATCCGGAGCACTGTCAACAACTCGTGTTTCAGGCATCATCGGATTACTTCTCCCACACCCTACAAGAAACTTGCAAGTCGTGTGCGAGGAATGAAATGGTACATTTTATTGCCGTTGGCTCTTTACAATTGCAAAAACAGTCGCTATCTAATCACACATAAAGTCACAATATTCTCTATCACTAGTTTTTCTACCCTATAGCTAATCTCTATCTACTAGGCTATATGAAAACACATATCTATTCTATACGATGTGAACACTACAGAGTCAGTCCCCAGTCTGACTTGCTTCACTCGCGTCGCTACACGCCACGCGGAAGGACCTTCATACGCCCTTCGGCTCTTTGCGTGCTAGGTCAGTTAGCACGCTTCTATTAGCTGGCTTTGGTTTGAGTGCTAATCGTTGCTATCACGCAGGCGTGATTCTGTCGTGACCAGTAGTGCTAACTATCTGGTCAACGCCTTCGTGTGAGGACTAGTTAATAGTCCCCCTTTTCTATCATCTATCCTGCCCTGATCCCGGGCACTCTGTTCCCTCTACTCAATCTGAGGTTGACCCCACGTCCCGGTGGTGTTCTATCATGAGGCAGGCTTCCTGCCTCCTCCTTCAGTCTTTGACACACACCCTCCCCTCCTGTGTTGCGTCATCAACTTTGACTCATTGGTTGTGACGCAAGAGGTTTCTAAAAAAATTAGTGTGTCTAATTTTTGTCAAAGACTGTAGATAACCTGGCTTTGGGCTACTCAATAGACCTACTGACTAATGTCACAATGTAGCATCACTTAACTTGGCTACTGGCAATCGCCACAAACTTGTCTGGTTGGCGTGAGCCCTCTTCTCAATCGCAATATTATATTCATTAGAGGTATGTCTGAACCGGACCGTTGTCTTATAAGACCTGCCCTCAAATAGTAAATTAACTCACTACCCATACAAAGTTGACTTTCTGAAGGTCAACACATGAATTGCTTCATGTCCCCCATATAATATTCAACAACCATTACACAAGCTGTGAGCGACAGGCTTTACCTATCTCGCTTCCGCGTGTAAAGTCATATTTCACTGTTAAGTTAGTGTTTCGTTGTCTATTATGTCCCCTGACCTGGAGTTATCTCCCTTTGATCTAATAAAAGTGTATGCAATTTACATGTTTGTTTTTCTGATTGTTTGTGTGTTTGGATGTAATTAAACGTATAATCTACCAACTAACATGTGTATCTAACTATCATGTGTATGTAAGTTAGTTTTTCAAGTGCCATAATTCATTTAACTGTGGTCACAAACATGTGTATAATACAAATCTGTGACTACGTTTCTGTCTTATGAGACTCAAAATACTTTAACTAAGATCCTAAACTAAACTACACAAAATACATTCATTTTAACATATTTCCAACATTGAAACCAACATTTGACGGCAACAAAATTAAAAAGTCTTGTTGAGCGGCAAAAAAAAATCCGCTGACTGTTCTCACCCTCTCCTGTATATTTTACATTTGCTCTCACTTTCACACTTCTGTCACACATCTTTAACATTCCCTTATGTCACACTTCTTTTACCCTCACTATTGGCACACATCTTTCATCCTAATTTCTGTCACACTTATTTTACCCTCACTTTTGTCACACATCTTTCACCCTCACCTTTGTCACACATCTTTTCCCTTCATTTCTGTCACATAACTTTCATCCTCATTTCTGTCACACATCTTTCATCCTCATTTTTGTCACCTTCTTTCATCCTCATTTCTGTCACACATCTTTCACCCTCACCTTTGTCACACATCTTTTACCTTCATTTCTGTCACATAACTTTCACTCTCATAGTTATTTAAAAACCTTGGAGTGACACTGTACAAGCTTGGCTCAGTTTGACAGAGTTGAGCCTAATGACTGTGCATCAACCGTTGCACACGTCAAGTATTTACAACATATTTACATGTAAGAAAAAAACGGGTTGGTGGTTTGTACCCTGGTATTATTAACCACTCTATTCTACTGAAATATTATTCTAAATAATGCCATACTAATACTAGTTCTATAAATATACATTTAATGCGTTGCCTATTTTACTCTATCTGTCACATTAATCCTAAAATAAGCTTACATTACTCCTAATATTTATTTAATTTAAGGGATGTAATTTACCTATGTGAAATGAAATTGATGTGAGATGAGTTATGTCCCTTTGTGAAATGGGTAATGTGAAATGTAATAAGTTCCGTCCCTTTCTAAAATGGGTGATGTGAAATATAACATATCCTAACTAATGTTTTTAAATGAAACAAACTATATGATTGATATTCTTATTCTATATGGTGTAACTGATGT
Organism: Cepaea hortensis; assembly: GCA_963921405.1. Classification (NCBI taxonomy): domain Eukaryota; kingdom Metazoa; phylum Mollusca; class Gastropoda; order Stylommatophora; family Helicidae; genus Cepaea; species Cepaea hortensis. Next base: position 166,128,637 of record OY992876.1, on the reverse strand, counting down.
ATATTTAAGTGTATAATATTTCTATTCTATTATGGTGTAACCTAATCATACTACTAAATGATAACGTTTGTTAAATGGATTGGTTAAGATGGAATGAAATCAAATGAAATGAAACAAAGTGAAATATAATAAAATAAATGATACTATTCATATCTAAACTTCTTATAATTAGTTGTCATGTTTAAATTACTATCCTAATCTACTTTTAAAGCTAAATGAATATGTAAATTAATATTCTATCTACCAAAAAAAAAATGAAAAATATTATATTGTCTAACTCTAAATATAAATTAAAATGACATAATCTATCTATATTTTATCACTATATTAAAACATTATGATACATATCACATTAAGTTTATATATACATGTTCTATAAATACCTCAGGTTAGTCGTTGCCATTAATGTTCAGAAACATACTTTCATTGGCATAATATCTATACAATTGTTCTGGGTATTTGAAATCCATTACACAGTCATATTTATTCTATGGGTATTGCACCTGTAGAGTTCGTTTGTAGACCACTGTTCTCGTGTCTGTATGTATATAATCATCTGACACTGTTTTTCTCTGTTTAACACAACTACTTCACTGGAACATATTTGGAGCTTAGCAAGTAATAAGCTGTCCTAGTTCACAAAGTGATATATTTGTTCCCAGAGTAAAGTTCTTACTTTTGATGTCTACAGACACCTAGCAGGTCAATGTTTTTGGTACTTAGTTCAGCACACAATATCCATGTATTTCTAACATATTTCACATAGAATATTTGACTGTACTAAATTAACATATATTACAATACAATTTTATGTGGAAATTTCTGGTATTGCTACATCAGATGGTCGACTAAGGGTATCAGCCAAGATGTTATCTTTCCCCTTAATATGTTCTATACTAAAGGTGTAATTTTGTAGTATTAGCGACCACCTGTATATTCGGTCATTTCGATGTACCCCACTCTGTATGACCGTTATTGGGGAGTTGTCAGTCTGGACAATGAAGTGCACACCCGCCAGGAATCGATGCAGCTTTCTCACCGCATAGATGACGCTTAGGGCTTCCAACTCGGATATGGAATATCTGGACTCGGTGGGTGTGATCTTACGGCTCACGTAGCAAATCGGATGGAAGATGCCCTCATAAAATTGGCCTAGTACTGCAGCGATGGAGATCCTGCTGGCATCTGTCCTAAGATAATAAACGAGCCTCTGATTAGGCAAGCGGAGGATTGGAACATTACTAAACAAAATTTTCAATTTTGACAATGCAGAAATTAATAATGCATCTTTAACATCCAATTTTACAGACGCTTTTAAAACATTGGAAAATACACTTGTAATCTCCGCTAAATTTGGAATAAATTTACTATAGTAATTCACTAACCCCAAAAGGCTTCTGACCTGTTTCTTGGTGGTAGGTATGGTCAGATTCATAATTTTGGTAATAATTTTCTGGTCAGTCTTTAGTTGACCTTGAGAAATGACATGACCCAAAAATTCAATTTCTTTTAGGCCCAATTCGACTTTGCTCGGTTTGACAGTGAGCCCGAAGAGTCGCAACCTATTAAAGACATGTCTCAGTTTCAGTAGGTGTGTTGTCCAGTCATCAGTATGGACACATATATCATCTATATAGGTCACTGTATTCGTCACTCCATGAAGTAGATCTCTAGTTAAGCGTACGAAAGTGGCAGGAGCGTTTTGAAGTCCGAAAGGAAGAAAACGCCACTCGTAAAGTCCTAAAGGAGTTGAAAAAGCAGTAAGATGGATGGATTGAGACTGCATAGGGACTTGCCAATATCCCTTAGTGAGATCTAATTTAGAAAAGATTTTGGAGGTGGACATGTCAAGAATAAGATCTTCGCAGGAGGGAATTGGCTCTGCGTCGATCTTAGTGACGTTGTTGAGCTTTCGATAGTCCACGCACAGACGAATTGTAGAATCTTTCTTCTTAACTAGAACAATTGGAAAAGAGTACTCCGAGGTGGATTTCTGGATGATCCCACTAGCCTCTAAATTCAGAATTTTCCTTATTTAGATTTTCCCTATAGCTTAGTGGGATTGAGTACGGCCTGCATTTAATAGGCTTAGAGTCCGTAAGAAGAATGGAGTGTTCGATTCTGTCCGTCCTACCTGGAATGTCAGAGAATATGTCTTTATATTCCGTCACTAATTCTACTAATTGTCGTCGTTGACTGTCTGTTAGTCCCTGTTCTATATGTATGCTATCTAATGTAGCAGTCTTGTCTACAATAGGAACTGGTAGTTCCATCCAGTCGTCGTCTACCTGATTTAGTACGGTGGTGGTGCTAAGTGTGTATTCTGTATTCTCGCTAAGTGTATGCTCGTCGGATATGCCAGTCTCGCTAACTAGTGTAGTTGCGTTGTGTATGTCTGTCGTCTGATCACTTGGTGTGGGTGCACTGTGTTCGTCTGTCTCTACTTCTGTCTCTTGTCGTGAATAGTAAGGTTTCAACATGTTGACATGGAATATCTTTAAGTTTCCGTTTATTGATATTTCATAGTCAACATCTGAAATTTTACGTACCACCTTGAATGGCCCTTGCCATGAAGTCAATAATAAATTTCGTTTGTTAGGAAGCAAGAGAAGTATGTCTTGATCTGGTTCAAGTTCAATTGTTCTCGCCCCTTTTTTGGCCTTGTACATAGGTCGACCATCGTTGATATGAAGCGATTTCCTTTGCTGGACACCTGATTCAGGGGTCCAACAATATCTACCGCCACACTCTCAAATGGCCTAGAAGCCAGTGTAGAAGGTTGTACTTCAGCTGTAACATGTTTACCCTTTCGTACTAACTGTTGACAGACATTACACGAACGACAAAATAATTTAATATCATTGCAAAAACCTGGCCAATAAAAATGAGCCTGAATTCTGGCCCTGGTTTTGTCATATGCAAGATGGCCAGCAAACGGTGACTCATGTGCAATCTTTAGCACAGTTATGCGATGTTGTACAGGTAACACCGTTTGCTGAATGTTATGGTTACCAGTAGTATAATGTTTAGTAAGAATGCCACTATTTAATCTGAGGAACCCTGATGCGTTCTTTGTAACCTTAGCTCGTTCTTTCAATAATTTTAAATAAGGAGACAAACTAGGATCAGCTTTCTGCTGTTCTATGACTTTTTGTCTGTTGGTATCATCAGTGCTAGATGGAGAAAGCACCAGTAGTCTCTCATCTTGAAGCGTGTCTTGATGTTTTATAGTGTCTGCTCTGGTTGTTGCATTAACTGCATTCAGTTGGTTCCATGCAGTTATTTCATCGCTAGTACATTGTTTTAGCTGGGGTAAGCAACCCAGAATTAGATCAGTACAAGGGTTGTCAAGTACAGCACAAGTAAATGTACCCGAAAGGAAAGGAGTGTTTGTACGGGCATTGGCCAAAGGGTAAATTTCAATGTTACCCGAAAAGGTTCGGCATATGACAGAGTCACCTGTATAATCCTCTTGACTCACCAGTTCCTTTCTGAGACCAATAAGGGTACTACCGCTGTCTAGCAAACATTGGCATGGTCTATCATTGACCATTGCATTGTGGAACTCTAAATTGCCTCTGGAGGCTAAGGCTGCATTCACGCTCTCAGTTGAGCATGGAACTGTATGTCCACATTCTAATTTTCCGTCAGCATGAAACTGGTGACATCGCTCACAACTGTCAAAACTCAACATATCGTTTACACAACAAACCTCTTCCGTTTGGTTAACAGGTAATTCATTTTCAACATCATACTCAGTCTCACTACCACTATCAGAAGATGTATCAAGTAAAATAGCATTGTTGGCTTTCATACGTTGGCGGCCAAGGCACTTATTTGAATAGTGGCGGTAGCTGGAACAAAAAAAAAAAAAACATTTAATGGCCCGCCGGTATGCAGATCTTTTGTTCTGTTGCTTCTTAATAACATTTTCAAGATGTGCCGGATAACTCGGCGATTTGTCACACATTGAATCAGTGTCATGTAAGAGGTGACAGTGGATACATTTTGAAATTTTTCTATCTTTCTTCTCAAATTTATTAAATGGTTTTCTTTTGCTCTGATAGTTTTTTGATTGATCTTTTACAAAGGAAACTATTTCAGAGTCATTTGAAGTTTTAAAAATATTTCTGTTTGAAGAAAAATATGCTGACCCTTTCTTTTCAAACTGTTCTATGGTTTCAATGTCTGACTGCTGCAAAAATTTAGCAAAAGAGGATGGTATCGTGGATATTACTTTATCCATAGTTATTAAGTTTTTTAATTTATCAAAGTCTTTTCCTATGTTAGCTGCTTTAAGCCACCTATTTAGTACACTTTGAACATTTGAGACGTAGTCAATGAAAGTCTCAGTAGGTTTAGGTTTTAAAGTTGAGAACTGAACCTGATACCCAGGGGCATCAAGTAAAAAGTGTTGCATAATCCTATCACGGATGTATTGGTAGTCAGATCTAAGATCGGTTGGTATAGATTCTATTACTTTAAGGGGCTCACCACTCAGGTTCTTCATATAAATCATAGCCCACATCTCCAAAGGAACTTGGTGATATTTAAACTGATACTCGACATTTTCTGTCCAGGCAGATATTGAATCCTCTTTACAATATGCTTTGATAATATTTTTGTATTTGTTGAACTTATTTTCTTCTTGTTGACTTTTAAGTTTAGTGGCAGAGATCTCTGCGTGTGAGTCTACATCCATCTCTTTCATCTTTAATTGTGTCTCTGATTCTACTTGTATTTGATTTTCCTTAACTCTTGCCATTTCATCTATCTCTTTTTGCTTTAGTTCTCTTTCTTGATCTAATGTCTTTTGTTTAATTTCCTTATCATGATCTAATTGTTTCTGTTTTAATTCTAATTGATGTTGTCTTTCTAGTGCGCGTTCATCTCTATCTGCATTTTCTTTTCGTTCTCGTTCAGTTCTCTCAGCATCTTTTGCATCTTTAAATTTCTTATCCGCATATTGTTCTAGCTCTTTACCTGTGTATTGCAATTCTTTGCCTGCTTTAATGAAGTCAGCTAGAGTAGCCATGTTGTTGAGTAATAGGTTTGCGTTGACCTGAACTGACTGCTTCAATTAGTTATTATTCTTTGATATGCTATGTTATTTAATATCTGAGCACTACAAATTGTACTCTTTGTTTACATTCTGGAAAATTGTATTTCTCCAAAAAATTAGAGCACAAAGTCTGTTCATACAATACACGCTGAAAAAGAGATGCACTATTAATCACAATGCATGCCAAAAACGTAGGTTTTACTCAACTTAATGTTCCCTAGAACAAGGAACAACACGTCAGCAACACCGGTCCCGTTGTTTGGTACCCCGGAATACACACGAGATTTCTACTCAGGTCACCTCGTTTGGCACATCGGCACACACTCACGTTATCACTCAGCTGTTGTTCGCCCTGTTTTACAGAGCAGCAGCAATTAACAACTCGTAAACGAAAGATAGATTTTTGACAAACTGGTACAATGACACAGACATGCCCACGAACAAACAGAACATCGATTAATTAATATTTAATGTCACTGTCCTGTCTTCGTTCTACAGTAATATGTCTTTCGTTACTAACCTAGTTTAATCTATGGAAGTATGGTGCAGGCCAAATCTAATTTGCATAGCCGAAAGTAGTGCCCTCGTGACGGTAAACAAATAGAAAAGTACGAAAAAAAAATCAATAACTGCTTTTAAATAAATATAAATATAATAATAATGTGTAAATAAATAAATATATTCATTCTCTAACTTAAATAACCAAATAATACTTAATATATCGTAAAGATTCAGGCAGGCAGCAGCTTGCCAGTATGTAAACACTGCAATGCTGATTCCAAATGGCGAGGCCCAACTGTTTGTCAATCGTGCCACGTCACAGGCGCAGCGCTATTTTTAGCTTGCAAAAATCAATACTGTCGCTGACCTTTGTATTGCTCCGCCATGAATCATTTTTTGACAATTATTCAAAAACAAATAAATAATTACATAAATAAATGCAAGAAGAACATAATATGAATACTTACAACTTTGAAAAGCACATTATTTAAATATATAACATTCTAATAAGCACAAATAAACATTATTTCATCACGATAGGCACAATTCTGCTGGCAACTCGATCTAGTCTGCACACGTCATCGTAACTGACACAAATTAAACATTTAATCTTTGTAATATCCTATCTGTAACCCTAGTCTAGAGCCGTGGGTAAGTGTATATAGCTTGAACTCAGGTTCAAGCAGCACTTCTGACACCACATTTAATCCTATTGCCTGTCAACAACTCGTGTTTCAGGCATCATCTGATTACTTCTCCCACACCCTACAAGAAACTTGCAAGTCTTGTGCGAGGAATGAAATGGTACATTTTATTGCCGTTGGCTCTTTACAATTGCAAAAACAGTCGCTATCTAATCACACATAAAGTCACAATATTCTCTATCACTAGTTTTTCTACCCTATAGCTAATCTCTATCTACTAGGCTATATGAAAACACATATCTATTCTATACGATGTGAACAGTACAGAGTCAGTCCCCAGTCTGACTTGCTTCACTCGCGTCGCTACACGCCACGCGGAAGGACCTTCATACGCCCTTCGGCTCTTTGCGTGCTAGGTCAGTTAGCACGCTTCTATTAGCTGGCTTTGGTTTGAGTGCTAATCGTTGCTATCACGCAGGCGTGATTCTGTCGTGACCAGTAGTGCTAACTATCTGGTCAACGCCTTCGTGTGAGGACTAGTTAATAGTCCCCCTTTTCTATCATCTATCCTGCCCTGATCCCGGGCACTCTGTTCCCTCTACTCAATCTGAGGTTGACCCCACGTCCCGGTGGTGTTCTATCATGAGGCAGGCTTCCTGCCTCCTCCTTCAGTCTTTGACAAGCACCAAGGACCGAGATTTGTGGAAAGACATGAACGCTTACGACAGCTGGCATAGCATATAGTAATGATGATGATGGTTATGAGAGAGAGAGCGAGAGAGAGAGAGCGAGAGAGAGAGAGAGAGAGATTATTTGTGTGTGTGTGTGTGTGTGTGTGTGTGAGAGAGAGAGAGATTATTTGTGTGTGTGTGTGTGTGTGAGAGAGAGAGAGAGAGAGAGAGAGAGAGAGAGAGAGAGAGAGAGAGAGGGGGGGAAGAGCGAGTGACGCAGAGAGCGAAAGTGTGAGAGACAGAAAGACGGACGGACGGACGGACAGACAGACAGACAGACAGACAGACAGACAGACAGACAGACAGACAGACAGACAGACAGACAGACGGACGGACGGACGGACGGACGGACGGACGGACGGACGGACGGACGGACGGACGGACGGACGGACGGACGGACGGACGGACGGACGGACGGACGGACGGACGGACGGACGGACGGACGGACGGACAGACAGACAGACAGACAGAGGTAGAGACAATTCTTGACAGTGTTGTGTTATCGGACGGAAAGGTGTCAGCGCAAGAACCGATACATGCCGCTGGAAATGAGCAGGTGAGGAGAAGCGTGATCTCCCGCGCCAGTCAGCAAGAACCTTTGTGGCGATGAATGACAAGACGGTACTTCTCGCATCAATCCTCCATTAGTAGTTTCTTCTCAAACAAATTTCGTCTGACATTCTCCCCACGTGACGCTGTGGCTAATCAAGTCGCTTGGTGACAACGCACCTGATGACTGCACACACAAGTCTATGATCATTTACCATTCGGCGTTATTCACAACAATTACAGTACTTCCCCTCTAACGTGTTCTTTGCAGAACTTAAATTGATAAATTATGTACAAATAAATTAACGCGTTTTACGGGCGGGGGGGGGGGGGGGGGGGTCAATAAGTAAGTCACAAATGACTGTGTAGAAAAATAACTAAATAACAACTTGAAACCAGTTTATTTTTATACATATATTGTCATTTTATTTCTCAACATAATTTTCACCAAGATTTATGCACTTATCCCATCATTTTATAGCCCTCCTAAACTGGCTGCATAAAATTGCGTGCTCTGTTTTCTAAACCACGTTTTCGCTTCACATTTAACTTCGGCGTCATTCGCGAAATGTCTCCTGCAAAGGTGGGGTTTCAGTGTATGCTCAACCATGTGAGCACCCTATTGCAGATGCTACAGAGTCTATCGTTACTCGCCGGTCACCTCTAATCATCTCCTCCACCCACTGCACGGATGCGTCTGTTGCAATCTCAACAGGACGGCCAGATCGGATTTCATCAACAGTTTTAGAGCGCCCTTGAAAAAATTTTTCTACCCAGCTGTACAACGCTTTACGGGATAAACATTTGTCAGCATAAACAGGAAGCATTTCCTCATGAACGTCCTTTGCAGGCAGTCCTTTTGCCCACAAAAAACGCTCAACAACACGTTTTTTCTTTGGTTGGACACTCCGTAAGTACCGATGCCATTTTTTTATGCGCTGCGCATGCGCACGAGACACCTTGCGCCACCAGACGAACGCGAATATAAAGTTCGATGGTGCTGTCACCTAATGGCACCTGTAGAAAACACCAACTACATTTACCTGCCATCCCACAGAACTGTGTGACTTACTTATTAACTCGTTCTCGTGCATTACAACGTGGAGGTCAGCAAGGACGAAAGGATAAGAACGCTCGCTATTAAACTTTCGGTGTAAAGATGCCGAGTCGGTTCGCCTGGCTGCAATGGGCACTGGTCACAGGGAAAGCTAATCCACACGCAACAATCAGTTCAGTGAACTGAAGTAGTAATACTATAACTAGGACAGACAGACAGACAGACAGACAGACAGGCAGGCAGACAGACAGACTGGCAGGCAGGCAGGCAGGCAGGCAGACAGGCAGACAGAGAGACAGAGAGAGACTCATGGCGAGAGACAGAGAGAGACAAAGAGTGAAACACAGAGAGAGAGACAGAGACATACACATAGACAAAAAGACAGAAAGAGCGACAGAGAGATAGAGCGAGACAAAAACAGAGACAGACAAAGAGACATAGAGAGAGAGACACAGAGAGACAGAGAGAGACACAGAGACAGACGAGAGAGAGAGAGACAGTGAGAGAGGCAGTGAGAGGGACTGAGAGAGACAGTGAGAGAGACAGTGAGAGATACAGTGAGAGAGACAGTGAGAGAGACAGTGAGAGAGACAGAGATAATGAGAGAGACAGTGGTAGAGATAGTGAGAGATATAGTGAGAGAGACAGAGAGAGACAGAGAGAGACAGTGAGAGAGACAGAGACAGAGAGAGTGAGAGAGAGACAGTGAGAGGGAGGCTAGAGAGAGAAACACAGAGAGACATAGAGAGAGATTAAGCTAGTAAGTGTGTAAGGAGTGAGTGAGTGAATGAGTGAGCAGGGACTGAAGGATTGATCGAGGGAGAAATTAAGGGAGTGCCTAAGTAAATCAGTGAGTGAGTACGTGACTGAGTGAGTGAGTACGTGATTGAGTGAGTGAGTACGGGAATGAATTAGTTAGCGACCGAGTTAGTAAGTGACTTGGTGGGTGTGTATGTGTGAATAAATGCGTGAGTGAGTATTGAGTACGTGAGTAGGTCAGTAAGTGAATAAGCTAGTGAGTAAGTAGGTGAGTAAGTTAGTCATTGAGTAATTAAGGAAATGAGTGTTTCTGAGTAAATGAGTGAATTAGTGTTTGAGTGAGTAAGTAAATAAAGGATTGAGTGAAAAGTGCTTGACTAGGGGATTGAGAGATTTTGCAATTAAGTGAGTGAATGATAAGTGAGTGAGTAATAGTGTTAATAAGTAAGTGAATTAATGAGTGAGTGAATAAGAGAGTGAGTGAGTAGTGAGTACGTGAGTGCGTGCATGCAGGAGTACTTTATTGGGTGATTAAGTAAACGTGTGAGTGAATGAGTAAGTTTGTGAGTTGGTAATGTGTGAGTGAGTATGTGAGCGAATAAGTGAGTGAGTCAGTACGTAGGTCAGTGATGTCGTAAGCAAGTGAATGTTTCCCACGTTGATAGATTAATTGCTCTCTTGCTTGATTGATTAATAAATTAACATACATTCCAAAAAGTCCCACAGTCGCATTTTAAAGTATCAATTGTATATGTTCTGAAATAAATAAAACGCCATCGAGTATTATTTAAACGTATTTTCCCAACGATAACACAAATCGGTAGAGAACGGACACATTTCCATTCTGAAAATGTCAAACAAAGAGAAAGGGCCAAAAAGAAATACCATTAGGGAGCCACAGTTCGGATGTTTTTTCGTTCCCTGGCCACATGTCCGTGGCTCCGAAGGGAATCCACAAACAGGATTAGCGAACTCGATGCCCTCATGCTAATCAAATTGAAGACTGGACGAGTGGCGAGGGTGCCTAGCCGTTGCTGTGTATGTGTTCATGTCTCTGTTTGTCTGTATGTCTTTTGTTGTGTGTATGTTTTCAGTCTGCTTTTACATTCTTATCTAGTGGTGAGGTGAAATGTGAACTCGTTATCTCCCTATGATACACGCAAGCGCAAAGAATACATAAACACACACATAATCGTACACAGATACATGAGCTGGCTTGAAGAAATAATAATGAAAGACATGTATATAAAACACACACACAAACACACACACACACACACACACACACACACACACACACACACACACACACACATCTATATATCTATATATATACAAGGGTAAGTTAATAAGTAAGTTACAAATGGCTGTAGAAATATAACTACATATGATAACAACTTGAAACCAGTTTATTTTTATACATACATTGTCCCTTTATTTCTCAACATAATTTCCACCAACATTGATGCACGTATCGCATCGTTTTATCAGTCCTCCCAAACCTCTGCATAGAAATGCGTGCTCTGTTTTCTAAACCAAGATTTTACTTCATATTCAACTTCTGCGTCACTCGCGAAATGTCTCCCGCCAAGGTGAGTTTTCAGTGGACTTAGCCCCTAGCAATATCCCTTAAAGCGGTGCATAGTTAGGTAGAAAATGTTACGTAGGCGAGTCAATAAAAAAGTCACATTTTGTGGGATAGCAGGTAAATGAAAACAAAGCACGCCGTTCTATGTAACCGGTTTGGGAGGACTGATAAAACGATGCGATAAATGCATCAATGTTGGTGAAAATTATGTTGAGAAATAAAGGGACAATGTATGTATAAAAATAAACTGGTTTCAAGTTGTTATCATAGTTAGTTATTTTTCTACAGCCATTTGTGACTTACTTATTAACTTAACCTCGTATATATATATATATATATATATATATATATATATATATATATATATATATATATATATATATATATATGTGTGTGTGTGTGCGTGCGTGTGTGTGTGTGTGTGTGTGTGTGTGTGTGTGTGTGTGTGTGTGGAGAATTTAATGTAAACTTTGATTTGTGGACTATTCAAAGGAATTTGATTGCGTACACCATCAAAAACTTTGGGACATCATGAGGAAATGGGCTTTCCATCGCATGTAGTACAACTCATAAAAATTCTCTATCTAGATCAACAAGCAGCAGTTAGAATAAATGGCGAGACATCAGATTGGTTTTACATTAAGCAAGGCGTTCGTCAGGGTTGTGTACTGTCCCTCCATGTGTTTAACCTGTACGCCGAAATATAATGAGAAATATCAGAGATGATATAACCAAAGAGGAATATGATGTCCAAAATATCGGTGGCCATGAAATACCAGAGATTCGAGATGCTGATGATCCAGTATTACTATCCACTTCAAAGAATGGTATAGAAAAATTAATAACACCAACCTAACAGAATAGGAAAATCACAACTTATATCTTAAAATAGCAAAAGCAAAGATAATGCGTACACATAAAATTAATTTGGAGACAGAAATATATGTTGATGGAGGGAAATTGAAGGTGGTGGAAAGTTTCGAATATCTTGGGTCATTCATTACCAACATCGGCGATACAATGAAAGAAATTAAAAGACGAATATCTACTGCTCTAATTTAAAGCAAAAAAAAATTTAGTTGCATATCCTTCACAGGACGTAGCAGTCAACTCCAGCGTTTTCGCTGTTCGTGATTCCTGGGCATTTTACGTTCAGTAGTTTGCCATTGCTTTCTGAACGATCGGCACCTATACCTTTTCGGATAAACGGGCTCACAAACCGCGTTCGCAAGGTCTAAGCCACGGAGACTGGCACTGCTATAATATAAATGTATAAATTGTGGCGTGGGATAGACAGACTTACAAACATTAGATCTTTAAGAGCATGCATCTTTCCCATTGCAACATACACCTGCGAGACCTTTACACTTACTAAACAAGCTGAACGGCGCATAAATCTTTTGCATATAAATGTTATAGACAGGTTCTAAGAATATATTGGATACACAAAAGAACAAATGCACCCATACGACAAGATCTGAAAATTAAATGAAATTTGGCTACTAAAAACGATAAAACATAAATAAATTGAAATATCTTGGTCACTTGAAACGCCATGAAAGTTTGGAGGAAACAGTAATAGAGGGGTATATGCCAGGGAAGAGAGGAAGAGGAAGGCCAGAGAGAAGATGTGTGCTAAATGTGGCAGATGATCTCCACATGGGTGTATCGGACACGTGACGTTTATGACCTAGAAATGTTTCTGAAGGTTGTTATGAGAGCGAGGTTCTACAAAGGACATGCTATTGAATGAAAGAATATGTATATAAAGACATGTGGATAATATACATTATATAAAAGAAATCAAAGTACCATCGCAGAAGTAAGATGAAGAATTCACAAGCTAAATAATTTACCAGATGTTCGCTAAAGTACAAACCAACAATTTATGATGGCCAGGCATAACACAGACACCGGCAATGGACATACAGTGACATGAGCAATTTTCCGGCTGCAGCATCTGTCATTGTGAGCAAGCTATTCTGTGAACTAGCGCGGTATAAAGATCCGCTTTTATCCGCCAACAATTGAGACAAGTACGCCTCTGAAGAATGCCAGATCCCGTGTGTCAGTTGCAGTCGACGTGTCTCGTTTCAGCTCCCATGCAGTTAGTCACTCTTGGTTACAATGTACTGCCGTCATTGGTGTTTTATTGAATCACTCTGGGTGTTAATAATTCGTTTAAAAAAGTTCTTTCTAAACCGGTATGCGTGGGAAGATATTATGTACGGTTGCGAATGCTGGGCAGTGGGTAATGAACATGTTGGTCATTTCATTGGAGACATTGAGATGGGGTTTATATATATATAGTTAGTTAGTCGACAGATCATCCTCATTGCACATCAAACCACTCAGTCCATAAGTGCTCGGATCCCCTCCTCAGCAAATCCCGCAGCGTGTAGCGGCTAACGACGCCAGTTCTGTGTTGGTTTATCAATCTTCTTTGGCTTCCTGCGTAGTGTTCTTGTTTGGCCACCCCTCTTTTAATTTGCTGCTCTAGCAGTCTGGCCATTGTTGTAGATTCAAAGTCATCACTTGGTTCTCGCAAAAGTCTTACTTCTCGTAGAGCATTCAGAATGTCAGCCTGGTCCATGGCGCGTCCGCCCTCCACAGTAGCCTCACCTGCGAGCCTGTCAGCCCGCTCATTTCCTTGTACTCCCGCATGCCCTGGTACGAAGATGAAACTAATCGTTGCCAGCCGAGACCGCTCCAGAGGCAGCAACCATTCTCTTCGGATCGACCCCTCCTCTATCCTCTTGATCATGTTCATTGAGTCGCTAAGGAAACAAGCCCTAGTGAATGTCTGTGTCTCGAGCCATGTTATTGCTTTACTTATTGCCATGACTTCCATGGTCAGGCTACTTGTGGTTTCAGTGAAAGCACCAGAGTCCTCCTTCACAATTCTCCCTCCGGCCCGAGCTGTAAAGGCCCATGAGCTTCTCACATGTCGGACGACCGACCCATCTGTGTAGATGACCGCGTCACTGTCTAGCGAATTCTCGAAAATCAACGCTTGTACTTCAGCCTCCACAGCAGCCGGATTTTCTTGTCTGCATTTCCTATCTAGTTGGATGCAAACTGAAAAGTATGTGCAGAAGTCTGTTGGCACTGTCACCCACTCCTCGCCAGGTTCTAAGTCCTCAAGTGAACACACCTGTTGAAGAATGTCTTCGGCTTGACCCATCCATGACCGTCCTCTTTTTAACCTGCTGCCCTTCACCTTCCTAATTTCACTATGCAGTGGATGTTGTGTGTTTGCGTTAACTCTGAGGTAGGCGCGTGCCCTGCAAACTTTTATTCTCTCTTCAATGGTGGGAAAATCAAGAAGGTAGCGCATCGCCCTGCATGCTGTATCTCTTGTACATCCAAGAATAATGCGCATAGCTTCATTCTGTATCCTTTCCATCCTTTCTATCTGCTTATGGCTGAGAGTCAGGATTGCCATTGCATACTCCAAAACAGACATGACCAGCCCCTCGTACAGAAGACATAGATGGCGCTGCTCACAATTTGCTGCCGCCATCACCCGCATCGCAGCCAAACCCCGCTTGGCCTTTGTTATCACCTGGTCTATGTGCACATTATAAGCAAGGCTTCGATCAAACCGTATCCCTAGGTAATTCATTGCCTGCGTTCTTTCCACCGTCTCTGACCACAGCATTACAGTTGGTGTTGGAGTGTTGACAATATGATTATTCAACGAGAACCAAGTCACTGTTGCCTTTGTTGGGTTGACCATTGCCCCAGCTTCATCACACCAAGTACTTATGTGATTGAGTTCGGTTTGTAGTTCCACAGCAACCTGCTCTCTATCCTTACCCTGACGATACACTAAAACATCATCGGCATACGACAATGTCCTGCCAGGTCCAATGCTCTGCTCACTGGTGATTCTCACTGTGTAGGCGTTGAACAGTTTAGTTCAAGAAGCTGAAACATTAAAAAATCCAATGGTACTCTGTTGTATGCGTCCTCAAGATCAATCGCTGCAGCAAAGGTTTCAATGCCTGAGTGGAAACCTTCATAGACATCATGGGCAAAGACTGCTGCATTGGTCCAGGTTTCTCTTTTTGGACGGTACCCACCCAGGGTAGGTGGGAAAACACCTTGCCTCTCTAGCTGGCTTGATATCTTCCTGGCAATTACCTTCTCCAGCAGCTTGCCTATTGTATTCTGCATGGTTATAATTCGATATCCCTGAATTTTTGTGTGGTCTTTGTCAGGCTTCGGCAAGGGAATCAGATAGCTTTGTAACCATTCCTCCTTGATGCTAGCACTCACTATACTGTTATTGTACATGTCTGCTAGTTTCACTAGCTCATTGTCGGTACACTTATTGATGTCATCGTATCTTATGCCATCAGGACCTGGAGCGCTGTTTTTTGATCGTCGAAGTACAGTCTTGATTTCTTTCACTGTCACTGTGTCTTCATCCGAAGTGTTCTGGGCCTTGCATCTGTCTGAGGTGACCTCCTTGGCCAGATTTCGGCCTCCCATGTCTGTCTGGTTGCTCTGCTCAAGATAGCGTTCAAAGAGGGCTTTGCCCTTGTCCTCGTCAGTCCTCTGCCAGATGAGGTCAGCACCTTAGAAGTCAGAAATGCTCTTATTCTTGACTACACCACTCATACTTTTATGTAGTCGCCAGAACAATTTCAGTGACTTGTCTGTGCTTACTCTTTGACACACATTTTTCGCTTTTAACCACCTTGACCAGTTTCTTGAAATAGCTTACTTTTGTGTGCATCTCTCTTTCTAAGTGCATGCAGGGACTAGGATGACCAGCTCTGTTCTTCTTGGCATTTTGCCATCTCCTTACAGAATTACGCTTATCCACCCAAGCCTTCTCCATCTCGAAATTCCACCACGGTGGCTGCTCCCAGCTTTTTTTCCTGCCCTGAAACTTTCTGCGTTTGTCCCGTCTTATTTTACTCACCACATCTTGCCCTGTACTGTCATACTGGAAAGTCTTTACCTTTAGCTTGTGCTGCCTGGTTCTGCCTTTCTCCACCAATATGATGCAAGGGTGGTGGTCGCTGCCGTGGTGTCCTAGGACACCCCATCTACACACTGTAGTGAGTGAAGGTGAAACTAGCGCCAGATCAATAGCACTGTCCTCATCGCCTGGAGGGCTTGCTGTCCTGGTGACACAGCCACTGTTGATACAAACCAGGTCAATGGTTTCAAGTGCAGTCTCGAGCTCCTCCCCCTGTGTATTGCAGGAAATGTTTCCCCATGATCTGCCTTTAGCGTTGAAGTCACCACAGACAATAACATTTCTCTCGTTGCCTAATATGCCACTTAAGCACTGCCACTTCTGGGCGTCCATACTCCCATTGCGGGCATAAACATTAACCAACACGAATGATATACTGGAATGAACTCTCAACGCCTGTATTTGTATATCGTCACTGTCCCAACTGGACATGTCTAGCTCTGACGCCACCATGCTGTCGCGAACGAGAATCGCCATTCCCAGATGTCGTCTGTTGTAGAAACATTTGAAGCCGGCAATTCGGAGTAGCTGATCGCCCAGTCTCGTCTCCTTGAGTGCTACAATGTCGTTTCTGTAGACTAGGGTTTCTAAAATAGAGCCCCGTTGTTTTACACTGGCACAGTTCCAATATAGAATACGGATATTCCTGAGTCCTAGACGGTGACACTTGAGTCTAAAACGTCTCAAACCACCACGCTTACCTTGCTTCTTTCTCCCTGCGCGGCTTCCACGCCGCTTCGTTATGTTAACTGCTGACTGCTCGAAGAACACATGTTGTTCCGCCATGTTGAAAAAACGAAACACAGAACCCACACACGCTGCTAAAGATTCACTCAAGGATTGCTTCGCTCGATGCACGAACTCCGTAGCACCCGCGCAGATCTTGAGTAGAAACTCCTGGTTTTACATCCTGGCACAACAATTACACGCAAGAGATGAATAAATCCATCCCCTACGCAAAGAAGTTAACGAACACAAAACAACCCGACCGTCCGTCGCCATCTTGAAACCGGAAATCTTATATATATATATATATATATATATATATATATATATATATATATATATATATATATATATATATATATATATATATATATATATATATATATATACTAGCTGCGATTCGCCCAGGCCCTGGCGAGGATCTATCTATCTATCTATCTATCTATCTATCTATCTATCTATCTATCTATCTATCTATCTATCTATCTATCTGTATGTCTATCTGTCTGTCTGCTTGTCTGTCTGTCTGTCTGTCTTTCTGTCTGTCTGTCTGACCCGGCCCGGCTTCACCCAGCTCCTGGTGGGGTGCTTCTCATTTAATTATAATAAGTAGTCATGTAAGCTCCCGTTCCCGACTATCTGTCTGTCTATCTGTCTGTCTGTCTGACCCGGCCCGGCTTCACCCAGTCCCTGGTGGGGAGCATCTCATTTAATTCATATAAGTAGTCATATAAGCTCCCGTTCCAGTTCCCGACTATCTATCTATCTATCTATCTGTCTGTCTGTCTGTCTGTCTATTTGACGACCCGACCCGGCTGTCTGTCTGTCTGTCTGTCTGTCTGTCTGTCTGTCTGTCTGTCTGTCTGTCTGTCTGTCTATCTATCTATCTGTCTGCCTGCCTGCCTGCCTGCCCGTCTGTCAGTCCGTCTCTCCCTCCGTCTATCCCACCCTCTCTATCTATCGGGTCAGATCTATCTATCTATCTATCTATCTATCTATCTATCTATCTATCTATCTATCTATCTATATATCTATCTATCTATCTATCTATCTATCTATCTATCTATCTATCTATCTGTCTGTCTGTCTGCCTGCCTGCCTGCCTGTCTGTCTGTCTGTCTGTCTGTCTGTCTGTCTGTCTCTCTGTCTGTCTGTCTGTCTGTCTGTCTGTCTATCTATCTATCTATCCAGGGGACTTAACCTAACATATAGCAATGCTACTAAACGTTCAATCAATCATGTGCCATGCCGGAAAGCGTGGGCGGTCATGACTCGCCATTTCGCTCGATCACCAGTGTCGTGGATCAGCTCAGTGTTCCTGTCTCGTCCATGCCATCTGGCCAAGCCATCCAGGTATTTTCCTCTCGGTCTTCCTCTTGGTCTGTTCCCCTCGAACTTGCCAGTTGTCACTAAGTTCTCCAATCCATTTCTTCTCATAACATGTCCAAAAAATTTTGACTGTCTACGTCTAATTTCTCTAATCAGTTTACGATGTTCATTTGTCTCCTGTAGTACTTGGTCATTGGTTTTTCTGTCTATCCATGGTATTCTTTGCATTTTCCTCAGAAACCACATTTCTGCAGCCATCAGATGCTTTTCAGCCTTGACTGCTCATTGTCCAACTAAACGTTATGTCCCTTTATATATTTTTTCTTATGTTAAGTCATGTAATTTAATTATTAAAATTTAGTAAGTAAATAGCTGATTCTACACTAAAAAAACTATGACAGTTGGTTGCACGGGAATGAAAAGAAGACGTGTAGAAAATGTCATCTCAATCGGATGGACCATTATCGAACGCATCCAATACATCCCCACCCACCCACCCACCCACCCACCCACCCACATACATACATTATGTTTTATAGATATAGATATATATATATATATATTATTGACACCTTTCCGTCTTGACAGACGATTGTTTGGTACATTGTGCTTCAAAAAGGCTTAATAACTACGACCCATGGCGGTGGCGAGTGTGGCTGATAAGGACAATTCGTGCTTTAAATGTTTGTCCACAGTGGATGCATATGAAAACATGGTCATTTCCACCATAATGCAATATCTTACGTCTCTAGCGCTCTGTGTGTGCTTTATCTGCAGTCATGTTTTCGTTTGTCTTTATTCCATTTCTGATAGTTGCCCTCCATGCAACACATTCAGCGGCGACTTGCTCCCAATGTGCATTATCAATGTCTGTATCAGTAATGTCCCGCTTACACACATCTTTGTATCGTAGTAGAGGCCGACCCTGAGATCTTCTACCCATCTGTATTTGTCCAAAAAGATGTCCTTTGGTATTCAACCATCATCCATCCTCCTAACGTGTCCTATCCATTTAAGTCTACGAAGACTGAGCATGGAACACACCGTCACATAACTTGATCTTTCCAATAATTCAGTATTTGTGATTTTGTCTTGCCACTTAATACCAACTATTCTTCGCAGACACCGCATAAGCTAGCTGTTTAAACGTTTCTCTTGGTGTGAGTAAATTGTCCAGGTTTCACTGCCATAAAGAAGAGTACTAAAGACACAGGCTTGGTAGCCGAGGCCTTTTGTTTTGACAGTAAGCTTCCTGTTCTCCAAGACACTTTTTGCTAGCACGTTCAATGTTGTTGCTACCTTACCAATCCTGATCTAGGGATAATTTGCTATTTGCCTCTGATACTAGATATGTAAAATAGTATACTATCTCCAGTTCGGCATCGTCAATAAAGATTGATGGTACCCCATGTGCACCTTGTGACATAATATGTGTCTTCTTTTTGTTCATTGTTAAACCAAATTCAGAACAAGCATTGGAGAATGCAGATAGTAGATGTTGTAATTCTTCCTCAGAATGGGTCGTAATTGCAGCATCATCCGCAAAAAGCAACTCTCTTATTAGTAGCCTCCTAATTTTGGTCTTGGCCTTCAACCTCTGCACATTATAGAGGCCACCAACTGAGTCTGAGTGAATGTATATACCGGCATCCTGATCACGAAAGGCATATTTCAGTAGAAGTGAAGAGTATATTCCAAAGCGCGTGGGGGATAGTACACAACCTTGCTTAACTCCACTCTTGATTTCAAACTCTTCAGAAGTTGCACCATCAAACTTGATTATACCCTGCATGCCTGTGTAGAACGATTCCACAATGGACAGAAGAGTTTGTGGGCAGCCAGTCTTCTTTAGTACCTTGAACAGACCCTCACGACTGACCAAATCAAATGCCGTTGTGAGGTCGATGAAGGCAATAAACAGTGGTTGATTTTGTTCCCGGCATTTTTCTTGCATTTGTTGCAATGAGAATATCATATCGATGGTAGACCGGTTCTTTAGGAAGCCGCACTGTGATTCGGGGTAGACTTGATCTCCTTGGACTTAAGGTCTTCGCAGAACAATTCTGGCAAAAACTATCCCAACAGTACACAGAAGTGAAATACCCCTATAGTTATTACAGTCGGTTCGATCGCACTTGTTCTTGTATAGTGTTATGATGCTTGAATCTTTGAAATCCTGTGGGACTTGTCCTTCACGCCAGCATAGCTCTATTAGCTGGTGGATCTGTATAGTGAGTGTGTCTTGCCCACTCCTGATTCCCTCTATTGGAATTCCATCCTTACCTGGAGCCTTTCCAGGAGCAAGTTCATTTATATCACACTTAACTTCTGTTATGGTAGGAAGCGTGTCCAGGTGGTCAAGAGTTGGCAGGGCCTCTATGTCGTTGAGGGCATCATCCGCTAATTTGGTCTCACTTGAGTAAACCTCCAAATAGTGCTCTATCCATCTATCCATCTGCTGTTTCTTATCAGTGATGATTTCTCCAGTCAAGGTTTTCAGTGGTGTACTTCGTTTGATCATTGGACCGCATGCTTTCTTTATCCCTTCATACATGCTTCTGATGTTTCCCTTATCACTTGCGATTTGAATGGACTCACATAACTTGATCCAATAGTCATTTGCACACTGCCTGGCAGACTTTTGCACATCCTTCCTAGCTTGCTTCAGCTCACTAAGAGTGTTACGCGTCGTTCTTTCCTTGTTTCGTAAGAGAGCTATCTTCTTTTTATCATAAAGGGCTGCAGTGTCTGGCTGTTTGCAGCAAATCAGTCCTGCCTCTTCTGATCCACAGTGCCGTAAACCCCTACCGCAGTTTTGTAAAGAGTTTCCTTAAGTTTGCCCCATTTTTCACTTACTGTACAAGTTCTGATGTGTCAGTGAAAGCGTCTTCAAGTTGCTGCTGAAACTCAAAGCACTTTTCAGGATCGTAAGTGTTAATAATATTAATCCTGGGGCTAGATTTATGTTTAGCTGTGTAGATTATCTTTGGTCTCAGTCTAACTCTTGTAACAACCAAAGAATGATCCGTATCAGAGTCAGCACTGTGGTAACTTCGAGTTAATGATGTATTGTTCAGATGTCTCCTGTTGATGATGAAGTCCAGCTAATGCCAATGGCCGGATCTTGGATGTTTCTATGTGACCCTATGCAGCTCTTTTGTTTTAAAAAATGAATTTGTAATATATAGGTCATTTCTGGTGCAATGCTCCAGCAGCGTTTGCCCATTTTCATTCATGCGACCGATGTTGTATTTTCCAAGGCACACTGGCCATGAACTCGAGTCCTTGCCCATACGAGCATTGAAATCACCGAGCACATAAATGTAGTAGGATTTTGGAACTGCCTTGTTCATAGAGTCTAACTCCTCGTAGAACGAATCATTCGCATAATCACAGGAAGCGAATGTTGGTGCATATGCAGTAATAATGGTGGCAAAACCACAAGAGGCTGCCAAGCGCAGGGATAATAGTCTTTCATTACCTCCAGCTGGAATTCCAATCATTTCCAGTAGCGAATTCTTCACTGCAAAGCCCACACCGTGTTGCTTTTTTCTGCCTGCTCTCTACCCTTCCAAATAAAGGGTGTAATTGTTTTCCCTGAGTGACACTTCCTCAGCGAGGCGAGTCTCCTGCAGGCCAGCAATATCAATGTTAAGACGATTGAGTTCAGCATCAATCACAGCCGTTTTTCTCACGTCGTTAATATTCGTCAAGTCAGTGGAAATCCTGGACACATGATTCTTACGTTCTAGGTTGCAAGCCGTAGCTTAAGGTTTCTATTTGTCTTTTTATTAGTGCCTGGTGCATTGGTTTTACAGCCTGCGATTCAGATTTTGTCCTAGCCCCAAGCATCCATTGAAGCAGTCAGGCTGTGGCGGATCAGCACCCAATTTGCCGTTGGCTGCCCAGATTAAGGCGGGCGGTATCTTATCAGTGATACCTGTAGGTGTCTCCCACTGTCAAAGGCAACCCGTGGCGCCCCATGTCTACGCCAACTGACAAGGACTTATATCCCGTAATTGTTGCCTCTCGCTTTGATTCCGAGACAAGTTAAGACCAGGGATGGAGTTATTGAATCTCCATAGCACAAAGCCTGTGTTAAACTACAGAGACCATGTGTTGCCAATGCAGCATGATCCCTCTCTCGGCCTGCCTAGTTTACTCCAGAGGAAAGTTAACATCTATACATCTGGAACAAGACCAGCTGCAGAAGCTTCCTGATCAGCAAAGCAATACTCTAACTGTCCGCCTGTCGGAGCTTCTGCCCTAGACCAGCTGCCAACCAAGGCTTAGGGCCTAGTCTGCTTTGCCATGACATTTTGTCTTTAGATTTCATTTCCCCACACCAGGATAAGGCTTGAACCCTCCCAGTTGTGCTCTTCCGCCCGAAGCCGTTGGCACAATGTGGGGTGTCGGGTTTGGTAAGCGCCGCCCAACGTTCGGCGCTAACAGAAAGCAGGTAGTACCATCTACTGTCATACTGTAGCTCAGTCATATGTGACTAAGACCTGGATATATATATATATATATATATATATATATATATATATATATATATATATATATATATATATATATATATATATATATATATATATTGACGATTGAGTTCAGTATATATATATATATATATATATATATATATATATATATATATATATATATATATATATTTCTTCTTCTTCTTCTCTTCCTCCTCCTCCTCCTCCTCATCATCCTAATCCTCCTCGTACTCCCTCCTCTTCTTCTTCTTCTTCTTCTTCTTCTTCTTCTTCTTCTTCTTCTTCTTCTTCTTCTTCTTCTCCTCCTTCTTCTTCTCCTTCTCCTCCTCCTCCTCCTCCTCCTCCTTCTTCTTCTTCTTCTTCTTCTTCTTCTTCTTCTTCTTCTTCTTCTTCTTCTTCTACTTCAGTCGTGAACCTAAATATTAGTAAAGCCGTCAGTCACCTTCTTGTCGTTGACATCTCCATGTGCTCAAATAACGTCGGTATAGATCAAATATAATGTTGTCTGTTCTGCATATGTTGCCCACTCCTGCAGCAAACTTTTTGGCAATCATTTGAACACACTCTCAGTGCAACAATAACCAACTCTAGATTCAAATATGTTTTTTTTCCTGAATTTTATTGAGAAATATAATGAAATAAATGTCTAAACTAATCCAAGTCTAGAATACAAAATAACTCCATTAACATCAAGAGTACAAATCTAAAACAAAAGTAATAAAAACAAAAAGTAAGATTCAACGTCCGTTGTAGGTAATATATAATCAGTAATAATGCAATGTCGTTATCGATAGCAACATGGAAACAATATAAACGGAATCATAATATGATGACTATAAGGATAGTAACATGACAACATATAGGAACAAATGATATATCGTGAATAATAATATGATGTCGTTAATGATAGTAGCGTAAGTACAAATGATATATTAGAAATAATAATAGAATGCCGTTAATGATAGTAACGTGAAAACGAAAGGGAAAAATGATATACAGTACATACTATTATGATGCCGTTAATGATAGTAACATAGAAATCAGACAGAACAAATGATATATAATAAATAATAATATGATGCCGTTAATGATAGTACCAAGGGAACAAATAATATACAATAAATAATAATATGATGCCACTAATAATAGTAACATAGGGACAAGAGAGAACATATGATATACAATAAATAATAATATTATGCTGTTAATTATAGTAATATAGAAACAAATGATGTACAATAAATGATAATATGGTGACGTTAACAACAGTAACAGTAATACACGAGAGAACAAATGATATACAATCAATAATAATCGTGCTAGGAACAGCTCTGACTACCTAGTTTCCGAATGCCGCTCTTGTTCGGAACAGCTCTGACTAGGTAGTTTTCCGAATGTCTGTTGAGCCTGGAAAAGCTCTGATGGGCGCAACGACAAGCACATGTCAGAAAACTCGCTGAGTGGATGCCGTCTGCAAACCTGTCTGGTTTGTGCGGGAATGACCCGGGGAAACGATATGACCAATATATTGAAGTGAGGATTTAAAGCAGCCAGGAGCAGGACGTGACGATCTCCCTCGGTGAGCCCAGATCCAGGGCGTTATGTGTCGGCCCTGCAACTATGGAAGCAACCTTGGATGGCGGAAAATGCTATGGACTGTCCCTGCCTTCCTTTGAGGGATGACCGTTGTCTTCGACCGTTCCACCTTGGCCAGCATGGTTGCAGATGGCGCCACAAAAGTGAGAGTCTCCCAGGAATGCTACCTGGTCAAAAATGCACGCTAAAGTCGATGTGTTGGCCTACGGGTTTCGGCCCAAGGGCGCATAACAGACACATCGCAATCACATCTGAAAAAACACTCCGGATGAACGAAAAGAAGAAGAATCAATAATAACATTATGTCGTTAATGAAAGTATCGTTGAAACAAATGCGAATTCATGATAACGGCACACAATTCAGATATCTGACTGCTATGAATAACAGATAAAATACGCGGAGTAAGACATTGTAATTATGCAACGGTTTCTCAGTCTTCGTGCCCATGGCAACTGTTGGAAATAATGAGAACCATAAAATAAATATGTCAACGCAGATATTTTTTAATGGAGATAAATTACAGACAGTGGGCAGTTTCTGATATCCAGATTCAAGGCTGATGGACGATGGACATTGCGATGACAGGAATTTACATAAGAATAAACATTGTTCTCGAACTAAATTAAAACAGGTAACACCTTTACATACACAGGCGAAGGGTCGACATACAGTCGGCGTTTGTTGTTTTATGTTTTTATTTTGTTCGCTCTCTTTGAATTCAAGCGTAGTCCATACACATGCTACTACATTTTTTTTCACTGGACTGATTTTAACATGTGGATTAGCTTTCCGTATTACCAGTGTCGTTTGCATATGGTGAACCCACTCTGACTTCAGAGATACTTGTAATTTACATCCCCAAGTCAAGAACTAGAAATCAACATTTTAGTCCAACTATCCGGTGTAGGGGTTGAACCCGCTACCTCGGAATCAGCACACCGGATGTTTAAGAACGAGCGCTCATATCCATTCGGTCATGCTGGCCTCTATTCCAGCATACGCTCTATAATGCAGCAGATTACCGCCACTCGTCGCCATTACCATTGATTGCCAATAGGTTTGATCTCTTTACGAGGCAGGATCGTTTCAAATGTAACACAATCAGAAATATCCAGTAATAGCAGTTTCAAGAATTGAACCCGATACACTATTCTGGCAAGCGAGATAATTAACCACCATACAACTAGGTCTCCAAAGACAGAGGAGCAGGAAGCGTATGACACTGTGCAAAATATTTTTAAAAAAAACATGAAAACAACTGCTATTGAAAAATGGGAAAATGTTGACTACAGCAAAGTCGTGGTAATGAGCAAACTTTTTGTTTTTAAAGTTAGTTTGTGAATCAGCAGAAATGCAACACACAAATAACGCACCAATACACACTTACACACATGCACTGCTACACACGGCTGATAAGGAAACTGTGTATTCAGGGTGGCTATCTGGCCGTACCAGGAAACACATGTGTTCCCTCACCAAGGAGCTGTCCTCGTGTGTAACTGGCATGCAAGAATTGCCGAGTGCCAATAATTGTAATTCTTGTATTCTGTTTTCTTGTGTCTCTTATGATTTCTGGCGTCTGTGGCTTATCCTCTGGTCACTATCTACGGCACCATTCTCTCCAGACCGTGATGACACTCTTAGTATTCTGAGTAGTCATTTTTTTTTGTTCTGTCCATTCTAATCTGTATTGCTTTATTTATTTTTAGATTTAAAAATATTTTTTTTTGGTAGAGCAATGTTTTTCTTTTAAATTTTAATTTGTGTCATCACATTTATTTCTTCATCATACCAGGTGGCCTTATTTCCCCAGACTCAAGACTTCCCTACCATACACCGCAAGGTACTTTACTGGCAGTAAATGACAGTAACAAATTGTTAATAGCACAAAAACATTATTATATTTATATGCTAACACACCACATAAAACGCTCAATCATATACATCTAAATATCTAAATCATTACATTCTAGCAAAAGAGCATACCCAGTAACAGCAGAATATGTGTTAGGAACATCACTCAGTTGTATTCTAATATAATTGACAAAACAGCAAAACAAAACGTGAGCTAGATACACTCAAAATATGAAATAGATGGTTCAGACTTTTGAAACTGCTGCACGCTCAGGCGAAAAATTCTTGTCCGCAAAATTACATTTCAATTACAGATTTGTCTGGACCTCACAACCAATCGTTTATTCTTTCTTGATATTTGGTTCAGAGGTGTCACTAGAGTTGGTGCCACCTGGTTCATAAACATACTCAGTTTCATCGTAATGGTGATATTCTACACACACACACACACACACACACACTCACACACTCGCGCGCGCACGCACGCACTCACACACACAGACACACGCATATGTGTATGTATGTTGACTATGTGAGTGTGCGTGTATGTGTGTGAGGGGGGGGGGGTATTATTACTACTAAAATACTGTCGTGAGATCTATTGTATTGTTATCCAAGCTTTCACCCTGTGAGACCACAATCTGCTTCTCGGGTGACGCCTCTGATGTAATGTACCGCCTGGGCGGTCATGTTTCGCCATCTCACACGATCACCAGAGTCGTGGATCAGCCCCGTCTACTTGTCCTGATTATGCCAAGCCATCTAGATATTCATCTCTCTGGCTTCCCCGAGTTATTTTCCCCGTTAATCTTGTCTGTTCCCACCATTTTCTCCAGTTTATTTCTTCTCATAACGTTTTCATGTGGAAAGCTAGGGAAAACTATCACAGTTTTCTTTATCACATGACACTCATAATGACGGCCATTAAAGAAACATATTATGTGGTGAATCAACCCGAAAGTGAAGCACATATGGCATAATAACATATGAAGTTTGACATATTAGGTGGTTAGGGACTATGGGAGTTGGGGTGGTTGGCGTTACAGTAACTACGTGGATCAAACAATCCCTTTTCACGTCACAAAGTGTACTGTCTGTATGGCGCAAATTTTGGACCAGTGCGAACTCGATAAACGATATGAATATAACTCAGGGCGCCTTAACTTCCCAGGTCATGACAGGGTATCCATTTTAATTTAGGTCGACGTGGAAGCCCAGGTCAACGGAATAATCTCACTTTGAGTGGAATCGAATATATGAACACCAGAAATATTTATGCTGGTCTATGTGCTGTCACTCACGGAGATATGGAAACAGAAAATACATAATAATAATAATAATAATAATAATAATAATAATAATAATAATAATAATATAATAATAATAATAATAATAATAATAAGAAGAAGAAGAAGAAGAAGAAGAAGAAGAAGAAGAAGAAGAAGAAGAAGAAGAAGAAGAAGAAGAAGAAGAAGAAGAAGAAGAAGAAGAAGAAGAAGAAGAAGAAGAAGAAGAAGAAGAAGAAGAAGAAGAAGAAGAAGAAGAAGAAGAAGAAGAAGAAGAAGAAGAAGAAGAAGAAGAAGAAGAAGAAGAAGAAGAAGACAAATAACATCTAATGAACAGGCTACAATTTGATTATGAACATGGGCAGCATGATAATTTTAGTTATGGATCTTCTTCTTCTTCTTCTTCTTCTTCTTCTTCTTCTTCTTCTTCTTCTTCTTCTTCTTCTTCTTCTTCTTCTTCTTCTTCTTCTTCTTCTTCTTCTTCGTCTCCTTCTTCGTCTCCTTCGTCTCCTTCTTCTTCTTCTTCTTCTTCTTCTTCTTCTTCTTCTTCTTCTTCTTCTTCTTCTTCTTCTTCTTCTTCTTCTTCTTCTGCTTCTTCTTCTTCTTCTTCTACTACAATCGTCCGAAATGCTTGTTTTGAAAGTAATCGCATTGTGTCTGTTTACAGCAAAGGTGCGATATTTCCGCCTTATGGCCAACACTTCCGACGGCTTCTGTCATTTGTTGACCGCTATGGTACACTTGATAATGAGATCATGGTGAGCGTTGAAAAGACGCAGATTGTGACATTCACATGCCACTATATTTCTACATATTTTACGTTCAGATTGTGTCCTGTCCCCTCTCTTGTTCATAACATATATAGACAACCTATGTAAAGAAACCAGCCAAGCAGAGACAGCAAGAATACTGCATGACGAGAACACAGAAGAAGAACCATCTGCAAATCTAACCATTAGAGAACTCCTGTTTGCGGACGACCAAGAACTAATAGCAAAATCAGAAGTTGAATTACAAGACCACGTGAATAGTCTAAACGGAATGTGTAGGGAAAATAACATGAAAGTTAGCACAAGCGCTTGTTGCATGGAGGGCAACTATCAGAAATGGAATAAAGACAAAGGAGAAAATTATTGCAGATAAAGCGCACACAGAGCGTGTGAGACGTAAGATGGTGCACAATGGTGGAAATGACCATGTTTTCACATTCATCTACTGTGGGCAAACATTTGCAGCAAGAATTGGCCTTACCAGCCACACTCGCCACCGCCATGGGTCGTAGTTATTAACCCTTTTTGAAGCACAATGCACCAAACTATCGTCTGTCAAGACGGAAAGATGCCAATGTAAAAAAAAAGCACAAGCAAAACAGAGTTAATGACTATAACTAAAGAAAAACAAAAAATAACAATTCACCTGAATGAACATCCCTTGAAACAAGTAAAGAGTTTCAAGTACCTAGGAAGTATAATATCATCAAATGGCAGATCAGAAGACGAGATCGAAAATAGGTGCAATAAGGCAAATGAGATCATTGGACAAATGGCACCAACACTAAAGCACAAATATGTATCAATAACTACTAAGAAAGCACTTTACAACACAATCTTCCTACCAATTCTATGCTACCAATGGCAAACCTGGACAATGACAGAAAAAGAGAAAAGAAAAATCAAACAACAGAAATGAGGTTCCTGGGAAGAATACTCAACGTATCAAGAAGAGATAAGATCAGAAATGAAGAAATCAGTACTAAAGTGGGGGTTAAAGCAGCACTAGATTTTATTAGAAAGCAGCAAGTCAAATGGTTTGGCCATGCAAGTAGGTTACCAGTCAACAGCATACCACAACAAGCAATGATGTACATACAGACCAGATGGAAACAGAGGAAGAGGCCGACCACGTAAACGTTGGACGGACGGAATAGCATAGTCCATGGAAATATCGATATATGAAGCCCATAATCGGGCACTCTCACGATGTTTATACTTCACCTCGACACCGCAAGGTGCAAGAGGAACATTATGAGAGAGAGAGAGAGAGAGAGAGAGAGAGAGAGAGAGAGAGAGAGAGAGAGAATGAGAGAGAGAGAGAGAGAGAGAGAGAGAGAGAGAGAGATTTTACGTTCTTCTCTTCCCTCCCACTTTCCAGCTCCTCTCAAATTAACAATCTCGTGCGTGTCACGAGCAGCCCCAGTCACAGTTCTTTGGATTATCTGGGCACACCATATAATTGCATGTGACGAGAGTACGCGAGCTCAACCGGACCTTGTTCTCCAAGATTTTGTGTTCACGTCACATTAAATTATAATCTCTTCTTTTTGCGGGCTATGGTATGCGATCAATAAATCTGCTGGGGATGTCATGCTAAGAAATGGCTGAAGTTTTATCCACCCAATAAATCACAACGAAAAGTTCTTTTTGTAACACACATTCGTGGGACATCATTATCTATCAAATACGATGGGAAATTAATCGAAATATCAAATCTGTTGACATGTTATGTTGTCTTTGTTAATGAATTGGATCAGTATCCGTACATATACTTATAGTATGCATACTTTCTGCCGGTCCGGAGGTCATGAGTTTAAATTCCCATCAGGACGGGATATTTTTAAAATTGATGTAGGATACTGGGTCGACTCAGTCTGAAATAGGTACTAGGAAATGATTTGGGAAACAAAGGCGACCGGCGTGATACTGACCACATCACCCATCCTGTGCCCATTAGTCTATAAAACATAGTGCTAGCACCATATACCCGGCGCTCTGCAAGGTGTGGACATTGTCTCTGGCTGTATATGCAATGTGTCGTTACACAGCTGTCGTTAGTATCGAGTCTTCGTGTGTTCAGTTTGTCGTTATAATTTTCGGTTTGTCGTTTTAATGTTCAGTTTGTCGTTATAATGTTCAGTTTGTCGTTGTAATGTTCGGTTTGTCTTTATACTGTTCGGTACGCCGTTTTTTTTTTTGTTTTTTTTTTCTTGTGTGTGTTTTTCTTGTTTTGAGTTCCCTCGGTTTGAATTCAAGTGTAGTCAATGCAAATGTTTTTTAACGTTGCCGAAATATTCCACCTACCTCTTATATATTTCTTTCACCAACGCTCTTTTCATTCCTATTTTTTCTAGAGCTTCTGTATTTAATTGTTTTTGTCTGAATGAAATATGACAAATTGTTCTGCATATCCACATCTCCAAAGCCTCTATTCCTTGTCCCTTGCAGGACGTTGCCATCAACCCCCAACCCCTCCTTGATGTCTTAGGCAATTTTACGTTCAGAAGTTATAGAAGTATGCAGGAATTCCACCCCTTCTCATTTATATAAATGCATGCGCAATTCCTGTTATGTATACCTCCTAGAGTGATATAAATATTTATCTAAATCTAGATAAAGTGTTTACAATGTGAGATATGCATGCCTGCCATGTTTGCATACAAACATATTCCAGCTTTCATTTAATAAAATTCTAAAAGGTTTCCAAAATTGTGACTCCCAGATTAAAATACAAATACACTCAGAAACTTAGATCAATCATCTTCGTTGCCTGAGATTGCTTCCTTACACACTGCTGATATATACGTTAATAATTTAAACAAATACAACTGGAGGTATGTATTTGTAGCATTCCATTATCAGCTAAATGTGATCCCAAAAAAGTAAAATAAATGCACAAGCACAAACCACGCTATTAATATTTGTGTATGTGCGTGTGTGCGTGAGTGCGCGCGCGTGTGTGTGTGTTTGTGCGCGCATGCATTTATGTAATATAATGTGTAATGTCCATTTTGTTTATTTACCTCCACAATACTTTCTATTTTCTATTCCACTCACGTGATTTATTTTTTACTAATTGGCTATTTGAAGAGCGAGATTTAAATCAAACAGAATAAAGCAATATTTTCCAGACGTTTCGTGCATAAATGATCCCACAGTAGCCATATCTGAAAAGATAAATGTCATATTCTCTGCGCTCACGGCTCATTAACCCTTAAAATCCCACGAGAGCTGGACACATCCAATGCTGGCTTTCACGTCATTAATTTAAAGTTTCAGTGTTGGCATGACATACACCATCATGAGAATTTAACAACTGCCAGCCATTAGCGTTACCTTGACAACCTTGACAAATCTGAGTTAACTTAATGAATTAATACAATTATTCATTTGTTTTGTGTGAGTTGTAACAGCTAATTCTGTCTATTTTTATTTTGTCACTATTTATTGATAATAAGTACTTGTTTACCTTTCTGTTTTGCTTTCGCTCGCCTTGAACCCGAGCGTAATCCACAATGTGATACGGAAACTTCACTATTTGTACCTGCTAGTACTAGTGAGTGCACTGGATTAATTTTAGCGTAAGGGTTAGATGTCCCTATTCCTAATAACAATGGCCATCAGACGAACGGACTGCGACTTCTGAGGTATTTGTAATCTCATTGATCACTAGGTTTTGTACGACTCAACGTTTTTGATACAATATGTATATAAATGCTACCGACAAACGAATATTAATGTAACCAAAACTGTAGTAATACATATTAGTAGATTTCCTGCTCCACTAAATATACTGACAAATAAATACATCTCACAAGTTAAACAATTTAAATGCGTAGGAGGTATGATTACAGCAGATGGCAGAATAGTCAAATAAATCAAAATCATATGTCAAAAAGCAACTATCACCAACACTGAAACATCCAAATTTACCTATGTCAGCTGAAAGACAGATAATAAAAACATATTCACATTAAATTATACTACCAATGTCAAACTTAGACATTATTCAAATTACCCATCCACAAAATCAACACTTGCGAGATGAGATGCTTGAGAAGAGCTGCGAACTGAACTATCAGAGACAGAATAAGAAATGATGTTATCAGACAGACAGCGGATCAAAACATTGTGCACATATATTGAAAGGAAGATCACATGGTTGGACCATCTTGTTAGAATGCAACACCATCAACTACCAGCACTGTCGCTACATCAAAGAAGATATGATGCGATAACAAGAGGATGACGGAGAAGACAATGCATTGACGACATCAAAGATAGTTATACAATCAAATGGAATGATAATATTCAGTGCCATCCATCCCTCACTGGGATATCAATTATCCCTCCCCCCCCCCCCCACCCTTTTTCCGCGACGCTTAACGGCAAAAGTGGAAGATGATGGTGAACATTTCCGTAGCTGTACGTAAATTATATATCTACATATGTATTGTTACAATATTATTTTAGATTAGAGTTATGTCAACCAGTATGAAGCATCTGTATTTATTAATGATTTCTAAGCATTACAAGAAATCTGTCTCAAGTATAAGAATGGAGATTGAGGCAGTCTGAGTTCCATCGGGTGCTTTCAGAGATGATATTAAGAAGAGAGTTTCCTGATCAACTTTCAACATTTTCGCATATAGATTAAAAAAAGATAGCTTTTGGTAGACCACACGGAACAATTCACCCTTCATCGCTGGTGTAGGATTTTATGGCCTGTTGGTACACACACTTTTTTGGTAAAACAAATTTTAGTCAGGTCCTAGTCATATATGACTGAGCTACCGAATAACAGCAGACGGTACTACCTGCTTTCTTTCAGTGCCGAATGTTGGGCGGCGCTCACCAAACCTGACACCCCTCATTGTACCAACGGCTTTGTACAGAACAGCGCAACTGGGAGAGTACAGGTCGTATCCTAGTGCGAGGAATTGCAAACTAATGACTACATGTCATGTCAGGGCAGACCAGAAACCAAAGCTTCGGCCGGCAACTGATCTAGTATCGAAGCTCCGACAGGCGGACAATTAGAGCATTTATTTGCTGATCCGGCAGCTTCTTCAGTTTATCTTGTGTCAGAAGTATTAGTGTTACTTTTCCTCTGGAGTAAACTAGGCAGGTTGAGAAAGGTATCACGCTGCATGTGCAAAATGTCAAAGATGTCTCTGAATTCAGCTCAAGCTTTTTTTTTTTTTTTTTGAATAGGTATATTTCCATTTCACAAACTGTTGTCTCTCAAGACGGTAAGGTGCCAGTCAGGCACACAAAATGGTGACAATGCTGCCCATACTAAAAAAAAAAAAAAAAAAACACGTACTGTAGAGAACGCAATATTTCGTAATGGCGAAATATTTAACACGATAAATAGCTTAATGATGTCACTGCAGTTAAAATGAAAGCGAACAAAAGATTATTTGCTAGAAAAGTGAGTCGATATAGTCCGGCTTGAGTGGTACTATCCACGTTATCACTGGAGTGTCAATTGATCTATAAAATAAGGGCTTGCACTGTACGGCCAATACTCCTCAAGACGAAAAAAAAGGCGTCCTTTACTGTACTTACTCTATAATACTTGGCCGCCTCTGTGTCCCCAGGAGTCCTAAAATTGTGAGGCTAGCACCATATACCTAATATGCCTCAAAGCGTGGACAAGTGCCCTTTACAGTTTACGAGGAGTTGCGGTGGCGTAGTGGTTAGTGCTCTTGCCTATCAAGACAGTTGCCAGATTCAATTCTAGCGCTGTCAGGAATCCTTGCTCCAACCAGCGCGGCTCGGGTGTCCGCCCAGCCTATACAGTAGTAGCAGACCATTTTCAAAATTGTATCGGGATTGCCTGCGTTGGAAATATGACGAAAAATAGCTCGGTCATCCCTTCTTTACTGTCACTTTACCTTAGTACTTTACTGTCCCATTACCTTAGTATTTTACTGTCCTTTACCTTAGTATTGTACTGTCCCTTTTCCTTAATATTTTACAGTCCTTTTATCTAGGTACTTCCCTGATGCTTTGGAGATGTTTAGTTCCAAGAAAATGCAACATAGAAATGTCTGAACGGTAAATACGACTAGAGTAAACATAACTGTTTTTCATCCGTTTTGTTGTTTTAAACGGCAACGGCGGTAGGAGGCATTCAAATCAACGGGCAAAATGATTCACGGGCAAGACAGCGTTTTCATGTAAAGTGTTGTGGAACGAAATGAGCACGGCAAGGCACGTAGAGCGCCCTTGTCATCCACTGCACCTGTTTTCATCTCCGGTCTTGAACTGTCTTGCCACTGGATTCTGATGCACCCAGTGCAAAGAGTGTGGTCGACGAATTGGGCATCTCTTCCTCACTTTAATCCAATTCATTGTGCAAGTTATTCTTCATCATTCTTGTTTTAAATACGATACTGGAACCTGGCAGTGTAAGCAGTCTAGGAGATTGGACAGTGTTAATCCGGGTCTCCGTACACTACACAGGCACGGTAGCGCAGTGACTAGCTCGCTGATCTGTCGTCCCTGTCGAATGTAAGACGGGCCTGCGTGCCCAATTTGTTACCCTTTTAAAATAAAGTTTGTTCGTTCGTTCGTTCGTTCGTTCCCTGTAGACACATGTTCGAATCCCCTTAGAGACAGGGAATTGTTTGTTTGAGTTTCATTGAGATAGGCCGAGTCAAAAATAGCACAAGGGCATTTCTTGAGAATTAAAGGCTGCCTACATGACATTGACCACATGGGTGGCATGGAGTGAACATGTGTCCGCTACTTGCATGTATTTACTGTACACACTGTATGATATCCCTAACTAGATATGTCACTTTGTATGACTTGAGTTAGTGTAGGAATGTTACCGTTCCATCTATTTAACATAATGTCTGAGTATTCCTAGAACGGAGGAGTTGGTGTAATGGTTAGAACGGTACGCTGACCATGGTGTCAGAACAGACAGAGAAAGGTTGGATGCCAGTTCTCGTCGCTCGCTACAGATTGGGGAAAAGTGGTTACCCCTACCGCCGTTAACAAACATATGAGTGTCCTTACATTTCATATACCCACACAGATTTTAACTATGGGATCTGTTTATAAAGAGTATTTCAAATCATAAATAAAATATTAATCTTCAAAGTTTTTCAACTCACAGTCATCAGCAACTATTAAATGTTAAATCCTTTTTCTTGTCTACACTGATGATTCCTCAATGCTGACATCTTAGCTAAATAAACAACATCTGCTGGAACTGTTATGTAATCGCCTCTTACTCCCATAAAAATAAACGTTTAAACTAATCACACACTCTTCAACTGTCACAATACAAATAACGTAAGATAATTACAAGGATGGTATCACTAATATCCCTTATCATTGTCGTCGTTGTAATAGTTCTTTATGGCAGGTTTCTGTACAAACGCCTCTTTGGTCTCGTAGACCGGACTGTACTGGGTTGGGACGAAGTCATCATAGCCCTTGTCTGTGGATCCGTAGTTGATGCTGCCGCCTTTCTTGTCGGTGGTGTGGTTACTGAACTTCCATGTTTCATCATCGGGTCTGGAAAGCAAAGCGGACATTTGAAACCAGGTATCAGGCAGGTTAAAACAAAAATACAATAGACTGATCATCAATTAAATGTCACTTCTAGATGTTCACGTGGGACTCCGTGGCCAAGTGGTCAAGCCGCCTGTCTCACACTTCAAAGGTCGTGGGTTCTTTCCTGGACCCAGTTATTCGGTTCACGAACATAGTTTTCTAGAAGACTTCTAGGGGATCGTTACTGGAGCTACAGAGTTCGTGTTCTGTGAGAGGCTTTCAACTGACTTCTCTGTAGAAATACTGGTAGTCTACGTCTTACGTCTCTTCCCGTAGAATGAAGTCTAACCTCTAGACTTTAAACCCACCTTTACATGCAGTGGATGGTGGTAAACATAAATGGTCTTATGTATTAATTGAATGTTGATTATTTTGACTTGTTTGTTACTGGGATCCTCTTCATCGCAACCTGTAATTATCCTTTAGGGTTCCAATCTCTTTCCTTTTTAAGTCGCACCAGAATATTTTCAGGGAAGACCGCGCATACTGTAGCACCTTTGACGAACAAGTTAAAGAATTAAATGACAACGGCATTTGATATAAAACCACTACTGTAACATACTAACAGGCTAGCCAGTACAATGGCTTTGAACGTAATAGAATATCCTTAGATACACAGGGATGTCTCCAGAAATGCTCGTCTCCTCCCATAGATCTCGAAGACACACACAGAGCATCTCAGCACGATGCATTGGGGTGCAACTCCTACACTATTCAGTTGGACTAAAATGTTGACTTCTCGTCCTTGACTTGGGGACGTAAATTACAATACCTCTGAAGCCGGTGTGGGTTTGCCTGATGGCGAGGCACACTCTAACTCTTCAGTGCGATGATTTTTCGGAGGGTTCATCTAAGTCCTAAACATGGCTTACATCTATGGGAATGAGGCTGGTGTAGGCCCGCTACCTGAGTACTACCCCCACGAGGACTGTTTCAAATCTCTCCCTCCCCTCTCCAGGTCTAGAAATCTGTGTGAAGAGGTAGTCTCCGTGGCGACGAGTTTACGCCGGCTGCCTCGAGTTCGGAAACTTGTGAGTTCGATTTCGGCCTATGTCGTTCGGTTCACGGGTGCAATTTTATCCGAGACTCCTGGGGATCGTCGCTGGAGCTACTGGGTTCGTGCTTTGTGCGACGCTTTTGGCAGTCAGGCATGAGGAAAGAGAGTGAGCCATATCGGATAAACTCAATGCAACGAAGTTAGGCTCTTGCCTTGTATAAGTATTGTTTTTCTAATCTGTGTGCAAGACCGACACTGGGCTTTACATTTGAGATGTGGTCATGTTATGATTCAGCAGAATACATACAGACTGGCTGGGATTTGACCTAGGATGATCGTGTTTCCTTCACATGCTTTAGATACTTAATTATTAACACTTCTTCCCAGAGGGAAATTATTCTTATAACACGCAGATGTTAAGACAGTAACCAACTATAAACAAATTAACTGATGTGCGTCCATGAAAACTCCTTACTTTAATGTATGTTCTGGCCTCCAGGTTTCCTCTCCAGGTGGCTCTGCCCAGGGCTGCTTCTCACCAGAGGCAAAGATGCCATAGAAGATCACTCCAGCGAAGTGGATGAGACTGGCGATAAGGAATACATACTGCCACTCTGTCTTGGCCTGTTGAAGAGTTACACAACAGAGGTTAGCAACAGTATTCAGACCATCACGTATAACGCCACGTTAATTATTTCGGAAATTAATTACGAGTTATTTTGTAACGTGTCAATCATCCACATATAGAAATAGCAATTATTGGTGTCCTCTGAGACCAGCGAAATTTCCATGAGTAGCAATATACATTGATCGGTTCTCATAGAACATGAAAACAAGAAGAAGAGATTAAATGACACACTAGACAATATAAAAACAAAATTAAGCTATGGTGTGGTCACATCAGGATTGCAATCTGCCAAGTTTAAATGAAGACATTGCTGCCCTGAATGAACAAGTGTACCTCGAGGTATCGTCATTTACACACCACTACCGTCATTTATACACCTCTGCCCTCATTTATACACCACTGAATAAGATGTATTGACCAGACAGACAGTTCATACATTTGAACCCACACGTATCAAATAATGATGGAATTTGGATCCAACGACTGAAATAGCACCAGAAATATGTTGTTTTTTGTGTGTTTAGTTTTGTTGCATATATCCCTTACATGACGTTGCAGTCAACATCAGCATTTTTCAGCTGCTGTTGATGTACTAGGCAAGATTATGCTCAATAGTTTGCCATTGCTTTCTGAGCGACAGGCTCACATACCCCATAAGTTACCAACGCGGCGAGAACCGCTACCGATTCTCGCGCAGGTTACGTTACTCACGATAATATACAGGATTACGGAGAAAGACGTTAACGCCTAGGCCAGGGAGAGCGGCTCCAGAAATATTAGCCAATATAATTTCAACTAACAAACACATCGATCCGTTATACTGGGTCTAGAATATTACGAACATGTAAAACGAAACATGACTGGCTGGTTCCATTGTGATATTATTTTGTATAACAGCTCTAGGGACTGAGTCTTCATCCGTAAACATGAACAATGTAGACTATTCTGGGCGTGTAGCCAGAATACTTCAAGACGGGTATTCACTTACAATAGCAATCTCAGACTTCGCTGAAGATAATGGTAATTAATGCTAGGTGGGTATGGAAGAGAAAACTTCCACATTTTCTACCAAGCCTTAAGCTATGGAGTTGTCAGCATGGACTACACGATAAGAGAACTTAATAGCCTAGAAATGTTTGATGATGATGAGAATGCTAAAACTTAGCAATAAAACTATAGACAAACACTTGATGTTCACTACACAATGGAGTACGCGTCAATGTATTATATGTCATGTCATATCCCGCACAGGGAAGACCTGGTAGCGCAGTGGCTAGGCATTTGCCTGCTGGCCTTGTGGTCATGGGTTTGAATTAGCATCGAGGTGGACTTAACATTAGCCTGGGCTCCCGTTGGACCCAATTCTAAACTGATACCAGGAAATGCCTTGGGGAAGTAAGGCGACATGCATGAAACTGACATCACACCTCGAGTGACGATTGGGCATTACACCATATGTCCAAAACATCTTAAAGTGTGTAATAGGGCCTCTTTTATTTTCACGGTTCTTTTTTATTTTACAATACTAAGCTTTTATGTTAAAATACAGTTAGTTGCGTATCTTTTACAGGATGTCGCAGTCTAATCCAGCATTGTTTGCTGTTGTAATCTCTTGGCAAGTTTACGTTCAGTATCTTGCCAATGCTTTCTGAACGACCGGCACCCATACCATTTCGTAAAAAACCAATGCAAGACGGTCTGCTGCCATGTCCACTACATCTGTGTTCCGAACGCGGATATGCGGGATTACGAAGTGCGTCCGTAACTCTTTCGCCACGGAGCCGGTTGCCTATTATAGCCAATGACAAATGCAATGTTACAACTCCACAAGCATCATCATCATCATGATCATTATCGTTAACCTCATCATGATCAGTATCGTCATCATCATCATCATTATCGTTATCATCATCATCATCATCATTATCGTCATTATCATCTTCATCATCACCATTATCGTCATCATCATCATCAAGATCATTATCGTTACCATTATCGTTTTCATCATCATTATTATTATCGTTAACATCGTCATCATTATCGTCATTATCATCTTCATCATCACCATTATCGTTATCATCATCTTCATCATTATCGTCATTATCATCATTATTACCGTCATCATCATCATGCTCATTATCGTCAACATTATCGTTTTCACCATCATCATTAACGTCAATATCATCATCGTCATCAATTAACTTCATCATCATCATGATCATCCTCATTATCGTCATCACCACCATCATACTTATCATCATCATTATCATTATCATCATCATCATCAGTATCATCACCATCAGAAGCAGGCTGATCAGCCTGAAGATCTACATCATGATAGTATAATAATGTCACACCACAAGCCAAATTTCTCAACAATTCTATTCAGCATTACGTTCCCAATAGCCTAGTTTACAGTTAGTTCGTTCGCTTTCTTTCTGGTCATTCAATGGTGACCATATTTCTGTTTCATGTACTTCTCTCCTTCCCAACCAACGTCACTATATTCTAAACAGTTTCATCGTTTCTGAAGTCCACCACCCATATACTAATTCTTAATATCATCTTCCAAAATATTTGTAGGGCTGCCTAAGAATAATATTGTTCTCCACTCCAGGAAATTAATTATTTTTCTCAATAAAGAAACTGGGACAAAGGCTGTTCAAAGACAACAAAGTAACCAATGTACCGAGAACCACTTCAAGGGCCAAGAACTCTCATTTCTTGTGGACATTTTCATCACCAGAATATTTTTTCCTTACAAGAGTTACCTCCTGGAAGTGATTAGTTTGATATTATATTCGCGTGACGTAAGACAAACAATATCAAATTTAAAAAAAAAGCCCAATAACTCCTACTCTGGCGAAGAGGACACCAGAAGCTAGTGAACACTTTGATGAAAAGAACGCAGCCTATAACGCTGTTGTCGTTAGCTGCACAGACCGTCAAATTAAGTTAGCTCGCGACTCATAAATAAACCATACACACGTCTGACGATGGCGTTTGAGAGGAATGTCGGATAGGGCGCCGGGGTTTGTCGGACAGAACTTACTGGAGAACCCGCTGGAGTCGAAC
Source organism: Cepaea hortensis (assembly GCA_963921405.1). Classification (NCBI taxonomy): domain Eukaryota; kingdom Metazoa; phylum Mollusca; class Gastropoda; order Stylommatophora; family Helicidae; genus Cepaea; species Cepaea hortensis. The sequence continues at coordinate 166,088,411 of OY992876.1, read as the reverse complement.
GTGTGAAGTACCACAGCTGATGTGGGGGACTTCGGAGAGATATTCCCGGCACGTGGAAATTACTTCCTCGCGCCTTTTACATCTGCTCTCCAATTTCTCTAATTTTGACGGGTCTGGGGGTTCGGCATGGGAAGATAGGGGGTGCAAGGACGGGGGTGACAGCAGACGCGAGCTCAGAGTAGGACAGGAAGTTGACGACTTGTAATTTGTCATGAATTGAATCGCAAATACACATAATCATAATGTAAATGGAGTGTTCTTTGCAGGACGTTGTCGTGAACCGTAAGTTGATTTTGAAGCCAATTTTACGGACTTTGCTTTCTGAACGAGAAGTCAAGATTTAAATCCAAGTGATCAGTTTAGGGAATTAACCCACTACCCCGCCATCAGAGGACTCGCCTGCCGACAAGGAGGTCATATGTTAGACCGGCAGATGGGCGAATCTGGATTTTTCCAAATTTACCTGGCCTCCCAGGTGGACCCAGCCTGACCTGTGCACCCAGATTGTCTTTCTTAGGAGGTGAAGGCGGCAGGTGTGGTTGTGACGTCATAGTCCACCAAGTACCGAGTGGTGCATACACATATGGGTCTATCTCCGGATGCCCGATACCTCTTTAGGCGGGAAAAGTGAGGGGGTCCTGTACTCTACTTACACACTCACACAAATACAACCATATCTACACACACCTACACACACACACACACTCACACACACACAGACACACACACACACATATATATATATATATATATATATATATATATATATATATATATATATATATATATATACAGATACAACACACGACCGATAGCGGGGTGGGCGTGGCTCAGTGGCCAAGTAGTCCAATCGTGAGCCTCGTTCTTCGAAAGTCATGGGTTCGCTTTCAGACTCCATCATTCGTTTCCCCGGTAACATTCTCTCGGAGACTATGTGGGGTCGTCGCTGGAGCTAAGGAGTTCCTGCTCTGTTAGATACTGTCGGCAGGCCGCTCTACATAAAGAGCCAGAGACTTGCGGGCTAAAACCCAGTGCAGTGAAGTCGATTATCTTGCGTTGATTGAACCCTTAGACGTGTACATAGATACACACATACACAATAAGTGTGCGGCATGTCTTATGCGTACAGTAGCTCTGATCACAAACAATCTTAATGACACTCGATCCTGCGTTAGCTCACTGGCCTCATCTATTGTCGTATTCCGGTTTTCTTTACTGTTCTGTTTCTACGATCGTCTTGTCGATACCTGCCTGGTCTTCCGGGAGCCGTGCCTTCTATTACCGCTTTCTAAACAACTCTTGCGTTTAATGCGACTACTGTTCTCCAGTTTCTGAGATAGGATATTGTTTATGGATAATGTACTCGAATTTCTGAGATAGAATATTGTTTATGGCTAGTGTCTTCCAGTTTCTGAGATAGAATATTGTTTATGGGCTAGTTTTCGTCAATACATGTCTATTATTAAATAACTGTGGGCTTATGCTGCTAGTCGAGGATGTTCTCACAACATGCATGTAAGAGTTTAGCTCGAAAAGGGGTTATCCCTTTCTAACGTTAGTGAAACGGTATTGATTTAATGTCATATTTTGCTGCTCAGAAGTTTACCTCTGTTAATTTGCTAATGTTGCCCAGAACAAATGTTCCCGTCTCTTAACTCTATACAAAGGAACTCACCAGGTGATTTTTGTTTACAGCATGTATAATGTGCTTTTCTTAATATCTTCTGTTCCTGACAATTGCTGCATTATCTCAGGATATTAATAATGCTACTTTAACTCGTTCTATAATATCGTGATATTATTCTATTGTCATCAAATTCAGACATTAATATGTAAATTACAAACGATGGAAAATAAAATAGTTAAAGTAACAACAGCCTAGGAAAGAAACAGTTAACTTCTTCATTGTAATGTCCTCTATTTGTGTGACTTGCTTTGAAGAATTCTAATCGTCATCATCATCGTAATCTTCTTCTTCACCATCGTCATCATTGAATGCCTTGTCGACTTGCACGGGCAGTTATGTTGTTCCCCATCTTGCAATATCCAACAGCGCGTGTCACTTCATGTGCTGGAACGTTACCGTGCCGTGACAACATTCTGTGAAGACTCTACTTCCTTCTCTCTCTCTCTCCACAGATCTTTCCAGTTGTCACAACATGCTCCAAATTTCTCTTATTATTATGTGGACACAAAATGACCTCTGTTTCATTCTATTGTTTGTCATAATGTGTACCTTTCTCTCTCTCTCTCTCTCTCTCTCTCTCTCTCTCTCTCTCTCTCTCTCTCTCTCTCTCTCCCTCCCCCCCCCCCCCCCCCCGCGCGCTTCTCCATGACCAGCATTTATTATGCATCTATTCCGGTTTGGATCACGAACAAACTGATTCCTTTAAGGTTTTCACTGGTCTCGCATAGTCTGTCTGGAAGGAATTTAATAAACTAATGTTTCCATTTTCATTTACTTTGCTAGGATATTTTTCAATGATTCTTTTTCAATAGCCTTACTTTTGTGTGCGCTGATGGCCAGGTAGGGCGCAAAACCCTACATCGGAATTAAGTTGAGTTAAATGTTGACTTCTCTGACAGAAACTAACAGCAAACTACTGAACGCAAAATTGTCTAGAAATCATCCTCGGGTTGACTGCAACGTGCTGCCAAGAACATACATAATTTCTTTTAAATGTCTTCTTGGCTTCCAGTTGTATCAGGTGAGATTACGCTTGCTTAATAACAAAAGGAGTGACCTATCACAAAACAATTAAATTACACAGTTGTATCAGATGAGATTATGTAACACAGGGAGTGACCTATCACAAAACAATAACAGTAAACAGTTGTATCACATGATATTATGTATGTATAAGTAACACAAGAAGTTACCTATCTCAAAACAATAACAATACACATTTGTATCAGATAACATTATGTATGCATAAATAACACAAGGAGTGACCTATCGGAAAACAATAAAGCCTAGGATGTCATCCTACTCACCCTTTCAACGTCGTCCCTAGCATCGTTAGTGATACTCTGGACGACGATTGGACACAGCATTCCGGCCAGAGTCCCTACAGAGTTGGACAGTCCCATCAAAATACTGGCATATCTGGGAGCAATGTCCAGATGATTGACGTTGAACCCTGGGAGAGTCAATCAGAACTTTATTAATGGGTAAATATAAAGTATTTTATGTAACACAGCTCTCAAACATGATACTGATCACATCATATACCAAGTGCCGATTGGGTTGTAAAACAACATGAGCACCATATGTCCAATGCGCCATACGGTGTAAAATTATCTTTTAGTTACCCTTGCTAACATAACTTTGTTATTGTTTTGTTTATTTTCATTACGACATCCGTATCATTGCTGATGTGTGCCGGGAAGGGTTTTCTCAGTTGAGGTATCAAGGCTGCTTGTCCAGGCATTCGCGACGCCAAGTACAGGCTAGGGTTTACTTTAAACTTTAAACCATCGCCGAGCTCTACTAAATGATATAGCAGACGTCTCATGAGGTATTTTTTAAATATAGTTGTTACTGCTAAAGGACTGTTTTGTTTTATTCTTTTAAACTTTTTGCAAAATGTCTACTGATGTGAAAGCCCCTCTTGCCTTTTGTTTTCTTATTTTAATTTAGTTGTCAATGAACAGATCTGTCAGAAATTACATAGGTGACGATGGGGTGTGATTCTGTGTAAGAATACTGAGAACAATACAAGCGTAATTACGACATTTCGTCAGACATCAGCCCGAGGAAAGAATAGACTTATCCATGTGCTATAGTTCTGTATAAGAATACTGAGAACAATACACGTGTAATTACGACATTTCGTCAGACATCAGCACGAGGAAAGAATAGACTAACCCATGTGCTATAGTTCTGTATAAGAATACTGAGAACAATACACGTGTAATTACGACATTTCGTCAGACATCAGCCCGAGGAAAGAATAGACTAACCCATGTGCTATAGTTCTGTGTAAGAAAACTGAGAACAATACAAGCGTAATTACGACATTTCGTCAGACATCAGCCCGAGGAAAGAATAGACTTACCCATGTGCTATAGTTCTGTATAGGAATACTGAGAACAATACACGTGTAATTACGACATTGTCGTCAGACATCAGCCCGAGGAAAGAATAAACTTATCCATATGCTATAGTTCTGTATAAGAATACTGAGAAAAATACAAGCGTATCTCGTCAGGTACTTACTGCAGATGTCACACAACATAGAGTAACATAATTAAAATCATCGTTCAAGCTGAAGTATACACATGTTCACACAGTAATATCAGTTGTTTACCATGGTAATTTTAAACTGACTATCATGTCTTTCTGTTTGCACAAAATTGGCTTGTGCAGGTGGATCATTATCGCTTCTGCAAACTTTAACAAACGACTATTTTGTGTATGAAACAACACGCGAAAAGCACTGTCTCTTTCAATGACATGACCGGTTTCCAAGCGATGGGATCATGGGAAGTGTGACACACCACAATTATAAACTTCCGTCGTCGTCCATTGCACGTCATGTCTTGGAAACCGGTTGGTCTACACACACACACACACACACACACACACACACACACACACACACACACACACACACACACACACACACACACACACGTATATATATATATATATATATATATATATATATATATATATATATATATATATATATATGCCGGTCTCTCTGACTGAGAGGTTACACCACTTTCTCCGTAATACCGTTTATCCAGGCAAGATCTCGCAGCGAGGCGAGAACTAGAAGCGGTTCGACCCGCGCTCGTGACTTGCGGGATAATGAGCCGGCCGCTCAGAAAGCAATGGCAAACTACTGATCGTAATCTTGCCAAGAAATCAACATACAGCTGACAGATGCTGATGTTGACAGCGATGTCCTGTAAAGGATATGCAAAATAAAAAATTTTAATATATATATATATATATACGCTCGCACACACATATGTAAAAACTCACGACATTCCTTGCCAATCCCCACACTGCAAGCGTGATAATTTAATTTTAAATAAAGCTTATCCCATTGGATAGGCCAATGCATTATGCATGCGAGACAGGCAGATATAATTTGATTCAATATATATTTAATTTGTTACGGGCAAGGACAAGGCGTGTCCGCTGATACTATTAAATTCAGACTGCAGGATTTGTTTCTGTATATTTTAAAGCAAGTTGAAACGTCCCTTGAAGCAAACGGGCAAGATGGGACTCGGATGACCACGGAAACCAGGCACAAATATGCTAATGGTGTACATAAGAGATATCAACGGCTGCGGTATCTTTACATCCATTGAAATAGATACAGATAGTCACATAGCCGATACTACGCGTGGGGTTTGAAGTG
>OY992876.1:165995533-166078033 GCA_963921405.1 Cepaea hortensis | reverse complement strand
TATTCCTTCGGGAGACTCGGGTTCGAATCCTTGGTAAGGTGTGGGATTTTTTTCTGTCGGGGGCACAAAGAAAATTCTAACCTGCACAGTTCGAGGCGACTGCACTAGCCAGGCGGCCTTAATTCCTCAGGCTGAAACACCCCTCCCCTTGCCCCTGCCATACATCGCAAGGTACTATATTAGCAGTATATGACAGTTTTGACAGTTGAAATACTAAAGAACAAACATGTATCAGTAACTACTAAGAATGCACTTTACAACACAATCTTCCTACAAACTCAATGCTACCAATGCCAAACCTGGACAATGACAGAAAAAGAGAAAAGAAAAATCACAACAACAGAAATGAGGTTCCTGAGAAGAATACTCAACGTATCAAGAAGAGATAAGATCAGAAATGAAGAAATCAGGACTAAAGTGGGGGTTAAAGCAGCACTAGATTTTATTAGAAAGCAGCAAGTCAAATGGTTCGGCCATGCAAGTAGGTTACCAGTCAACAGTATACCACAACAAGCAATGATGTACAGACCAGATGGAAACAGAGGAAGAGGCCGACCACGTAAACGTTGGACGGAGGGAATAGCAGAGTCCATGGGAATATCGATATATGAAGCCCATAATCGGGCACTCTCACGAAGTTTATACTTCACCTCGACACCGCAAGGTACAAGAGGAACATGATGAGATGAGATGAGATGATTCAGAGCCATTCAGAAACATAATCGCAAGTATCATTAAGTCTTTGTGAAAGGTCAACAAAGATGCGAATGAAACAATTTAGAAAGGAAAGGAGTCATGCGAGCAGCTATGTACGTTACTATGACAGAAGTGTCAGAGTGTTAAGGAGGACGACTTGTGAAAACAAGTGAGCATTGTTTTCACAAGTCGCTTTAAAAAGTCGCTCGACTTTTTGAAGCAACTTGTGAAAACAATGCTGGCGTTATCAGTTAAAACAACACTCCATTCTTGAGAACCGCACTGGCGCGTGAAAGGTTAAAAGGTGTGACTGCCAATGAGTACCTCACTGATTACGACATAACTTAATTGGGAGCATTTTTTGGTCACTTTATGAGAAAAAATACATTTGAGAACTTGGTGACAACTGGCAGGATCGAGGGAAAGAGAACAAGAGGAAGACAGAGAAGTAAATACCTGGATGGTTTGGCCACGTGGCATGATCGAATGAGATGGTGAAACATGACCGCCCATGCTTAGCAGCATGGCATACGATGATGATGAATTGGAGGCAGTAGACAGTACTAAACATTGGCTGGTATGAACAAGACGGTAGTCAAAATAAGAAGTCGCTTTAAAGGTGTGAAATGTGAGTTCACCAAACTGAATAGTAGATGAGGTGCCAACAGTTTGTCAACTATTGCCGGGCATGTGTTTACTAATTAGGATGTCAGGAGGCATCTCAGGTTGGCAATCCATCACGGACATGCGGTGATACGTCCTGTATATATTCTAGGGCTTGGTAATTCACAAGCCCAGGAAACAAACATTCGCAGCCCTACCAACACAAGCAGAAGTACGAAATACACCGTAAGTGCCCCAACTTTAACCACATCGATAAGTCGACGGGTGAATGGGGCCGAAACATCTTTTCCCAAGAATTGGATTTGGAATTCACAATCTCATAATTACCCCCTATGAAGAACAACGACTTTCAAATTAATAATCTTGTGAGGTTAAAACCGTGGGCAGCTGCTATTTGTGGCTGACTCAGTCACAGGATTATTAATCGGAGGCATGAATGGACCCTAATATAATTTCTCTTTGAGGTTGAACGGGGTAGCGTAGAATCGATCAGATCGTCTACTGGAGGATCCTGTTAAAAGCGATATTTTAATGTGTATATATCATACTTAAAGCATTATTATCTTGGAAACATTCAGCGGTGGTTTCCCCTAGTATTCCTCTGGTTTGTGTATGATTGACTCCACTAGTTTAAAAAAGGCAGACCCTGCAAGGCAGACCCTGCAAGGCAGATCACAAACATCAGAAAGAGGCAGTCATAATCTTTCGGTCACATTATCAGAAGACAACAACTGTAACATATTGTGACAATCGGAAGGATTTGTGGAAACAGAGATGGAGGAAGACAGCGCGAGAAAATTCTTGGCGGTCTTGTGTCATGTCACAGAAGGGAGTCAACACTTGAACTGATCCATGCCTTCGGAGATCGCAATTTGTGGAGAAGCATGATCGCCATCTCCAGCCGCCAAGGTATTTGATGGTGCTGATGGTGCTATAACATATGTTGTTTTATATCATACGTCGCTAAATCTTGATTCGAGTTGTCTAAAATGTTCTATAGATTTTATATGAACTATTCAACCAAGTAAAGACAGTGTCTGTGTCTGTAAATTTTCGTTTCGTCTGTCTAATTTCAATTACTTGTATTAGGGCTGTACTTTATCATCTTGTTATATGTAGTTATGCCACTATATTTCCGTTATTCTTACCACGAACGTGAGAATATCGGGTTACGCTCTGGGTATTTTCCGGGCATTTTTCATAATATCGTTATACGCAATGTATTTATGATGATTAAAATTGGTTTAACACACCGAGGTGATTGTCCTGTTCTTATTTATTATGAATAAAGTTCTTTAAGCAGATTTCATACTATTATAGTGTACTGCAGTTGTAATATGTGAAAGATTTGAAACAAACCCCAGGTGAATAGTACATCATTGTAATTGTGTTTACAGCATAAGTGTTATGTTGTATACAGCATTGTCAAACTATGCGATGGGGATATGGTGTGCAAGGGCATTACAGATGCGTGATGAACGTGCGTTCATTGAAACTCACGTGAGGCTGACATGGCGACTGATAACCGACAAATAAGCCCGGAGATCAGGCGCTCTTATGACTGGCACCTTGCCGTCTTGACAGACGATAGTTTGTAAAATGGAGTTATACCTCTCAATAACACAAAGCATGGGCTGGATTTAGAGACCATGTGTCGCCCATGCAATATAATCCCTATCTCGGCCTGTCTAGTGTACTCCAGAGGAAAGATAAACCAATACGTCTGGAACAAGACAAGCTGCAGAAGCTGCCGGATCAGCAAAGCAATGCTCTAACTCTCTTCCTTTCGGAGCTTCAGTCCTAGACCAGTTGCCAACCAAGGCTTAGGACCTGGTCTGCCCTGCCATGGCATTTAGTCTTCAGGTTGCATTTCCTCGCACTAGGACGAGGCTTGTACCCTCCCAATTGCGCTCCTCCGCCCGAAGCCGTTGGCACCATGTGGGGTGTCGGTTTTGGTAAGCGTCGCCCAACATCCCGCGCTAACAGAAGCAGGTAGTACCGTCTACTGTCATACGGTAGCTCAGCCATATCTAAATAAGACCTGACATCGTTCTTATATTGACACTGTTAAAACCCTTAATCTGCTGAAATAACTTTCATGAAGCAGCAGCTGCAAAATATTGTGGGTATGAATGAGAGACAAGAACTTAGAACGCTCCATTCATATTAAGTCTGTTCAGTATGAAAGCAGCAAATTTAAGGACTGGACCTGTTCGACCGAGTGAGACAGAAATAGGCGGAGAGCGTAGAGCGAGAGTAAAAGCGGTGAACCTGGATAAGATACACTGTTTAAATTATCACCATGTTTGTGTCTGTGTATGTTGGTATAGGAATAGATATAATTTCATATGTGTAGATCCCAAAAACTACACATTCTTGTCCGTCTATTCCTAGCTCTCAAACACAGCGCCATGATACACTATCCCGTTTATTTAGACGAGGAAAGACCCGATGGAGAAACGACGTTGCATTCGTAAAGAACACTTTTGCAACTGATCCAACGAGAAACCTCAGAGTGTGGTATGTCTTTCCGTTATAAAGTAAACAATATAAAATAACACAAAATAATGCATTGTCCGGTCCCCAACATAAAGGTTAGGCATTGAACCGTTAAGTCTACGGTTTGCATTCGCATTTCCTCATGTTGGACTGGTAGTATACTGTTCCGTCGCCCTGCTACCGAGTGAGTGCGTGGAGCGAAACTGTGAGCTGTGACATTCGTGTGGAATGCTTTTAAATCTGTCCGCTGTTGTTTTCACAGTGAATTGCATGTTCGGAACAATGGCCGGCGGTCGCTGAATTGATTGGTGTGCTTTTTCGGTTCACGAGTGCATTTTTCAGGAGACTCCTGAGAGTCGTCGCTGGAGCTACTGAGTTCGTGCTTTGTGCGGCACTTTCAGCGGGTCTCCCTGCAGAAAGAGACCGAGCTTTGTGAGATAAAACCCGGGTCAATGAAATCTTTCTGGTGACTGCTGATTCCATCGACGATGAACTGTATTTTTCGTGAAGGACTTTTGTGATGGAAGTCTGACGGCGGCATTATACACGGTGTACCTGTGCGGACTGTTGGTTTGCCGAGACTCCTGTCTGTTCCACTTTTCACATAGGACAGTGAGTAGCATTTTTGTGATATTCACTGGCACAGGAAAGGGGTATAATGGGGACGACCCGTTGCCGTGAAGTTGGAACCGCGACTAACTAACTAACTAACTAAATAATGCAGCTTTACAAAACAGAAACAGAATAGAACAGTTGGAAATCAACGGTAGCTTTAGATAACAAAAAAATTAGACAATTTTGACAAGAAATGTCTTAGAAAAATTCTAAACCTCCACTGGACAGATGTCAGAACCAATACGCAAATAAGACAAGAGACTAAGCAAGGATACTCACGCAAACCTCAGGTCCTGTATGACATCACACTGATGTTGGACAACAGGATGCCTTCATCCGACATACAGGACTTTGCGTTGGAGCTCAAGCCAACGAACACAAGCAAGCAAGCAAGACATTGTATCAAATTTTATAAGAAAACGCCGTTGGAACTACATCGGGATTGTACTCAGAATGGACAAGACAAGACTCCCCTACCAAGCCCTCATATGGTCACCAGTAGGGAAAAGAAAACGGGGAAGACCAAGAGAGACCCTGCGTAGAACCATAATCAGAGAAGGCTCATTCAACTGGCAAGTGAACATCCAGAATCTACAACAGGTAGCAGCGAACCGCCGGATATAGACAGCCATGACAGAAGTCATGGCTGTCTATATCCGGCGGTTCGCTGCTACCTGTTGTAGATTCTGGATGTTCACTTGCCAGTTGAATGAGCCTTCTCTGATTATGGTTCTACGCAGGGTCTCTCTTGGTCTTCCCCGTTTTCTTTTCCCTACTGGTGACCATATGAGGGCTTGGTAGGGGAGTCTTGTCTTGTCCATTCTGAGTACAATCCCGATGTAGTTCCAACGGCGTTTTCTTATAAAATTTGATACAATGTCTTGCTTGCTTGCTTGTGTTCGTTGATATGCGTGCCCTATGCGCCGCCTTAGGCTCAAGAGGAAAGACTAACTAACTAACTAACTAACAAACTAACAGAACAGAATTACGAAACATACAGGACGTTGCGATGACTAGCCTTCATCAGAAAACGTATACATACACAAAACACAACATATATTCACGGAAAAGACCATCGAGTGACTACATTACGGCATAAAAATGAGGTGAGAAGAATAAAAAGATGAGAAAAACATGAGAACAATGAAGAGAATATGAAAATGTAACAAACAAATATTTGCTACTTGTATCCAAATCCCAGGTAGCTAAGGCGGGAAACTGGAAGCAATGGAGATGTGATGGTTTTCCGAGAGTGAAAACTAAGGAGTGTTCCGGTGGCCGTCCGCACAATGCATGAGTGGGTATCAGTGAAAGGTTGACCTTAGTGGACGAATAATGAAGAGCAATGATGCGTGCACCTAAGTATGATGGTAATAGTAACGAAACTAATTTTCTGTGCTCCTTTATGTGGGTACCAACAAAATCCTAATGTCTGGGTGCACTGATATGTGTAAGCGCATATACATACATCTACACACATCACCAAACATTCATACAACTTTAAACGTACATATGCATATGGTATACATGAGCAAGGAGAGAGAGAGAGAGAGAGAGAGAGAGAGAGAGAGAGAGAGAGAGAGAGATGGAGGGAGAGAGAGAGCGAGAGAGAGAGAGAGAGAGAGAGAGAGAGAGAGAGAGAGAGAGAGAGAGAGATTGAGAGAGATTGGGTGTTGGCATAGTACTTCTTATATGCCAAATGGGATATGCGGAATTAGGTCTGAAATACGAGGCTTGACTCATACTCTTCTATGTGAAATAGGGTCAGTAGAGTTGATTGTTATACCACGTATTGTAGGATCAAAAGTCCCAGTACATAGTATTTTTGGGGTTGTATACGATTGTTAAGTTAGTTATTTATCCTTTACATGATGTTAACAGTCAACACCAGCATTTGTTTTTTTCTGTTGTTGATGCCTTGGCAAGTTTACGTTCTGTAGTTTGCCATTGCTTTCTGAAAGACCAGCACCCATACTATTTAGTTTTAAAAAAAAAAACAGCGCAACGCAGTATGCAGCCAAATTGCGCGCAGCTGTGTTTCGAACGCGGGCATAGGGGGTTACAAACCCCGTTCGTAACTTTTTCGTCAAGGAGACCGGCTGTATAAGATTAGACCCAATAATAAACATCATGATATCGGTTGTCCCAGTGAAGCACGATTATTATATTATGAGGTACTGATGTGTAACACCCATGTTTTCGCTTGCTGTGTGTGAGTGCATATTCCATAATGGAAATAATGGAATGACGAATACCAGAGACAGCCCGCATGATGGATATACTGTGAGTGTGTCAACCACGGCTTCTCTCCATGCTGTTCATAATAAGAGATAAAGAACAGATAGTTGTGTAAAAGAGACAGCACGGATGATGGATATGCCAAGGAGATAAATGCCTCTCAGCTTCTCTCGTTGCCAGTATACCCAGTATATACATCACCCGTGCTGTCTCTTTTACACACCTATCTGTTCTTAATCTCTTACTATGAACATCATCAAGAGAAGCTGTGGTTGACACACCCACATTTTATCCATCATCCGGAGTAGTTATTCTTTGATAAGTACCCTCCGGTATTATGAAATAAAACTGGAAATAAAACTCTGCTAAAGTTTTCAGGAAATAGCCAAGTTTCCAGTCATTTCAAATTGCAAATGACAGGCAAATTAACGCACAAAGCAAATGTAAACAATGTACTTTGCAATCTCCAATAACAGGCATGTTTTTATTTAGATGGTTTCAAGTATCGTTCCTCGGAAATTATTTAATGATCAATCAATACTGTTAACGCGTATAGTGAGATTTGGTTTTTAGTTATCTGCGTAGCTGTACAATACAGCAACAAAAGCACAGCTTAACAAAATAATGTGTGGGATTAAAGTCATGCAAATGAATGCCGTGTTAAGTGCTCGTTGCTCAATATTTGATAACCACTACTGATGTAAAAGCAACGGCAATTAAATTAAAGTTGTTATTAACTTACAAATAATAATTGATAATAATTGTTAGAAAATAACCTATCACGCCTTTCGATAATATTTCCAACCTCTGTAGGAGAGGAATTAAAGTTTCCATTGATTTACACTTACATTCGAAGACAAGTCGCCTCCCGCTTGGGAGGGCAATTAGCCCATAAAAATTCACTCTCTGGAGCCTAGGTATGTTTGTAGATTCATAATGAATGTGTAACCATGTCTTTTGATAAGGTACATGTCTCGTGTTTAAAATTGAATTGTGAGACAGTTAGATCAACAATTCATGTGAAAAGATAGCCCGAGTGATTGCTTGTTACTGAGCCGACATCTTTGCTCACTCCTAATTCCCTTGCATATTTATGAAATGATTACATGTCGATCACACATGTTGTATGGTTACTAAGATGTAAACAAGAAAATGTAACGTAATGCCACGATAGATAGATGTCTCAGAGATCCTATTCAGGTTATGACAGGAGTATTATAAGGAGGTGGAATGGTTAGGATGTCTCTAAATCATCAGAAAGTCTAAGTGGCGATTTCAGAAAAGAATACTGAGTGAGTAGATACCCTCTCTACTGAAACGCTCTTTGGTTGACAAACTGATGGAGACTTACGTGCTAAAGGAGACATGCTTGTGCAGTAAATGTGATATTTAGAAATCAAACATTAGATAGTCATTGGACCAAAAGAATAACAAACAGATAAATCCAACAAGAACTCATTAATATTGTTAATTAATTATTTGTGGTTATTTTGAATTAAGATAAACGAAAATGAGTTAAAATATTTTGGAATAGCACCATAAATGAAAGTTTAGAAAAGATAAATATGGAGGGAAGTGTGCAGGTGTGATATAAATATATGGCGTCCTTACAGCTTCCTAGGAATGGACCTTAGAGGGAAATGTGCTAGACTTTGTCTCGATTACGTCATAATTTATATGGAATAAGTTCAAATGCGAGCTAACTGATTGGTCGAGTACACGGTCAAAACATTGGCGCTTAAATTAGCAAGGTGTTAGTAGACACTTGTAGTCTGGAACGTTCGAAGACAAGTCGCCTCCCGCTTGGGAGGGCAATTAGCCCATAAAATTCACTCTCTGGAGCCTAGGTATGATTGTAGATTCATAATGAATGTGTAACCATGTCTTTTGATAGGGTACATGTCTCGTGTTTAAAATATGAATTGTGAGAAGATAGCCTAGGTGATTGCTTGCTACTGAGCGGACAACTTTGCTCACTGCCGATTTTCCTATGCTTACAGTTTTAATTCTTATGTGAAACATATTATATGCGTTGTGAAGCTATCTCACTATCAATTCATATCAATCTGCGAATGTTCTGTGCGCTGTGAAGTGTTCACTCTAAGTGCATTTCATGAATCTATTGTCTATGCGGAAAAATAGTACTATTAACGCATCTTATGGACACAAGTTCATGTTGGAGAAATAGTTCTGCTAACCTGTTGATTGATTGATTGATTGATTTAGGAATCGACATCACAGCATTCGGGGCATTCCCATAAGTGCTTCGTCCCAATCCTCAGCAGCCAGCGAAGAGTTCCAACACTAATAGTACCAGTAGCAATCTGATTATAAGTCCGTCTCGCCTTTCCTCTGAGCGTTGAGCGTCGGCCAGATCCCTTCGTCACTCCCCGTTGTCTCATTCTTGCCAGACCATGGTAATCCATTTGCTCCTCCGAGTTGTGCACGTGCTCCCACAAGGCCGCAACCACGTCTGCCTTGTCATGTATCAATACTCCACCAAGTTCTACAGAGCTAGCCAATCTGTCCGCCTGTTTATTTCCCAGCACACCGGCATGCCCCGGAGAAAAGATCCAGGTGATGCTTGTCACCCGTGACCTCCGAAGCGAAGCAAGCCACTCCGCACGAAGTCTGCCCGTCCTCACCCTCGTCAGCATGCTTTCTGAGTCAGTTACAATCACGATGTGTGTGTGTGTGTGTGTCGTATTCTCTATCCAGCGGAGAGCCGCAGTGACTGCCTCCACCTCCATTCTTAAGCTGGATGTTGTGGTATCATATGCCAGGCTCTCCTGCCCCAAACATCGACCATTAGCTTTGGCTATGAACCCCCAGCCACTTCTCTCACCTCTTGACACCGAACCATCTGTGTAGATAATCACATCACTCGAGTGAGCATTGTCCTGAATTAGTTGCTGGATTTCCACTTCCGTGGCCCCTGCTGGCCACTCCCTGCACTCCCGGCTTAATGTGATTATAACTCTGCACAAGTCTGACTGCTCCGCTGGCACTCTGACCCACTCCTCTCCACGCCTAATGTTCTCCAAGGGGCACACTTGTCTGATCGTATCCTCCGCCTGAGCCATCCATGATTTCCCTCTTATCAGTCGCTGCCCCTTAACTGCGTCCAGCGCCTCATGCAGTGGGTGGTCTGTGTCTGCAGCTACTCTGAGTTATGCCTCCGCCTGCATCACCTTGAGCCTACCAGCAACAGTCGGCAGACCAAGGATGTAACGCATACACACTACTTGGGTGTCTCTAGTGCATCCCAGAATGACCCGCATAGCTTCGTTCTGTATGCGCTCTAACTTCACTAGCTGACTCTCTGAGACAGTGAGCAGACCTAATCCATAATCAATTACTGAGAGGATCAAGTGCTGGTATAGTGTGAAAAGCATTCCATTGCAGCCATAGTTTTAAGTGCATTGAGTCCCTTTTGAGATCTTGTGACGACCGTCTCCACATGGTCCTTGAAGGATAGGCTCCTGTCAAATGTGATCCCCAGATACTTCAGTCTGTTCTCTCTGCTGACATTTCTACCATCTATCGCGAGGCTTGGGACATCAGCTCTTACAATCCTGCTGTCCAGAGAACACCACAAAACAGCCGCCTTTTCCAGGTGGATGACAGCACTCATTTCTGTGCACCAGTCAATCACTTTATCTACTGCCGCCTGTAACTCCTGGGCTGTTTGCTCCCTATCTCTCCCCTGCCTATATGCAAGAATATCATCTGTAAATGTTAGTATTCTTCCAACCCCTGGTGCTTCTAGGTTTGCAACCTTGCTCGTATACACATTAAAGAGCACCGGTGAGACTGCAGATCCCTGTGGCAGTCCCCGGGTTAACATATGTTGCTCTGAGGTCCATGCGCCCAGACGGAGAGCAACCCGACGAGAGTGCAGGACGGCTGCTATCCAGTTCACCAACCAGGGATTGACCCCCTTCTCCATCAGTGCGGTCATCAAAATATCATATCGAACTCTATTGTACGCATCCTCGAGATCAAGCGCTACCGCCATCGTTTACTGTCGACTCTGGAACCCCTCATAAACATCAAAGGCAAAAGTGGCTGCATTTGACCAGGTATCTTTTCCTGGCCTGTAGCTCCCCAGGCCTCTTGGAAGAAGCCTCCCGCTTTCCAAAAACTCTTGCAGCTTGACAGCGACTATCTTCTCTAAAACCTCCCCAAATGTATTTTGAAGGGTGATGATCCTAAAGCCGCTAAGCTTTGACTGATCCTTGAATGGTTTTGGGAGAGGGATGAGATAGCTGTGCACCCAATCCTGCGGTACTGATGCTGTCCTAATGCTTTGGTTAAAGCAGTCGGTCATCTCCTCCAGGTCTGCTTCGCTCAAACCCTCCATGTGGCCCTGGTGCCGTGTCTTTTGCCTTTTTCAAAATGTGTTAAACATCTTCCACCCGTATGATGTCTTCATACTGCATATTCTTCGTGGTGCCAGATAGCTCCTCTCTAACTGCATCCCTGGTGTCCGCATCATTATGATTGGTCTGCTCTAAAAATCTCTGGAGAAACGCCTCCCCTTTCTCTTTGTCTGTTGTCACGCGCACACCATCATCTCTATAGATTGTTCCCACTGTCATCGGCCGATCTTTTCTCTGCATTTGCCTGTGCAGTTTCCAGAATTTTTGCAGTGTTTTATCCCCTCCAATCTCCTTCATGAAACATTCCCATTTTGCCTTTTTGGCCTCTACAGCACGGCGCTTGAAAACCTCCACCTTGTCTTTCTTGACATTTTCCGTTGTGTCCACTTCCTCTCGTGAGCTTCGAAGTGTCTGTCGCACTTTCTTTAGCTGCTTCACTGCAGCTCTCTTTGCTTTCCAAGCATGGCCTACATCTGGGGTCCACCATGGGGGCTGCAAAAAGGGAGTTTTAACAGTCCTGTTGCATGCCCCTTGTCTGAGGCGTCCAAGAAGGCAATCGGTTCACTCATACCGGAAGGTCTTGCGCGCTCTCCCAGCTTTAACATTCCTGGGTTTAGAGATCAGGACTGAGCATGGCATGTGATCACTCCCATGGTCATTCAAAACACTCCACTTTACATCAAGGACTGATGACTGGGAGACAAGTGCCAAGTCAATATCTGTGTCTGCATCGCCAGGCCTCAATGCCATTCTTGTCGGCCTACCATCATTTATGCAGACCACATCGGAGTCCACCATGGCATTTGCCGTGGCAATTCCCTGTCGGTTTTCTCCACTACTGTCCCAATCTCTGTTTCTTGCATTGAAGTCTCCACATATGAGTAGCCTATCACCTGGTAATTCCTCCAGTTCCTTAAGCCAGTCCCAATTTCCTTTCTGACAAAACAGTCCACTGTGGCATATACATTTATGATGTTCCAACTTAAGCCACCAATCTCCATTTGTATACCCTGGACCTCTCTTGCACTGTGATTTCACTGGCTCAAGTCGAGTACCACATGCTTCACTCCTTCCTTCACCAGCAGACCTTGTCCATGTCTCTTCTGCCCAGTAGGGTTTATAAAACAGGCGTACCCAGGGCAATGGTATTTGTCTGTAATTAGCTCCTGGAGCATGAGGACGTCAAAATCATATATTAGTCTCTCCAATACAGGACCTCTCTGTCTGGCACTGCGACAATTCCAGTATCCCACTCTTACATAGTTGAAACCTAGTCTCTCCACTTTTCGTCTTGTTCTCCTGGCGCCTGCCCTCCTATTTCTATGCCGCCGTCTCACACCATTTCCTCGTCTTCTCCTCCTCACTCTCTCTTCGCTAGCCTCTGAGGGATGTGTCAAGCGCAGAGAACGAGCTCCGTAGTTCCGGCGACGATTCCCATGTTTAAATAAATCCATAGGCAAAGTTTGGATATTGCAGGAAATAAACGGTCACACTAACATTGCCTGCTTGCTAGGGAAGAAGCAGGGGATGTCCCGCAGGAGTCCATACGCCTGGTGCCGCCCCGCACGCCTGTCAGACGTCCAACGTTCACGACCAGTTAACCCATGGCCATCCAGTTCCTCAGCACGCTGGTCCACCTTGAACTTGGGGGTTTATATTTGGAGTTTTCCGTCTCCTAGATGGATTGCTGTCCAAAGCTAACGGGTTCCACCTACCCGGGAGCGTAACCCTGATCGGGGGGCTAAACGGGTACTCCACCTTGCCCAAGGGTGTCCCGTAGGCTAGCGGAGGGAAGGAGGCGCCTTACTTCTCCTTTGATAGGGGATACCCCTACCCCGCTACCCGTTGCTAACCTGTAACTTGAGCTATCGTGCCATTACGGTACATCTTCTTGTTTACATCTCAGTAACCACACAACATGTGTGATGGACATGTAATCCTTTCATAAATATGCAAGGGAAATGCCATGTTTGGTGAGTATAATCACACGAATAAAGAAAGTAAAACGCACGATATATATATTCAAATGATTTGCAGGACGTGCCTTCAGTCCGCATTGTATCATTGTTGTCGGTGCCTGGGACAATATGTATGCTTAGAAATTTGTCAACAACGTTCAGAATGCTTACTATGCTGCAGACGTTATTCCCTAGACAGGGCACTTCTTATGCTAGCAGCAATTGGTGAGTTATATAACGGCGTTCATTAACTCCCATGCTTCTATAGGCAGGTGGGAAGAAGACCATCTGTTCTGGTCTCATGGATTGAGAGTGGGAAGGAATATCCCAAGAATGGCTCTTGTATTATTATTATCATTATATGAAGGATTCACATGTTTTCTCTGTTATGAGATTAAAATATTATATTCGTGATTGCTACTTACACCACCGGAGTATACATTTTAATGTTACCCCAGAAGGGACAGGATGATGATGATGATGAGGAGGAGGAGGAGGAGAAGGAGGAGAAGGAGGAGGAGGAAAGAAGCATTGTGAACGTATGTGCCACAAGAAGAGAAGGCTGACTGGTATGGTCCTTGGCCTTTGGCCTAATGCTGTTTGCAGCTATGGAAAGGAGATTGTGAATTCTGGAAAAAAGGCCTATGTCTCAGAGATCCTTGTCAGGTTATGACAGGTGTATTATAAGGAGGTGGAATAGTTAGGATGTCTCTAAATCATCAGAAAGTCCCAGTGGCGATTTCAGACAAGAATACTAAGTGAGTAGATACCCTACTCACTTTTGGAATTAGATAAAACTCTACCATAAGAGACGAGGGATGGGGAAAATGGAACTAACTTCCTTGCTCCTTCCTTTTTGTTTCTTGTATGTATGTTGTGATTAATATTACCACGACATGAGTTGTATTGATGTTTTGGAATGTGTTCTTTTGTCAATCCCAGCTCTCGAGAGGCAGGTGATGGTTAATACGTTACCACCGAACAGGAGCCTGGGTAAAAAGCCTGTTTCTAAGTGGTAATGGAAGGACTTATCTTATACCTACAGTCTGGATCTATATAAGAAATGTTGACAGCCGCATTTATTAGCTGTCTTTGTCAGTGAAAGACGTGACGAAAAGGATTAACCAAAGCTGTTATCAATCAGCATGGTCAAAGAAACTAAGGGGTAGTCCAAGTTTGAAGAAAACTAACAGCAGTGAGGAATCTTCCAACTGTCTGCTGGATTCCCATTTTCTAATACAAAAACAACACAAGGTCTCTATTTTTTAGCCCAGGCTTTGTGTTATGGAGAGACAATAACTCCATCCCTGGCCTTAACCGGTCTCGGAATCAAAGCGAGAGGTAACATTTATGAGTTCTAAGTCCTAGTCAATTGGCGTAGACATGGGGCGACACGGGTTGCCTCTTACGGTGGGAGACACCTACAGGTATCACTGATCAGCTACAGCCCGCCTCAAGCTGGGCAGCCCCCGGCCAATTTGGTGCTGATCCGCCACAGCCTGCCTATTTCAATGGGTGCTTAGGGCTAGGACAAAATCTGAATCACACGCTGTGAAACCAATGCATATGGTACTAATAAAAAGACAAATAGAAATCTCAAGATACAGCTTGCAACCTGGAAAGTAAGAACCATGTGTCCAGGATTTTCCACTCCTTGAAAAATAATGACGATGTGAGAAAACCTGCTGTGATTGATGCCGAATCCAATCGTCTGTCGTAAGTAAAGAATGTCGTAGTAGTTATTTGTTCTTCTTTACTACTTTAGTGTCGTCCCTGGAGTGAGGGGAATCAACACCCACATTTATTTTAATTCAATATCACTATCCTGGAGATATCCAGCAGACTCCGTCCACAACACTCCCTCAATCTGAAGACACCTTCTTCTCATTCTTACTCACCCCTGGATCATGCCCCCTCTCATTCTTCCCCAACATAACATACTTGACAACTCTAGCTTCAACAAATAAAAAACAAGAAATTTATTAAAGCAAAGAGTATATGTAGGAGAAGTGTGTGTGTGTATAATGTGTAGAATATGTGACGTATATTCTAAGGTGTATATAGACTCAGATCAGTGTTCAGGAGTATAGTCATTCTCATCACTGTGCTGAGAACACACCAGCACCATGTATTCCAGACAAACAACCTCACCGAGGTGATGCTTCCCCGGTCACGTGAAGAGTTTCTCCGCTATCTCTCGAGGCATCCAGATGTTTGGACATCCATGACAAACACTGTCTAACGAGAGTCTTCAATCTAATTCACACTATGAATTTCCTCTGTTATTAACTGTTTGTTACTCAGAGAATTCTAACACTATTGTCACTGTTACTTGGAAAATCTTAATTGATCTAGTGTCACTGGTTGTAAAGATTCCCCATATTAACACCACAATCTGAATGTTCCAGGTATTTCTATAACTTTATATAAATGTTCCTGGTATCAGTGTTGTATATATATATATATATATATATATATATATATATATATATATATATATATATATATAATGTTCTGACTGGTCAGTGATACAACTATCACTTGCTAAACATAAGTATCATCAGCCTGTCCTGCTCAGCTGAAGCCAGGTCCCCGCAGACCAATTTGGGTATAAGCCCAATGTAGAGGCCTCTCAGCAACTTCTGTCTTCAAATCCTGAGCCATCATCTTCTAAACTGTGTTCTAGCTTCCCTGTTGAATATCATAGCACACCTACATGGAACCTGTTGAGTAGAGAATACTATGGTGAGAGCAACTCAATCCTGGCCGGAATTAGGTGAGTGTAGGCCAATAGCAGCACTCAGATCTACAGCAGAGATCCGATCTCTGTCATATGGCCAAATAGCTCATCACATGGTCTGAGACATGGCAACACCAGGTAAGAATAAAAGAACGGGTAGAAACCCAGCAGATGTCCTACTGGAAGATCCTACCATTTCACCTTTCCCTCCTCCCTCCCAACCATCCTCAATCTCTCTAATACTACATTGTCCTCAACTCCCTGAGTAAAATGATATATCACACAAGCTAGTTAAAGCCACACAATAGGATACTAGTGCCGACGCTCCAATGATACTTTCTAGCACCACACTTATAGAACATTCTATCACCACACCTATAATACACTATATCACCGCACAGTACTGTAATCTATTCCTAATCATACTCTAAGTTAGATATGATTAATAGAATACCATATGCCTATTCCGGTTGCTGATTGAAACTATGCAATCACAGACTGGATCTATGTCCGCCGATAAATATCAACAATTTGACACTATAGTTTCTTTCATTGAACACAACTCGGAAACTGCATCGATCCTTAAAACTTCAGAAATCTTGGTCTACTAACGCAACTTGTTTATTTCAACTGGTTTTATATCGGGCTTGCGTTACGTCAGCAAATTGTCTAGACGCAGAGGCGTCGAGAAGTTGTTTTTCTCTGTATTTTTTCCAACTCAATGTGAACATCTGGCTGGTGTCCCCTTTCATCTGTCTGTGATCTAGAGACCTTCTCCACATCACAAGACTCCATCCGACGTCTGGCTAGACATTCCGTCTATCACTTCAAAGGCTGACTCCCGCCTTATAGACGGATGGCGCCATTGTACGTTTCTCGAGCAACAACTTGTTAACAAAATGCCGACCGGTGTAGACATTGTAACGCGTCGTATTTTTGTTCCTCCTTCTATACACATCAACGGGTTGCCTGTTTGTGCGGACGAATGTCTCATTTTGTCATGGATCGAAACTAGCAAGTTTATTTTTCGTGACATCGTCTTAACATTGATATTGCTGGCCTGCAGGAGACTCGCCTCGCTGAGCAAGGGTCACTCAGAGAAAACAATTACACCTTTGTTTTGAAGGGTAGAGGGCAGGCAGAAAAAAGTAACATGGTGTGGGCTTTGCAGTGAAGAATTCGCTACTGACAATGATTGAAATTCCAACTGGAGGCAATGAAAGACTCTTATACCCGCGCTTGACAACCTTTTGTGGTTTTGTCACTATTATTACTGCATATGCACGAACACTGGCTTCCTCTGATGATGTGAAGGATTCGTTCTATGAGGAGTTAGACTATGTGATCAAGGCAGTTCCAAAAATCAGATTACATTTATATGCTCGTGTGGGCAAGGTCTCGAGTTCATGGCCAGCGTGCTTTTGAAAATACAACATCTGTCACATGAATGAAAATGGACAAAGGCTGCAGGAGTATTGAACCAGAAATGTCCTATGTATTACAAACTCCGTTTTTAAAAACAAAAGAGCTGCATAAGGTCACATGGAAACATCCAAGATCCGGCCATTGGTATCAGCTGGACTTCATCATCACACGGAGGCATCTGAACCATACATCATTAACTCGAAGTTACCACAGTGCTGACTGATTAAAATGTGAAAAATTAATTACAGTGTAATCTATTTGATTACAGGTTATCTTGTCACATGACTTCCAAGTTTGTTTATAATATATCCTTTTTTGCAGTCTGGTACTGCTGATCTGCAATCCTTTGGCTTCTGCTAGGTTGATGACTCTCCATCCATTATCATTTGAAATTGTATGTAGCCTTTCCATACAGGCAAATTTTTTATGAGTTTGCTCTCTACCTATTTTTGCATTGAAGTCTCCCAGCACAATCAGGATGTCCTGTTTGGGTGTTTCTTCTATGATATCTTCTAGATCATTATAAAAGCCTTCTTTAGTATCATCTTCTTTCTCTTCGGTAGGTGCATGTACATTAATCATCGTTATATTTTTCCATTTACCTTTTATTCGTAATTTACTAATCCTGTCATTAACAGTTTTAAAGTTTAGAACATTCCCCCATATCTCTTTTTGATGACAAATCCTGTTCCTAATTCATGTTTATTTTAGGTGTTTCCTCCATATATTACAATCATTCCATTTTGCTCTAAAGTACCCTCTCCTGGCCACCTTATTTCTTGAATTGCTGTTATATCCATTTGCTATTAAACCAGCTCATGGGTTAGTACTTCGGCAGCTCCAGCTCGATACATTGTCAGTACATTCCGTGTTCCAAATCTCAAAAGTCCTTTAACTTTTCAAGGTCGTTGTCCAAATAAGTCAGTCCGAATTCGAGGCTTATTTATCTGTTTCGTAACAAAATAGTTTTTTTTTTTTTACAAAGGTTGGGATGTTAACCCCATGCTTCAACCCCAACCTGGAGGACCAGGGTGTTTCTCTTTGTCTGTTCTCTAACCTTTGACCTGTCCGACTTGGGAGGCCCTGCTGGTGGCTACGCTACCGCCGGCATAGCTCTCAGGGTCATTGAAAAACTCAAGCTCCCCCACCACGCCAAGGTGCAAACACCATCAGAGGTGAATGTTCTCTGTCACTATATCAAATTTAAAAGGTGATCGAGTGGGAGAGATTACTTACACATAGATACCATTGTCAAAAGGAGTGAATTGTTTTTCCCCCTTGTATCTGTGGTAAAGTTCCCAGATCACCTTGCCTTACAGAAGTGAGTGAGAATGTAAATTCATCCCATCTGGGATCCCCTAGACAAACTAAGCAATTATTCTCATATATTAAATCCAACATTCTACAGCAGGTTGGGGACGGGGAAGAAGAAAACCACAACGTAGGTGGATTCAGGATGTCATAGACAATTTGTACACCAAAGCAACGGAGATGGGGTGTCTAGCTTATGACAGAGACATTTGGAAAGACTGTTACAGAAGCGCAGGACAACCCTTGGGATTTCCAGACAGGGTGTCTAGCTTATGACAGAGACATTTGGAAAGACTGTTACAGAAGCGCAGGACAACCCTTGGGATTTCCAGACTAACAGCGATTGGTTGGAAGCGACTAATTAAAGTAGAACACAACTATAAGAAAGACACAAACCCCTTTCTTTAGTCATGTTAAGAAAACATCGTGACAACTGGAAAAACCAGTGGAAGAAGGGACAGACTGTGAGAAATTATGCTGGATGGACTGAGACGTTAGGACTGGGTGGGATTGGGGTGGGGGGGGGGGGGGGGGGTGGGGGGATATCGTTACCAGAGTTGATCGAGAACACAACGACCGAGATCTCTGGAGAGATAACAACCGCTTATCCATTGACAAGACACGTGATGATGATGATGATGATGATGATGAATGATGATGATGATGATGATGATGATGATGATGATGGTGATGGTGATGATGATGATGAAGATGATGATACGGACAGGCTACTAAATGATGATGAGAGCAAGTAAAACAAGATCACATAAATATCACATATTTGAAATCGATGAGTATTTGATTACTTATTACAGGAACACACATACAGTCCAGTGCAAGATATCGTTTAGATTGTTTGCTTGGTGTTAAAGCTAAATGAATTCACATGTCCAGGAAACCAACAAGTTTGTCCCTGTACTCTACTGTCCAATTCTTAAATGGGGAAATGAAGAGAAAAATCGGGATTAGAGAGAATCAAAAGCGGTAGCCGGTAAAAACTCATTAACGGAGCTCAACCAATCAAATTCGAGACATTCTCTATCTTTGCGAGTCCATAAGCGGATTAATTTCATCATTTCCCCGCGGATGAATATGCCGATCTTGAAGAAGTTCTCTCTAGACGAGTCACTCCCGGAGGCGGAAGTTCCGCCATATATTTGGGAACATGAGGGGGGAAGTTTTTCTCGATATCATCTGATTAAAGGAGCACTTCACCATAAATATTTGCACGTGTATCACCGTCAGCGGCTGGATTCAGCAAGAGTGGCGTTAATAAAATAACACTGCTACCTTCTGAGGTACCTGATCGTAATAAAAGGATTGTTTTTGTGAATACTGGGCCAGAATGTGGCTACACTAGCGCAGCGTGTTGTCCACTCATGTATTAGGCCTGCATTCCAGTTCATTCCCAGAAGTTCAGTAAGATAAGTAAATAATAAAAGACCCTTTTGCACATTTGGCATGCGGTGCTAGATCCCTAATTATAAAGAATAAATCTATATTGAATGGGGTAAGTGGTCGTTAACACACAGGCCGCTTTTATTTCTCAAGATATTTTCTGACTGGGTGGACTTGGGGGAATCAGGTTAATTTTAAAAATGATCTGTAGCTCAGCAAAACAGAGAAATACCAACTGTTTGGAATCACTGGGTTGGGTACAGATAAAACTACTATGGAGAAAGAAATCTATGTTAATGAGGTTTGTGGAAAATTTTGAATATCTTGAGTCATCGATTACCAACAACGATGACACAATGGAATAAATTAAACGACGACTATCAATTGCTCTTCAAAGGCTAAAACAACTGAATAAATTATGAAGTGGGACAGACAGAACTACAAAAATTAGATTTTTAAGAGCATGTATCTTTTCCATTGCAACATACGCCTGTGAGACATGGACACTTACTAAACAAGCTGAACAGCGCATAGATGCATTTGAATATAAATGTAATAGACAAGTTCTAAGAATATTCGGTTTAAAAAAAAAGAACAAATGCATCCATACGTCGAGAGCTGAATATTGAAGAGGGTTGGCTATTAAAGACGATAAAACAAAGAACATTGAAATATTTTGGTCACTTGAAACGTCTCGAAAGTTTGGAGGGAACAATAATGGAGGGCTATATGCCTGGGAAGAGAGGAAGAGGAAGGCCAAAGAGAAGATGGGTGCAGGATGTGGCGGATGATCTCCACATGGGTGTATCGGACGCGGGATATCTTGCTTATGATCGAGAGGTTTTCCGGAAGGTTGTTATGGGAGCGAGGTTCTGCAAAGGACATGCTACTGAATAAATGAATGAATGAATGAATGAATGAATGAATAAATGAATGAATGAACGAACGAATGAATGGATGAATGAATGAGGTCGGGTACGGAAGGTCAATTCTTTTTATGTTCATACGAAAAGTCTTAATGATAAGTGTTATTGATAATCAGGGAAACGGCGTAAATGGGTGCTCCATATGAACAGTCTCGCCCGGTAGGCGTAGTCATGTGCACCAGGTGACTCCAGGCCGTCAGCAGGCGACCAAGTGCAAAAGAGCATCAACATTGAAAGCAGTAACTTGGAATGTAAGAACTATGAGTGGGGATGGAAAATTGGATAGTATTAAGAATGAAATGAGAAGATTAAATATTTTATAAAGATTTAGAGAAAGCTATCAAGAAATGCAAGAATTCTGAAGTAAATATCATAATGGGTGACTTGAATGCCAATGTTAGAAATCAACAGGATGGATGCATAGTAGGCAAGTATGGACTAGGGGAACAGAATGAAAGAGGCTGCAGACTTGTACAGTGAGCAAAAGAGCATGATTTGATTATTGGAAATGCCTGGTATCAACAACACCCAAGGAGATTATGGACATGGAGGAGTCCTGATCGAAAGATCAGGAAGCAGATTGTTTACATTCTCATCAAGAGAAGATTTCGAAATGCCTTAAAAGTCGCAAAAATTATACCAAGTGCAGACTGCTACAGCAACCATAGATTAATCTTAAGTAATTTACATATAAAATTAAAGAAAGTCAAATATTCACCAAGAAATACAACATTTGATCTACAGGCACTTAAGAGGGAGGAAATAAATTATAAATTCAACGTAGAGGTAAAGAACAGATTCAATGCATTGTCCGATATGGAAATATTATTTCAAGACGTCAGTGACCAGTGGGAAATATTAAAGAAATCAATCAACCAAGCTGCATAAACAACCATACCAAAAATAAAGATAATAGGACGCAAGAAATGTATCACGGAAAACGTCTCAAAACTCATGGAAGTAAGAAGAAATAACAAAAATAACAAGGAAAAATATGAAGAGATTCACAGAAAAATTAGGAAGCCATGCAAAGAGGCAAAAGAAACACGGCTTGAGGAAACTTGCAACGAAATTGAAAACCAGCACAACACCCAGAATACGAAATTAATGCACAACATAATTAATGACATCACTAACAAAAGAACAAACACATCAACGGGTTGCCTAAAAACCAAAGATGGCAAAATCATAATAGAAAAAGATCATATTTTACATGCGTGGTCAGATTATGTGAAAGACCTTTATGATGTTACAAGAGACGAACAATATGATCATCGGAATAATAATGAAAGACCATCAATTTCGAAGATGGAAGTTCAGAATTCTCTTAACCATATGAAAACTGGCAAGACCCCAGGTACAGATAACATCACAATATAAATGATCAATGCCTTAGAAGAATATGGAATAGACCAAGTCACCAGACTGCTGAACGCAATATACGATACTGAAAATATACCTCCTGAATTATGCAATTCTATGTGTACTGCAATCCCGAAGAAATCCGGAGCCTTGTAATGCTATCACCATCGAACAATTAATATAATGAGCCACATCACGAAGATTCTGCTGAGAATTATTATGCAAAGAGTTGGGAAGAAAATACAACCCGAAATAGGAGAAGAACAATGTGGGTTTGTAGAAGGCAAGGGCACAGTAAATGATATGTATATACTGAATGAAGCACCAAAAAAAAAACGAGATGTGAGCGTTACATAAACACGATTACAAGAAACAAATTGGACGTTCGGCCAAAAACGTTGTCAACACAATCCGACACAAAACTACATGAAACACACTACCTGACAATATTAAGGGTACTTATCTGAATCTGTATCCTTGCTAGGAGTGACTGACGCGCGTTAGACGACTATCAGTGGATTTCATGAACCGGGTGTATGGTCAACGGGTCAAAGGTAAAAACCGTCAGAAGTTCAGGTATTGGCTAAGCCACTCGGTGGGAGAATAAGCGGGAAGGGAGTGGGGGTAGGGTATATCAGTGTATATACTGAGGACAGTAATTGAACGTTCTATAGAAGTAAACAAAGATCTATAACTTTGCTTTATTGACTACACAAAACTTTCGATAAAGTGAGACATGTCGACATGTTAAGGATGCTTGGAGATCTACAGATTGATGGAAAACATCTTAGACTTGCAAAAAACATATATTGGAAACAACAAGCTGCCATCAACATTTATAACGATGTAGGTCAATATCAGCGTATTAAAAGAGGTGTGAGACAGGGATTTGTAATGTTCCCATATCATTTTTCTCTGTACAGTGAAAATATTTTCAGAATTATAGAAGATATGGAAAGAATCAACGTTGGGGGACGATACATCAATAACATTAGATATGCAGATGATACATTCTTGACTGCAGGCAATGAACAGGACCTGCAAAATTTAGTAGATGCAGTTGTTGCACACAGTGAACAACTAGGGTTAGAAATGAATAATAAGAAGACACAGATTATGGTCGTCATTGGGAAAAAGGAAATACCACAATGTGATATACGAGTAAATGGGCATATTCTTAAGCAAGTTAATCGGTACGGTTATCTCGGAACAGTCATAACATCTGATGGGAGATGCCTTGTAGAGATTAGAACAAGAATTGCCATTGCGAAGGTAGTCTTTTTCAAGATGAAAATACTGACCAATAAAAATATATCGACTGAAACGAGAAAAAGAGCGTTGAAATGATACACAGAACCTGTACTTTTGTATTGATGTGAAGCGTGGACAATGAGCAGTCAAGCTGAAAAACATCTTATGGCTGTGGAAATGCGGTTTCTGAGGAAAATGTAAAGAATACCATGGACATACAGAAAAATCAATGAACAAGTCCTTTAAGAAACAAATGAAGATCGTAAACTGATTAGATACATTAGACGAAGACAGTCAAAATTGTTTTGGGCATGTTATGATAAGAAATGACTTGGAGAACTTAGTGACGACTGGCAAGATCAAAGGGAAGAGACCAAGGGGAAGACCGAGAAGTAAATACCTGGATGCCTTGGTCACGTGGCATAGTCGAGACTGGAACACGGAGCTGATCCACGACTCTGGTGATCGAGTGAGATGGCAGACATGGCCGCCTACGCTTATCGGCATGGCACATGATGAATAAATGGTTGTTTACCTTGTATTTGTTGTTCTTTTCAGTTCCATAGCCGGAACTTGCTGTGGGTTTGATGGGTCTTATGACCGTCACACTGTGTGTAGGTCTGAGTGCACGGGGAATTAGGTGATCAGTCTTTTCATCAGGTAGCTAGCGACGAGAGTTGATATTAAAACCTTGTCCGTTACACAATCGCGCCCACTTTTGACCCTGTAATGTTTCATGTCCTTTGCAAAACGTTGCAATCAATCCAGAGTTAATTTTCTTAACCAATTTTGCACAATGTAGTTTGCCATTGCTTTCTGAACGAGAGGACAATACAGTATGAACTACTACGATGGTTAGCTTCCATTGAGTGGTGACTGTTTGATTGTGGTACCCACAGTGTCATGACTGGGTTATGGGTTCTACTACCTATTCAACCCAAGACTGGATTGCGAGATCTGGTATCTATACGCTCATGACTGGGCTGCGGGTTCATTTGATTTCCTTCTTCTTCTTCTTCTTCAGCGTTCCGAGCCATTGAGGTTCTTTGCTGCAAATACAATCCGTCTCCATTCGTCTCTCTGGTGGACCTTCTCTTGCCAGTCGTTGATTCCAAGTGCTTGCAGGTCTGTACATGTATTATCTCTCCACCGCCTTCTTGGTCTACCTCGGGGTCTACGGTCATTTATTTCCTGAGTGTAAGCGAGTTTTGTTTCCCTATTATCTTCCATTCTTTCTATATGCCCCAGCCATTGTAGTCTATTAGCCTTCATGATACCAGTGATTAGCGGGGACTTAAACATATCATAAATGTCTTTGTTACTTCTTCTTTTCCACTCTCCACTTTGTGTATCCCTAATGGGTCCAAAGATGCGTCTTAAAATTTTGTTCTCAAAGGTTTGTAACAAGGCTTCGTCTCCTTTCGTTGTACTCCAGGTTTCAGAGCCATACAGCACAACTGGTCTGATCAGTGTTTTGTATATTGTGATTTTGGTGTTACGAGATAGCGCCTTTGATTTTAGTAGATGTTGTAGTGCATAGTATATCTTATTTCCAGAGTTGATTCTAGTTTGTATTTCTTCCCTTATGATGTTGGAGCAGTTGAAGATCGTACCCAGGTATTTGTATGTTTCCGTTCTTTTAATGGTCATATTATCTATTTGTAAGTGGCCAGAGTTTCTAGCCATTCCGTCTCTTGAAATTACCATATATTCTGTCTTATCTTGGTTGATAACCAGCCCCATCTGTTGGGCTTTTCCCTTTAAGTGAGTCAATATTTCCAATGTCTTTTGTTCACTTTGCCCTATAATATCTATATCATCTGCATAACCAAGCAGCTTGGATGTTCCTCCAATATGACATTCCTCCTTTACCTTCCTTACAACTTTCTCTAGAGCCAGATTGAAGAGTAGCGGCGATAGTGCATCACCCTGTTTCAAGCCAGATGTTATTTGGAAGGGGTCTGATTTCCTGCCTTTATATGTTACTATATTATAAGTATCTTCCATGCATAGTCTGGTCATGTTGATTAACTTCCTTGGTATTCCAAATTCCTGCATAGCATTCCATAGACTATTCCTATGGACACTATCATAAGCCTTTTTAAAATCCACAAAAATGTTATGGAGATCTCTTTTATATTCCCAATGTTTCTCGGCTATTTGTCGTAAGATAAATATCTGATCTATTGTTGATCTGTTTTGTCTAAACCCCGCCTGGTAGTCACCTAATATGTCTTCTGAATATGGTTTTAGTCTATTTAGTAATACTGCAGATAGTATCTTATAGCTTGTGGACAGTAGTGATATTCCTCTATAATTTCCACATTGGAACTTGTCTCCTTTCTTAAAGATAGGTATCAATAATGACTCTTTCCAGTCATGGGGTAATTCTTCTGTCCTCCAGATTTTTATTATTAGTTCGTATAGCTTTTGATGTAATGCATGGCCACCTGCCTTTATAAATTCAGCAGCAATTCCATCAGTCCCAGTTGCCTTATTGTTTTTAAGTCGTGTGATTACATATAGGATTTCTTCAAATGTAGGTTCTTCAATTTGTGGTTCGCATGTTAGAACCTCTTCCTGTGAGAAAATGTTACTTGGAGCTTCACAATTTAGTAATTCAATAAAATATTCTTTCCATGTGTTGCACATTTCCTCATTGGTATTTATCATATTCCCATTTTTGTCTTTTAAACCATATGTGTTTTGTTGGTGCCCTCGTTTCATTGACTTCAGTTCTTTAAAAAATTTTCTGGATTCATTTTTCTGGTGATTAGTTTCCATATCTTTGATTATATTATTCATATATTCTCGCTTCTGCTGTCTGACTATTTTTGTAGCCTCTTTACATTCATTTCTATAATGCTCTTCCTTTTGGATGTTATTGATGTCATTTAACCATACATGTCTGGCATTCTTCTTCCTAATGACTGCTTCTTCACATTTTTGATTGAACCATCTGTTCTTTCTATGCGTGGTTAACACACCGAGACATTCTTCTGCGGTAGACTGAATTGTATTCTTGATGTTCAACCAAGTTTGGTCAATGCTTTCCTCCAAAGGGTTTTGCAGAGTTTCAAGTTTACATTTTATTTCATCTGTAAATTTCTCTTTGACTGTAATGTCTTGCAGTTTTTCTCTGTTATATGTTGGGTTTAATCTTTGTAATTTAGTATAGAAAGCTCTCTTAAGTTTTATTTTAAATTTTGCTCCAACGAGGAAGTGGTCACTGTGGCACTCAGCTCCTCTATAACTTCTGACTTGCTGTATGTTTGATGCATTTCTGTTGTTAATTAAAATGTGATCTATTTGATTATAGGTTCTCTTGTCACATGATTTCCAAGTTTGTTTGTGTATATCCTTTCTTTGTAGTCTGGTACTGCTAATCTGCAGTCCTTTGGCTTCTGCCAGGTTGATGACTCTCCATCCATTATCATTTGAAGTTGTATGTAGGCTTTCCATACCGGCCACTTTTTTATTAGTTTGCTCTCTACCTATTTTTGCATTGAAGTCTCCCAGCACAATCAGGATGTCCTGTTTGGGGGTTTCTTCTATGACATCTTCCAGATCATTATAAAAGTCTTCTTTAATATCATCTTCTTTTTCTTCAGTAGGTGCATGTACATTAATCATCGTTATATTTTTCCATTTACCTTTTATTCGTAATTTACTAATCCTGTCATTAAAAGCTTTAAAGTTTAAAACGTTCCCCCATAACTCTTTTTTGATGACAAATCCTGTTCCTAATTCATGTTTATTTTGGGTGTTTCCTCCATATATTATAATCATTCCATTTTGCTCTAAAGTACCCTCTCCTGGCCACCTTATTTCTTGAATTGCTGTTATATCCATTTGATATTCAATCAGCTCCCGGGTTAGTTCTTCGGCCGCTCCAGCTCGACATAGTGTCCGTACATTCCATGTTCCAAATCTCAAAAGTCCTTTAACGTTCCAAGGTCGTTGTCCAGATAAGTCAGTCCGATATCGAGGCTCATGTATTTGTTTCGTAACAAAGAAAGGTTTTTACAAAGGTGGGGATGTTAACCCCACGCTTCAACCCCCAACCTGGAGGACCAGGGTGTTTCTCTTTGTCTGTTCTCTACCCTTTGACCTGTCCGGCTTGGGAGGCCCTGCTGGTAGCTACGCTACCGCCGGCATAGCTCTCAGGGTCATTGAGAAACTCAAGCTCCCCCACCACGACAAGGTGGAAACACCATCGGGGGAGATTTGATTTCCACTTACAATATTTACCCTGTCCATAAAACGGTTTATCCACGTAGGGTAATGCAGCGCGCGAGAAGTGGAAGCGGTTCCCGCCGCGTTGGTAACTTACGGGATAAGTGAGCCGGCCGCTCAGAAAGCAACGGCATACTACTGAGAGTAATCTTGCCAAGAAATCAACAATCAGCTGAAAGATGCTGATATTGACAGCGATGTCGTGTAAAGGATATGCGGGAAAAAATATATAAAATATAACAGTAACGATTTTTATCCATCCCACCTCCGTGATCCGTTTTAGCAATCCCATTGTCTTCTCATACTCTATTATTGATAGCCCATGCGTTCTCAGATCTGCCTGGGAGCTACGAGGCAAGACAATTAGATGGACTGTGTGTATTTAGAGAAAGCACGAACATAGCTTTACAGGAAAGTTTCTTCCACGGCAGCTATTGCTGTTGATTTTGAAGTGTTGGCTTTCACATATGTTTTCGACATGAGGATCGTGGTGAACATTTCACTTCCTCGCCGTCCTTTCTTCTCAGTCGATACCCTGGCAATTCTCACTGTTGTCGGATATTCGAATATATCCTATTTACAGGGCATCACTGTCAACATCAGCATTTTACTGCTGTTGTTGGTGTCTTGGCAAGTTTTACGTTCAGTAGTTTGCCATTGCTTTCTGAACGACTGGTTCCCATACCAACACATTAAAGCCCCGGCGCGAAATGGTCTGCTGCCAAACCGGTTACTGCTGTGTTTCGAAACGCGTGGTAAGCGACTCACGATTCGCGTTCGCAAGGCATTAGGCCACGAAGACTGGCATTTGAATAATTAAGATTGCATAATAGAATGCACAATGTATTACCTGGAATCAATGAACATAAAGCGAAGCATACGATTAATCCGAAAAGTCGAGATACACAACATACAATTTGGTAATCTTTTGTTTCTGTCGTTATTCAAATGGGCTACGAGAAACCAATGTTATGACTTGTTTTTAAAAATACCCATGTGTATGAGATTGGATCAACGCTTGGGGACCTCTATTTTAGAACAAATATCCTGCCTATGCTGGGAATTAAACCCTGACCACTATCTTGACACTCAAGAAAATGAACCACTACGCCAATGCGGCTCCCACTCAGCTATAGATACACATACAGACACACACACACACACACACACATTCTTACACACACACACACACACACACACACATATATATATATATATGGAATTATGCCTCTACAAAAACAAGTCGCTTAAAAGAGACAGGGTCGACTTCATTGCACCGGGATTTTATCCAATATGGCTGGGTCTCTTTCCGTAGCACGAAAAGCGTCGCACAAAGCACGAACTCCGTAGCTCTATCGACGACACACAGGAATCTCCGAAAAATTTCACTCGTGAACCGAACGACCCGGAATCGAACCCACAACCTTCAAACGGCTTTACCACTTCGCCACAGAGACTCCGCTCCATACCTCTGTGATGTTTACTATGCCAATTCCAATTCCAATTCCAATTTTCAAAAACAAAAATTAAAAATTCGGCCTCGTCTAACCTGCTTCATCAGCTGTGGTTATTGTTGAGGTCCGTGGTTTTTGTGGGTTTATTCACCCTAATTCTTGTCTTGTGAGTCCTATCTCGGAGTGATTATGTAGCGTTTGTGTCTGTGACGTCAGCAGTGGGATCGGTCGGCGGCTGTCCTTTGTGCATGTTTCCTCTTGTGGTTTTCTTTGTTGGTGCAGGCTCCTGGCTCGTCGGGCTTGACTGACTGCAGTCCTTATAAGGACTTTTCGTAATCCCACTCCAGCTGGGGGATCGGTCGGCGGCTGTCCTTTGTGCATATTTCCTCTTGT
Organism: Cepaea hortensis; assembly: GCA_963921405.1. Taxonomy (NCBI): domain Eukaryota; kingdom Metazoa; phylum Mollusca; class Gastropoda; order Stylommatophora; family Helicidae; genus Cepaea; species Cepaea hortensis. Next base: position 166,048,525 of record OY992876.1, on the reverse strand, counting down.
TTTCTTTGTTGGTGCAGGCTCCTGGCTTGACTGGTAGCAGTCCTTAAAAGGACTTTTTTTTTTCTTTTGTCTTCTCAATTGTGAAGTAACTGTAGAAGCCTTTCGATGTGATATGCCTCCTTGCGCTTTCTTTCAGTCCGCTTCCCACGTTTGAGTTCTTGCTGTCTTTTGCTCGCTTCCTCCGAGCTCAGCCATGGGATGATTTCTCCGCCTTCAATGTAGTATTCCCATGCGTATTCTTCTGGGCGTTTTATTTCTGGAAGAACTATTGTGTCTTTGAAGCAGGGCACTGGTTCCCTGTCATGAAAATCACCGTGGATTAACCAGATGATGATAATACAGACAGCTTGCTTCACGGCGTGTTTTCAAGGCCACACTTGTTTTTAACCGTTACAGACAAAAAAAAACAGTCTGTGTTCGCAGCTCCAACTTGTTAACTTCGAGTAGCGGTGAGATAAGGACACCCAGGCAACATTGAGAATTCTCCGACATCAAACGAATTGGCGGCTTTTTATTGAAACCCGTTGTTGGGAGAATGCAGGGACTCGCTACCTTGTTTGGAAGTTGCAGCAAGGGGAATCACTCTTGCATTGGTTGCGCCAGGGGACATAAGATTTCTGAAAATTGATGATCTGCCCCTTGAGAATCTGGTGTGAACATCAAAGGAACGTCACGTGAACAATTCAAGGCTCTTTGACAAAAACATGATTGGGTGACACAGTGTAACTCAGACAGTTGATTTAGGCAGAAGTGCTTTGGCACTGCAGTTATGGATTGTAATAATATCTACCGTGTGCGAATTTAGTGGATTTAATTTTACACGTGCCTGTCATGGCAAATGTAGATGTGATTTAGTAGAACTGCGGAGTTGCCTAAGGTAGTTCATATTGTATAATTTTTTTTTTTTTTTTTTTTTTTTTAAGCATATCCTTTACAGGACTCAGCTGTCAACACCAGCATCTTTCAGCTGTATTTTGATCTCTTGGCAAGATTACGCTCAGTAGTTTGCCATTGCTTTCTGAGCGGCCGGCTCAGTATCCCGCAAGTCACGAGCGGGGGTCGAACCGCCTCAGCTCTCGCTCCGCTACGAGACTCTGCGTGATAAATGGGATTACAGAGAGAAAGTGTTGTAACCCCACAGCCAGAGAGACCGGCTATTGTATAATTAGTCCTAATTAATTTAGGCAGTAGCATGGTTGAAACTAGCTAGAGTAGTGAAGTGATGATTAGCTCTGTTAGTTGAAAATAGAGTAGTGAAGTGTTGATAAGCTCTACTAGTTGAGAATTGAGTAATGGGGGATAATTGGGATCTTCCAGTGGGTGCTCCCTGGTGGGCGGGGTTCCGCATTCTGTTTGTTGTTTTTTTTTTCTTCTTGTCTTGTCCTGATGAAAACCAATGTGTTGAGTTCATCTGTCCCTGACAGAGTGGTTCATTGTATTTTTCTGAGCGAGGCCGATGGCCCACGATCATCTAATAAGGATCAGTGACGGGGAGGCTCTCACCAGTTGTATTATATATTTTACAGGTTCCCTCTGGTTGGGATGAAGAACACAGAACCATTGAAAATTCAGATCCCGGATAATTTTTTGTGCAGGAATATTGGCCAGCAACTTTCTCACTGGGCCTATGCTAGAAGAAGTTGATACACATTGCTCGGTGGAGCTGAATAGTATAAGTATCCCACAGGATAAATACTGAGAACATTACTAAGAAGATGTCACACTACCTGGGGACAGCAACATGGTAATGGGTTTTGATTTTCATACCATTCGTGAATATCCCAGTGGTGATGGATGTTCAGTCCACTTATTACTAGAACAGTAGGGATTGATTTTCACCTTACATGAAACCAAAACATTGGAGAGTGGTTGTTCCACGTATCAAAGAAATCATAACATTAAGACGTTATCTGGAAAATTAAGAGATCTATTTGAGTCTAGATACAATGACTTTTTTAAGAGTGAAAATTATAGAACATTTTGCAAGAAGGAAAGACGTCATGTTCATGGGACAGTGTTCCATTTTTCACTGGGCAGGAATTATGTGGTCTCAGTTTCTATAAACTATTAGGAACAGTTTTTTTAGGAACAAAAAATAGTATCATTCCCGGACTGTAGATTTGAATGGGAATCAGCCCTCATGGTTATCAAAGCTCCTGGAGGAGGACATGTCTGGCGGGAGAGACGCGGCATTTGGTGAGGTCCATTGTGCTGATTCTTGTGATGTCGTGTAATCCTTACCATGATGAGTGGACTCTGATCATGAACTTTATAGTCTGACCTCTACATTTACATTAGAATACACAACACACATTTTCTTCGCATACACGTCTCACGTACATTACACTTTTCTTTTAATAAATTAATCTTTATTAATTTTTGGAAGCAAGAGTTGTTGAGTATGTGGCGTTGGGGAAGCATGAGAGGGGGCATGATCCAGGGGTGAGCAAGAGTGAGAAGAAGGTGTCTTCAGATTGAGGGAGTGTTGTGGACGGAGTCTGCTGGATATCTCCAGGATATTGATAAGGGGTTAAATATAATGTGGGTGTTGACTCCCCTCACTCCAGGGACGACACTTTAAACGAATTCACGACAGTCCCCTTCGAGTTTCTTGTACTTCTCCTTTTTTGCTTCCTCCATGCGCTTTCTGCATTCCTCGCACGTGAGTTCGAAGTGCCTCTTGCTCTGGGGAAACATTATTTTTACTTCTGGCTGTTTACTATGACCAAAGTACTCGTATTTAAGTTTCCGAGACATGACGCTGTGTTATGAGCCAATCATCTAAGATGATAGGATCCTGAGATACAAAGGTACACATTCTGTTATTCTTCCACGATATTCTAGTAATTGTTCCGTATTACATATTTCAAGAATCGATTTTCCTCTTTAGTAATTACGAAACGGCCCACAACCAGTGAATCAAATAAATATAGCGCCGTTTTTGGAAGCATACGTCTAAACATCACTCTAATGGGTCTATGATACAAATGTAACACGAAAATTACATATATTTAATATGATAGGAAGATCATAGAAACACACATGTCTGAACATCGGTGTAAACACAGGCAATGAACTACCTGGGGATACGTTTTAATCGAAGCCTTGCTTATAATTAGCACATAGACCAGGTGATAACAAAGGCCAAGCAGGGTTTGGCTGTGATGCGGGTGATGGTCTTAGCAAACTGTGAGCAGCGCCATCTATGTCTTCTATACGAGGGGCTGGTCATGTCTGTTTTTGAGTATGCGATGGCGATCCTGACTCTCAGCCGTAAGCAAATAGAAAGGATGGAAAGGGTACAGAACGAAGCTATGCGCATTATTCTTGTGTGTACAAGAGATACAACATGCTGGGCGATAATCTACCTTCTTGATTTTCCAACCATTGATGACAGAATACTAGTCTTCAGAGTACGTGCCTACTTCAGAGGTAAAGCACACACACAACACCCACTGCATAGTGACATTATGAAGGCGAAGGGCAGCAGGTTAAAAAGAGGAAGATCATGGATGGGACAAGCCGAAGACATTCAACGGGTCTTGAGGACTTCGAACATGGCGAAGAGTGGGTACAAGTCCCAATAGATTTCTGTACGTCTTTCTCCCTTTGCATACAACTAGACAGAAAATGCAGACAAGAAACTCCGGCAGCGGTGGAGGCTGAAGTACAAGCGTTGATTTTCGAGAATTCATTAGACCAGTGTTTCCCAACGTGGGGCCCACGCCCCACAGGGGGGGGGGGGCGGGGGGGGGCGGGCAATATGATTGTTAAGGGGGGTAATTCGAAAATGGAAGACATCGGCTGGATATAACAAAACGGGGAGACTTGAAACTGAAGTTAACTAAATTGGAACCTGACATAAAATCTCTTTGCAGTAAGCATCAAGCGCAAGGATCTCACTTAATTTAAATAATAAATAATTACTAATAATTAAAATAATATAGAAATATCTTTCGTTAAAATTATTGTGTACTTGAATTGCAGTTCTCCATAATCTTCTTCTTCTTCTTCAGCATTCTGAGCCATTGAGGTTCATTGCTGCAGATACAAGCCGTCTTCATTCGTCTCTCTGGTTGACCTTCTCTTGCCAGTCGCTGATTCCAAGTGCTTGTAGGTCTGTATGTATATTATCTCTCCACCATCTTCTTGGTCTACCTCGGGGTCTACGGTCATTTATTTCCTGAGTGTAAGCGAGTTTTGTTTCCCTATTATCTTCCATTCTTTCTATATGCCCCAGCCATTGCAGTCTATTAGCCTTCATGATACCAGTGATTAGCGGGGACTTAAACAGATTGTCTTTGTTGCTTCTTCTTTTCCACTCTCCACTTTGTGTATCCCTAATGGGCCCAAAGATGCGTCTTAAGACTTTGTTCTCAAAGGTTTGTAGCAAGGCTTCGCATCCTTTAGTTGTAATCCTGGTTTCAGAGCCATACAGCACAACTGGTCTAAACAGTGTTTTGTATATTGTAGTTCTCCATTATATGTTTTGAAAATTTACTTACTGTGTTTGCTCAATAATTTCCTAGTGATTTCTTCCTAAAACCTATCATTCATGTTTCTTTGGTGAACATTTCAATTTTTGAATATTAAAAATAATGTATATGTTGGGGGGGAGCATAAGAATTTTAGAAAGTCTTGGGTGGGGCATAGCACAAAAAAGGTTGGAAAACACTGCATTAGACGGTGATGCTGTCATTTACGCAAATGGGCCTTTACTGTTCAGGCCGGAGGGAGAATTATTAAGGAGGATTCTGGTGCTTTTGGTGAGACCACGAGTAGCCTGACTATGGAAGTCTTGGCAGTAAGTAAAGCAATGACATGGCTCGAGACACAGACATTCACTAGGGCATGTTTCCTTAGCGACTCAATGAGCATGCTTAGGAGGATAGAGATGGGGTGGATCCGAAGAGAGTGGTTGCTGCCTCTGGAGCGGTCTCCGCTGGCAAAAATTAGTTTCATCTTCGTGCCAGGGCATGCGGGAGCACAAGGAAATGAGCGGGATGACAAGCTGTGGAGGGCGGACGCGCCATTGACCAGGCTGACATTCTGAATGCTCTACGAGAACTAAGACTTTTGAGAGAACCAAGTGATGACAGTGAATCTACAACCATGGTCAGACTGCGAGAACAGCAAATTAAAAGAGGTGTAGCCAAACAAGACCACTACGAAGGAAGCCAAAGAAGATTGATAAACCAACACAGAACTGGTATTGTTAGCCGCTACACGCTGCGGGATTTGCTGAGGAGGGGATCCGAGCACTTATGGACTGAATGGTTCGATGTGCAATAAGGATGATCTGTCGACTAACTAACTAACTAATCCGTGTAAACATTACTCCAGATGGAACAATTATTTCATCATCTTTTATTGCTCCCCCTCTACTGTATCCTCTTGATTATCATCATCATCGTGATCATCATCATCATCATCATCATCATCATCATCATCATCATCATCATCATCATCATCATCATCATCATCAGCATAATCATCATCATCATCATCATTATCATCATCATATCTTCTTCTTTTTCTTCTTCTTTGTCTATTATTACTACTACTACAACAACTACTACTACTACTACTACTACTACTACTACTACCACTACTACTACTACTACTACTACTACTACTACTACTACTACTACTACTACTACTACTACTACTACTACTACTACTACTTCTACTACTACTACTACTACTACTACTACTACTACTATTACTATTACTACTACTACTACTACTACTACTACTACTACTACTACTACTACTACTACTACTTCTACTACTACTACTGTGACCACTACTACGACTATTACTACTTCTCCCCATCCTTCACCTTATTCTACAATTTCTTTGCAACAGATAATCAGTTTTTCTCCTATCCACAATAGTATTGTTTCCAGAAATGATATGCACCCCTTCGTGTTTTGCTTCTAATGTGTGTGGGTGGTGGGGTGAGATTGGGTAGGAGGTGTGTGTTTGTGCATGGGGGATGTGTTGGTGGGTGGGGATGTGTGTATGGGTGGGGAGATTGTGTGTGTGAGTGTATGGATGGAGGTTTTTGTGGATGGGAGATGTGTGGTTAAGGGATGTGTGGTTAAAGATGTGTGGTTAAGGGATGTGTGATTTTGGGAATGGGTGATTTGAGGGTGGGTGGGTGGGTGGGTGGAGGATGTGTGGGTGGGTGAGTGTGTGTAGGTTGTGGGGGGAGGGTGGAGATTTGTGTGTATGGGTGTGGGATGTGTTGGTGGGTGGTGGGAGATTGTGTGGGTAGGGGATATATGAAAGTGGGGGATGTGCGTGTGGGTGGTAGTTTTGTGTGTGGGTAGGTGCGTGATGTGTGGGTTGGCGGGGATATGTGTGTGTGTGTGGGCGAAGGGATGTGTGGTTGGGGGATGTGTGTTTGACTGGGTGGTTGTGGGTTTGTGCATGTGTGGTGGAGGATATGCGGGTGGGTGAGTGTTGATGGGTTATGGGATGGGTGGAGGTTGTATGTGCGGGTGGGAGATGTGTGTAGGTGGAGGGATATGTGGGTGAATGATCGGTGAGCGGGTGCATGTATGTGTACCTGGGGGTGTGTGTGTGTGGATGATGGGGGATATGTGTGTGGGGGATGTGTGGTGGGTGGGAGATGTGTGTGTGTTTGGGGAGATGTGTGTAGGTGGGGTGTGTGTGAGTATGGGATGTGTTTGTGGAGGATGGGTGGACGGGTGGGGGAATGTATGTGTGCCTGTGGGTGTGTGTGTGGTTGGGTGGGGGATGTGTGGGTTGATGGGGGATGGGTGGGTGGTTGGGGTATGTGTCGCATAACATGGTAATATGCATTGTTTATGTTTACAACATTCATTTGACAATGTGTTTTTTTCCTATGTTAATGTATTATGCATTATTGTTGAACGGAAGATGAGTGATTGGAAATGCCGAATGTAAGACGGGCCTGCGTTCCCAATTTGTTACCCTTTAAAAATTAAGTTCATTCGTTCGTTCTTCGTCCGTTCCTTCCACCTACTTCACAGACGCTCCCAAAGTCTAGTTCATTAGATTTGCTAAATGTGTAGTATCTGTGCCCCACTTTCACAATCCACCCGTACAGCTGGGCCAAATGATCTGCATCTGTTAGGTTGCATGAACTTTATATTCTTGGTATTGAACTAAAATACCCCATTGAAAGACTTGAGAGATACTCTCAGAAATTTTGAAGAAAGTGAGGTAGACATTTTTTAGAAAACAGGCGGGCGGAATTGAAAGTCTAATTTTCAGGTCAGGATAACTTCTGGAGATCTTGTTGAAGACTTGTAATCCTCAAGGAAATGAAATCCGGCCAAATAATGCTTGAACACGCCTGGTGCGGAATGAACTAGACCCTTGATTGTGTCCCTCACTAAATTCAGAGTTAATTTAACAATGGCCTTCTCAAATGTGGTCTCTCTCATACACCTCAATGTAAGCAGCTCACTCTGAACTATACAGCTTCAGATGACAAAACAATGCTAGAATCTCTGGATAAGTTTACTTCTGTGTAGAGAAAGACGTCTTACTTTGTAAATGCCTGGGAGTCTCCGTGTGAAGTTTTCAAACCGTCTGCCTCGCGCTCCGAAGGTTGTGGGTTCGATTTCGGGCTACGTCTTTCGGTTCACGAGTGCATTTTTCTCGGAGACTTCTGGGGGTCGTCGCTGGAGCAACAGAGTTCGTGCTTTGTGCGACACTTTCGGCAGGACGCCCTGCGGAAAGAGATCGAGCCATATGGAATAAAACCCGGTGCAATGAAGTCGATCCTCTCGACTTTTAAGACTTTATTTTAAGACTTTGTAAATGCCTTCGTGTGTGTTTTTTTTTTTTAGCCTTTGCCGCCGAGTCGCTCTCTGAGATTATATTACATTAAGGTTCCTTTGTACTGATGTACATTTGTCCCTACATGTTACATGCTTGAAGTGTTTCAGCCACGTTGTAGCGGTCACCGTAATCAAGCATTGTCCACCTAAGTTAAAAGCCCAGCTAAGTTGCCTATGTTGTTGTAAGTTGTCTTCAGAGGATTGCACTGCAGCTGAGACGGAGATGAGGGCTGGGGTGGCCAAACTCACAAACAAGTAGCCCAGAGGAAGTTCTGGCATGCTAGGGGGAGAATGGGAGTGCTGCTCCTTGAACCATGAACGGGTCCACCAAGGCACCATGGCGGCAACAACGTCTACGGGTGCAAAACTGGTGCGACGACAAAGAGAACTGCATTGATATTGATATTGATGAGGGAGAGTATACACTTTAAGAAAACAGATTGTCAATGGTTCTGTAAAAACATGTGTCTTAACACTATATGTCCCATATGCAGCACGGCGTGTAAGAGTGTCCTTTATTTCTTTTACTTTCATATCCAGCAGAAGAAAGAAACCACAATTCAATGTTACCGGTCCCAAATACTGTCCCCCATCTATATATGTGTTAATATGTGAATTCTGCTTATAGATTATTACTTATTATAGTAAATATTATTTGTGAAAAGGCCGATTCTTAGGGAAAGATCATTTAGGTGTTCAGATATTACTGACTTTCCTTTGTTTAATTTTACTGTAATATATATATATATATATATATATATATATATATATATATATATATATATATATATATATATATATATATATATATATATATATATCTTGTAGACAGTTTTCTGTGTATATGTATATTTTTCTTATGAACTCTCCAGTACACATTGGAAGTCCTACATAAGTTAAGAATGAGCTCAGCTATGTTGTCTTTTCTCCCCAATCCAGATTTCGCTCCTTGATTTAATTTAACAATCTGATATAGTTAGTTAGCTAGTCGCGGTTCCAACTTCACGGCAAAGGGCCGTCCACATAATTCTCAGTTCCAGTGCCTGTGAGTATCACACAAAATGCTCCTCACTGTCCCATGTGAAAAGTGGAACAGACAGGAGCCTCGACAAACTAACCGCCTGCATAGGTATACTATGAGTAAGGCCGCTGCCATAATGCCAACACAAAATTCCGTCATGTCATAAAAACTCCGCCGCGGAGCAAACACTGCAATGGGCTTCTGATCGTCAGAAGTCCCTTCCCCAAGTGTTTCGGCCCATTATACCCTTAACACTCTCTTGGAGGGGGGTGGGCGCCCGGGTCATGACTCCGGGCGTCTTTCCTCTGCCGTAGAGACGTTCGGTCACAGTCGTTTTCCCTGTTGTTGTGCTTGTCCCTTCGCTGTTACCATATCCATTCTCAAGTCTCCCCTCCCTCGGTGAGGAGTGTCGTGCAGCCTGTGCTTGCCCCTTAGCACGCGTGGTCGTGGGGAGCAGCTTCTTCCCCAGCCACGGCCTCTATCGCCTCCATTCGTCTCCGTTGCCGTGTTCCTTCCTCATGCCCCGTTCACGGCGCCGCAGTCTACTAGGAAAGCTGGTTCTTCCTTTACGTTTCTGGACCCACTTCTTGGTCTCTGCAACAGAGTGAGTGCGATTTACGGACGATTACCGCTATGTTATGGAGGTTGGACTTCGGCCGACATTTGCATGGTTTGACTGCACTCAGATTCACCACCCGCGCTCGGAGGAAAGGCTAAAGATCTAACACGAGACGATGCAAGTTCGTGGTCTTGGGGGTAAGATTGTTAAAAGTCTTGCAGTTACTGCTTCTAACCATACTATAGTCTGTCCAGAAATGAATGCCTTAATTCACGATCAATTATTTTGAAAACTGTCTGTTGCATCGTTATTAAATTTTTCCTGTCGTCTTATATTTACCCCCATCCAAGGAATATGTCTTTGATAGGTCCAAAAGCAACTTAAATCATGGAAAGCGGCTACATTTCTTTGATGTTGTGGTGAAAACTAGTGATTCCTAGTTAACAAGCATGTTTTACAGTAATGCCCCGTTCCACTACACGAGGCTCTTATCATAAGGCCAATCCCATGTCCCACGAGAAAATTAACTATTCAACGCTAATGTTTCCGTGTGAAAACGTAATACATTTAATAATGTGCACTTCATCTCTGACCCTTAAATTATATACCGCAAATAAACAAACTTTGAAATCTGCTGTACAATCTCCAGAACAAAAATTCTTTTGTTGGGTGGACATAATGATAAGGTTATATGCTAAATCTCATCATTTTCCCCCAGTTTGTTACTGAGATATGGAATTTTATATTGGGGCAGACACAAGTAAACAGACTATAGTTCCGAGACTCATCCCACGTCAAGTCCCGAGAAATCCATAGCCAGCACGAGGTCTTTCGGCTGCCTCACACAATTGTTTCTGCGCCCGAGATTTTGCTTGTCCTTTAATGCCCATTCGCTTCAGCACATCATACACGGAGTGGGAGACAAGCCCTCTGGCGCCTACCTCTACGGCGAATATCCTGACGGTGTTCTCTTCCCGTGTAAGACCAGCGACCATGTCATCGTACTTATTTAACTTATACGTATGATGCTCCTTAATATTTGACTCGTAAGAGAAGGTCTGCTCAATCAGCGTTAGCTGCTTGGCTGAAGAGGAGCTAAGTACGATGTCAGGTCGCAAGCCAAACTTTCGGATCACCTCAGGGTATTTGCCACTGCCCATAAGATCCACGGTCAGTTCCCAGTCCCTTGCACCATCGAAAATGGTCGGGAGCGGCCATAGTTCATCGTTGAGTGAAGCGGCAATCACTAGAACACTTTTTTTTTTTTTTTTTTTTCATAACCTTTACAGGACATCGCTGTCAACAGCAGCATCTTTCAGCTGTCTGTTGATCTCTTGGCAAGATTACGCTCAGTTGTTTGCCATTGCTTTCTGAGCGGCCGGCTCAGTATCCCGCAAGTCACCAGCGGGGGTCGAACCGCTCCCAGTTCTCTCCCGCTACGAGACGCTGCGTGATAAACGGGATTACGGAGAAAGTAGTGTAACCCCTCGGCCAGAGAGACCGGCACTAGAACACTAGAAGCTACATATATAATGTACTAAACAATTGTCTCTAAGCGGTTTCCTGCTAGGCCTGTGATATGATAGGGCTACCACATTTTGTAGGCCTGAATGCACGGTGGAATAGATGGTTAATCTTTCCTTCATTTTCGCAGGCGACGACCTCAGGCGTCGAACTCACTTCCGACCGTGCTCAAGACAGTCTCATGGCAGCTCGCTGTCAACTTCGCTAACACACCCGCTGTTGTATTACAGTAGTTCCTAAATCCAGACTGAATTAGGCTATTGTAACTTGTTATTCACCAAATGACATTTCTGCCAGTGAGTAAATAAATTTTCAGTCATATCACGTCATCAAATGTTATATATATATATATATATATATATATATATATATAACATTTGATGACGTGATATGACTGAAAATTTATATATATATATATACATACATACATACACACACACAGACGATGTTGATTGTTAGTTTACACAGAAGCGTGGCCGAAATTTAATTTAGTTCATTTCTACTGCAACGGTTAGAATTACTTTTGATTTATATTAAGTTTCGCCTTTGTATTACAATGACCCATAATGGTTAGCAGAGGACATTAACACTGCAGCCTATATGCATGTTCTGAGACGTGAGTAAGGAAGCTTGTGTATTTGAAACATGTGTGTGTATATATATATATATGCCGGTCTCCCTGGTTAAGGTGTTATGGATGCGGTTCATAATCCCATATACCCGTGTTCGAAACACAGCTGAGCGCGATTTGGCAGCAGACCGCGTTGAGTTGGTTTCGCGTTGGTAGCGGTGCCGGTCGTTAAGAAAGCAATGGCAAACTACTGAACGTAAAACTTGCCAACAGATCACAGCGCGTGTGTGTGTGTGTGTGCGCGCGCGTGTGTGTGTGTTTGAACAACAAATGCGCTTTTAAATCGACATTTGCCTGAATATGGACAATCTAAACTCCCTCTCCTATTATTAACTGCCAACGTAGACCGAAACACCACCCTCCACCCAGCGGCAATACATAGAGCAGAAGACTCAACGATGTCTCATAAACAACGCTCTACTTTCTTGCCTGCCACAGTTTCAAATATTCCCCGAAACAGACCTGGCTTAACGCAGTATTCATTCGGAATTTATGGAGTAAAGTGAAGTAGATTATGATAGCATCCAGAGATGGAACTGTGGCATTCTCTGTGTGCTCGAGAGCCTATCAGAGGCTTGTCTTGAGAGACGCATTGTCGAAAACAAGAGTCTTTCTCCGGGTGCCCGGGTATCTTCCGTTAATCGCCTTAATAAGTTACAGAAGGAAGCGGACGAGGATAGAAAACCGGGGACAGTATCGACGCTGAGAAGGGAATTCTCAACGTAAAATATTTCGCCTTGGGGGATTCTTCAAGTTAATAATCATTAAAAAATGCTCTGTACGTTTTGAAGCTCTGATGAAGATGCTGAAATGAATGAGGACAACGCCGAGGAACTCAGGAGGGTAATTAGCATGTGAGAGCCTGTGGAGATATGGGGAGGTGAATGGACGACCAGCTGTTTTTATATGCTACACTGGAGTATGGGGAACAACAGGGAGACCCTGAGGCACCCAGTTAATACATGAACTATGGACTTTTTGGAAGTCGGCCGGTTTCATGGTGAAGGTGTTACGGACCCAGTTCGTAATTCCGCACACCACGGTCGAAACAAAGCTGCGTGCGATTTTGTAGCAGACCGCCTTGCGTTTGCTTTTTATGAAATGGTATAGGTGCTGTTGTTCAGAAAGGAAGGCAAACTATTGAACGTAAACTTGCCCAAGAGTTACGAAAAATGCTGGGTTGACTGCTACGTCCTGTAAAGGATATGCAACTAACTATGAGTCGCGCTAGCGTAGTGGTTAGTACTTCCTTCTGCCGGCCCGGTGGTTGCGGGTTCTATCTGCTCGGAGAGAATTCGAACTTTTAGACCTTGCATGGACTTCCAGGTCGAACCTGTTATATGGGTATCAGGAAAGTAGCGATTGGTCTATACAGAATATGTGTGCCCAATGCGCCAAGTATCGATTGGTCTATAAAGAATATGTGTGCCCAATGCGCCAAGTATCGATTAGTCTATAAAGAATATGTGTGCCCAATGCGCCAAGTATCGATTGGTCTATAAAGAATATGTGTGCTCAATGCGCCAAGTATCGATTGGTCTATAAAGAATATGTGTGCCCAAAGCGCCAAGTATCGATTGGTCTATAAAAATATGTGTGCCCAATGCGCCAAGAATCGATTGGCCTATAAAAATATGTGTGCCCAGTGCGCCGAGTACCGATTGGTCTATAATAATATGTGTGCCCAATGCGCCGAGTATCGATTGGTCTATAAAAATATGTGTGCCCAATGTGCCGAGTATCGATTGGTCTATACAAATATGTGTGCCCAATGCGCCGAGTATCGACTGGTCTATAAAAATATGTGTGCCCAATGCGCCGAGTATCGATTTGTCTATAAAAATATGTGTGCCCAGTGCACCGAGTTTCAATTGGTCTATAAAATATGTGTGCCCAATGCGCCAAGTATCGATTGGTCTATAAAAATATGTGTGCCCAATGCGCCAAGTATCGATTGGTCTATAAAAATATGTGTGCCCAATGCGCCAAGTATCGATTGGTCTATAAAAAATATGTGTGCTTAATGCGCCAAGTATCGATTGGTCTATAAAAATATGTGTGCCCAATGCGCCGAGTATCGATTTGTCTATAAAAATATGTGTGCCCAGTGCGCCGAGTATCGATTTGTCTATAAAAATATGTGTGCCCAGTGCGCCGAGTCTCAATTGGTCTATAAAAAAATATGTGTCACCAAAGCGCCAAGTATCGATTGGTCTATAAAAATATGTGTGCCCAATGCGCCGAGTATCGATTGGTCTATAAAAATATGTGTGCCCAATGCACCGAGTATCGATTTGTCTATAAAAATATGTGTGCCCAGTGCGCCGAGTTTCAATTGGTCTATAAAAATATGTGTGCCCAATGCGCCAAGTATCGATTGGTCTATAAAAATATGTGTGCCCAATGCGCCAAGTATCGACTGGTCTATAAAAATATGTGTGCCCAATGCGCCAAGTATCGATTGGTCAATAAAAATATGTGTGCCCAATGCGCCAAGTATCGATTGGTCTATAAAAAATATGTGTGCCCAATGCGCCGAGTATCGATTTCTCTATAAAAATATGTGTGCCTAATGCGCCTAGTATCGATTTGTCTATACAAATATGTGTGCCCAATGCGCCGAGTATCGATTTGTCTATAAAAATATGTGTGCCCAGTGCGCCGAGTTTCAATTGGTCTATAAAAATATGTGTGCCCAATGCGCCAAGTATCGATTGGTCTATAAAAGTATGTCTGCCCAATGCGCCGAGTATCGATTGGTCTATAAAAATATGTGTGCCCAATGCGCCGAGTATCGATTTGTTTATAAAAATATGTGTGCCCAGTGCGCCGAGTTTCAATTGGTCTATAAAAATATGTGTGCCCAATGCGCCAAGTATCGATTGGTCTATAAAAATATGTGCCCAATGCGCCGATTATCGATCGGTCTATAAAAATATGTGTGCCCAATGCGCCAAGTATCGATTGGTCTATAAAAATATGTGTGCCTAATGCGCCAAGTATCGATTGGTCAATAAAAATATGTGTGCCCAATGCGCCAAGTATCGATTGGTCTATAAAAAATATGTGTGCCCAATGCGCCGAGTATCGATTTCTCTATAAAAATATGTGTGCCTAATGCGCCTAGTATCGATTTGTCTATACAAATATGTGTGCCCAATGCGCCGAGTATCGATTTGTCTATAAAAATATGTGTGCCCAGTGCGCCGAGTTTCAATTGGTCTATAAAAATATGTGTGCCCAATGCGCCAAGTATCGATTGGTCTATAAAAGTATGTCTGCCCAATGCGCCGAGTATCGATTGGTCTATAAAAATATGTGTGCCCAATGCGCCGAGTATCGATTTGTTTATAAAAATATGTGTGCCCAGTGCGCCGAGTTTCAATTGGTCTATAAAAATATGTGTGCCCAATGCGCCAAGTATCGATTGGTCTATAAAAATATGTGCCCAATGCGCCGATTATCGATCGGTCTATAAAAATATGTGTGCCCAATGCGCCAAGTATCGATTGGTCTATAAAAATATGTGTGCCCAATGCGGCGAGTATCGATTGGTCTATAAAAATATGTGTGCCCAATGCGGCGAGTATCGATTGGTCTATAAAAATATGTGTGCCCAATGCGCCAAGTATCGATTGGTCTATAAAAATATGTGTGCCCAATGCGCCAAGTATCGATTGGTCTATAAAAATATGTGTGCCCAATGCGCCAATTATCGATTGGTCTATAAAAATATGTGTGCCCAATGCGCCAAGTATCGATTGGTCTATAAAAAATATTTGTGCCCAATGCGCCAAGTATCGATTGGTCTATAAAAATATGTGTGCCCAATGAGCCAAGTATCGATTGGTCTATAAAGAATATGTGTGCCCAATGCGCCGAGTAACGTTTGATGTATAAAGAATATGTGTGCCCAATGCGCCGAGTATCGATTTTTCTATAAAGATATGTGTGCCTAATGCGCCAAGTATCGATTGGTGTATAAAAATATGTGTGCCCAATGGGCCAAGTATCGATTGGTCTATAAAAATATGTGTGCCCAATGCGACGAGTATCGATTGGTCTATAAAAATATGTGTTCCCAATGCGCCGAGTATCGATTTATCTATAACAATATGTGTGCCCGGTGCGCCGAGTTTCAATTGGTCTATAAAAATATGTGTGCCCAATGCGCCAAGTATCGATTGGTCCATAAAAATATGTGTGCCCAATGCGCCGAGTATCGATTGGTCTATAAAAATATGTGTGCCCAATGCGCCAAGTATCGATTGGTTTATAAAAATATGTGTCCCCAATGCGCCGAGTATTGATTGGTCTATAAAAATATGTGTGCCCAATGCGCCAAGTATCGATTGGTCTATACAAATATGTGTGCCCAATGCGCCGAGTATCGATTGGTCTATAAAAATATGTGTGCCCAATGCGCCGAGTATCGATTGGTCTATAAAAATATGTGTGCCCAATGCGCCAAGTATGGATCGGTCTATAAAAATATGTGTACCCAATGCGCCAAGTATCGATTGGTCTATAAAAATATGTGTGCCCAATGCGCCGAGTACCGATTGGTCTATAATGATATGTGTGCCTAATGCGCCAAGTATCGATTGGTCTATAAGAATATGTGTGCCCAATGCGCCTAGTACCGATTGGTCTATAATGATATGTGTGCCCAATGCGCCAAGTACCGATTGGTCTATAATGATATGTGTGCCCAATACGCCAAGTATCGATTGGTCTATAAAAATATGTGTGCCCAATGCGTCGAGTATCGATCGTTCTATAAAATATATGTGCCCAATGCGCCATAGGGGTATAAAAGGGTCGTGTCCTTGACTTTTTACTATACTTACTTACTGACCAAGCAAGCTCAACGTTGGTTTAGTGTACAAGTATGCTTCAATACAGTTACGAAATTGTTTTGAGACAACTAGTTAAAACATTTCGTGGATATACATTTATTTCTCTGGTTGAACTAGAGTTTATATTGTATGTATTGCTTTTTCGTATTCATTTTGATAATTGCTGCTTATTATTATTGTGAAAGATCTCACCAGTGAAGGTCTGCTAAATGCATGTGTGTCTAATACAAATCATCATTATTCCTATTGATTATTTTGTATGTTTTATGTTGTCTGTTGTCTTTTACTATCTATATCGTTTCTGACTGATGAGACGCAATCAATTTTAATAACAGCTGCGAATTACACTAGCGATCCGAACAACGGAGTTCAACAACGTTCCATATAGACTTCTGACGATGAGGACAGATGGCTTAACCACTTTATTGGATTTCTGCCAGGATTGAACTGGGCTCCAGCGTCGACCCAGCTTAACATGGGTCTCAGAAAGTACTATAGGAAGTAAAGGCGGCCCGTGTGGTATTGATCACACCACACATCTAATGCCGATTGGTCAATAGAAATAAGAGACTGGTACCATACGCAATACGCGTGAAGAGTGGTACTTTTATGACACCTTAATTCTGAACGCCTTAATCACGCGAGGCATTGCGAGGCATGATATTATCAGACAGATGGTGGGTTCATCTCTTGCGTCGCATATGCTGAAAAAAAGGAAGATCAAATGGTTTGACGATCTCGTTAGAATGCAACACTATATATTACCACAACAAGCATTACAGCACAGAAGATCACATGGTTCGACCATCTCGTTAGAATGCAACACTATATATCACCACAACAAACGCTACAGCACAGAAGATCACTCGGTTCGACCATCTCGTTAGAATGCAACACTATATATCACCACAACAAACGCTACGGCACAGAAGATCACACGATTCGACCGTCTCGTTAGAATGCAACACTATATATATCACCACAACAAACGCTACAGCACAAAAAATCCGACACGATAAGATACGAGAGAAAGAGGGCGCTAGAGAAGAACATGGATTGCAGTCATCAAAGACATATTATATTCAAACGGAATGACACTATCTAGTGCCATCCTTCGAGAGTTTGAACATCATCTATTTCTTCCAACAACTTCGATGGCAAAATTGGAAGATGATCATGTTAATTACTACTTCATTTCCGATATTTTTATTTAGTTGCATGTCCTTCACAGGACGAAGCAGTCAACCCCAGCATTATGGCTGTTCGTGATTCCTGGGCAAATTTTATGTTCAGTAGTTTGCCATTGCTTTCTGAACGACCGGCACCTATACCTTTTTTGAAACAACCAGCACCGTTGTTTTCGAACCCGGGTATACAGGATTACGAATCGCGTCCGTAACATGTTCGCCACTGAGACAGGTGGTTATTATTGAACAACAAGTTGAAAGATCAGTTATTTCCGAGTTTGTTTTTTCCTCTGAAACATTTATATACCAATGATTAACAATTATTTTACACAATTAGTTCACAGCATTTTCGATTTGGTTTTTTGTTTTTCGGTTTTTTGTTTTTTTTTCGCTCGCTCGCTTTGTATTCAAGCGTAGTCCATACACACGATTTATAGTAGTCATGAACTTAATTTTGCGCACTTAATTTTGCATGTCGATTTGCTTTACCTATTAACAGTGTCCCTCGCCTCCAGGTGAACCCACTCCGACTTCAGAGGTACTTGTAATTTACGTACTAAAGTCAAGGACGACAGGTCAAGATTTTAGTCCAGCTGTCCCGTATAGGACTTGAACCCCTTCCCTCCGCATCAGCCCACCTGATGTTTTAGAACACCAATTGCGTACCAATTCGGCCATGCGGACGCGAGTAGTGAATAAAAAGCAAAGTGTTGTCTATTTCACAGATTTTTTCTTATTTTTTTTCGGTGCTGTTAGATATATTTCATCGTGTATTTTTACAATAATTTTATTCTTAATCATTGGTATGTAAATGATTTAGAGGAAAAAACAGCAAAGTCCCGGAAATAACTGACCTTTCAACTTATATTGCAGTAATAACTCACAGACAGTGACAATACTCCGCTCAATCTAAAACGAATCGTGATGCTGAAGTTTTAACCTTTTAAGAAATGATGTTTGTTCTATCTGTCTGTCAGTCTGTTTCTCTCTCTCTCTCTCTCTCTCTCTCTCTCTCTCTCTCTCTCTCTCTCTCTCTCTCTCTCTCTCTGTGTGTGTGTGTGTGTGTATTTCTGTCTGTCTGTTTGTCTTCAGTTATTCTGTCTGTGTGTGTGCGTACGTGTGTTAGTATGTTTGTCTGTTTACCCGTGTCTCTCTCAGTATGTCTATCTGACTCTCTCTCTCTCTCTCTCTCTCTCTCTCTCTCTTCCTGTATGTGTGTGTTTGGGTTATGTGTGTGGTTTGGTGGGGGAGTTGGAGTGAATGGGGGATGTGTGGGTGGGTGGTGGATGTGTCTCATAACATAGTAATATGCATTGTTTATGTTTACAAAATGCATGTGACAATGTTTTTTCCTATGCACTGTTGATGAAAGAAAGATGAGTGATTGGAAGGGCCGAATGTAAGACGGGCCTGCGTGCCCAATTTGTTACCCTTTGAAAATAAAGTCTGTTCGTTCGTTCGTTCCTCCCCCTTCTATAGCTCTATAATCCATATATGTATGTGTTATTTTATTTCCTCGTTTTATTCCCTCTAGGATTAGGAAATGTCTTCAGGTTAAAAGAAAATCTCTGGGATAAGAAAGACACATAGAAGACCATTAAGTTAAAAAAAAAAAAAAAACACGGAGAAAAGAACAGAGTTAATGAATTTTAAGGATACATTAAGATAATGCGTGCAGTTTCTGCGCGCGAGTATCTGCCGCTGTGTGCTCAGCCTGTCGGAGGGCAGGCTTCCAGCTGGACACAGGAGATATAATGGAATTGATTACGCATGATATTGGAAACATGTAGACGCGGGGAAGAGACAGGCAAAATGGGATTGATCAGTGGGAGGACTGGAGGACTCTTGCCATTGGCAGTTTTCGGTCACTGCATTTGGCTCCTGGTCTCAAAGGAGAAGACCAAACAGATAAAGTTAATGGATTGAGACCCGCGTGTAGTCGAGATGGGTTCTAGCACTCAGTGCCAACAGACAAGAAAAAAAAAGGAGTAAATAAAAAGTAGTGAAATGGGAAGATACACATTAAATGCGAAATGATGAGAGGATAAGAGAACTCTGAGAGACTTGCAGGAATCACGTGTGTGTAAACAGATCGCAGTGATTCCCCCTTGGTGAAAGATGGCGGCAAAGAAAAGCAAGAGCTTTGGGAAAGGAAGTCATGTGAACAATTTACAGCGGAAATGAACAGTTATAATCAACATCATCATCTAGTGCTATTGTAATATTTAATTAATGGTCATCATCATCTTGCGCTATGCCGATAAGCGTGTGATGTCGATGTTCGCCATCAAGCAGGATAACCCGAGTTTTCGAACAGTCTATCTTCTTGTCTTGATTATGCTATGTATCGATGCTATTTAATTATTTATGTGCCATGTCGAGTTATAATGCACTAGGATATACTACAGACAGGTAACTATAGCTGTCAATTTTTATGCTGTCTAGTGGGTCCTCTTATCTCTACTAATTGAAAGAGTTTTCGGTTAAATGTGTAGGGACTCATTGGAGTTTTCAGATCTGGAGGCAGATCACTTATGGAATGATCTGCCTCCAGATCTGAAAACTCCAATGAGTCCCTACACATTTAACCGAAAACTCTTTCAATACTTAATCCATACCGACTATATGCCACCATAATTTGTTTACTGGTATAATTGTTCAGTATAATTGTTCAGTATAATTGTTCAGTATAATTGTTCATTATAATTGTTTAACTATAATTGTTCACTATATATGTGTGTGCGTGTGGGAGCGAGAGAGAGAGAGAGAGAGAGAGAGAGAGAGACAGACAGAGAGAGAGACAGAGACAGAGACAGAGAGAGAGAGAGTGCGATGAGAGAGAGAGAGAGAGAGAGAGAGAGAGAGAGAGAGAAAGTGGGTGTCAGAGAGAGTGAGAGAGTGAATGTGTGTGTGCCCACGTGCATGCGTGTGTGTCGAGAGAGTGATTGAGCGAGAAATGGTGGGGGAATGTGTCAGTGCATGCATTCGTACGTGTATGTGTGAGAGTGAGTGAGGGAGTGTGTGCGTGCGTGCATGTGTTCATGCGTATGTGTATGTGTGAGAGAGTGTGATTGAGAGAGTGAGTGTGTGTGTAAAGGATTGTGTGTGAGAGAGTGAGACAGTGGGGGAGTTGATGTGTTAGTGTGTGTGTGAGCGCGCGCATGCGTGTGAGTGTGTGTATATGAAAGAATACACTGAGAGAGAGAGAGAGAGAGAGAGAGAGAGAGAGAGAGAGAGAGAGAGAGAGAGAGAGAGCTGTGCAGATGCATGTCATGTAACACGCATGTTATGTAACACGCGAATCCATATGTTTGTGTGTTTTCATCTGTCATATTATCAGTTAAATCTTCTTCTTCTTCTTCTTCAGCGTTCCGAGCCATTGAGGTTCTTTGGTGCAAATACAATCCGTCTCCATTCGTCTCTCTGGTGGACCTTCTCTTGCCAGTCGTTGATTCCAAGTGCTTGTAGGTCTGTACATGTATTATCTCTCCACCGCCTTCTTGGTCTACCTCGGGGTCTACGGTCATTTATTTCCTGAGTGTAAGCGAGTTTTGTTTCCCTATTATCTTCCATTCTTTCTATATGCCCCAGCCATTGTAGTCTGTCTTTGTTACTTCTTCTTTTCCACTCTCCACTTAGTTAAATACCATTTGATTTTATCATGCATAATATAATCTCATGTTCATTACTGTAGTTTGAGTGAGAGAGTCAGTGAGTGTGAATGAGAGACAGAATGAGTGAGCGTGAGAGTGAATGTGCGTGTGTGTGTGTGTGTGTGTGTGTGTGTGTGTGTGTGTGTGTGTGTGTGTGTGTGTCTGCCTTCTCTGTGTGTGGGATCATCACTATTTTTTCGTCACATACTTTTTATGTACAAATTTTTCTCCATGTTTAACATTTTTATGAGACTGCTCATGACAATTGTCAGAGTATGTGTGTGAGTAAAGTGTGGGAGTGTGTTCATACTAGTTTCAATGCTAACGTGAGACATTTTGTATGTGTCTAGATGTGAGGAGGTGTGAGTGTGTGTGGAGGATGTGTCTGTGTGTGGGGATATGTGTGGGTGGGGGTATGCGTTTGGATGGGTTGGGATGTGTGGGTTTTGTGGGGTAGTGATATTTGTGGGTGTTGGTGGGATGTGTGGATGGATGTGTGGGTGTGAAAGTAGGAGTGTGGGAATGGGTGTGGGGGATGTGTGTATGGGTGGAGGATATGTGTATGGGACGGATGCGGGGGATGTGTGTCTATGTGGGTGGAGATGTGTGGATGGTTTGAGGAAGTATGTTTGGGGGGCGGGGTTGTGTGGGTAGGGGATTGTGTTGGGTGGATTGGGGATGCAAGGGCGGGTGGGGAGAAGTGTATGGTGTGTGGGTTTGAGATATGTGTGCGGTGTGTTGGTGGGGGATGTGTGCATGGTGTGTGGGTGGGGGGTATGTTTGTGATGGTATGGGTGAGGATATGTGTGTGGGTGGGGGTAGTGTGTGGTGTGGGGGTAGTGTGTGGTGAGGGGGATGTGTGTGATGGGTGTGGGAAATGTGTGCATGGGTGGGGTATATGTGTGGGTGAGTAGGGGATGTGTGGTGGTTGGGGGAAGTATGTGTGGGTGTTGGGGATGTGTGGTTGGGAGATGTGTGCGTGGATGGGGAATGTGTGGGTGGGGTGTGTGAGTGGCTTAGGGATGTGTAGGTGGGTGAGGGATGTGTATGTATCGGGGTGGGATGCGTGAGTGGGTGGAGGATGTGTGTGGGTAGGGGTATTGCGATCGAGAGATGTTTGGTTGGGAGTGGGTGGGTGGGAGTGTGTGGGTGCGTAGTGGAGGATGTGTGCGTGAGTGAGTGTGTGTTGGTAGACGGGTAGGGAATGCGTGTGTGAGTGGGGAGAGGTGTGTCGTGTGTTGGTTGGGGATATTGTGTGGGTGAGGTATGTGTGCGTGGATGGGGATTTTTGTGGTGTGTGGGTGGGGGTATGTGGGGTGGATGGGTAAGGGTATCTGTGTGGGTGTGGGTGGGAATATTGTGTGGTATGTGGGTGGGGGATATGTTTGTGGTGTGTAGATGGAGATGTGTGGTGGTATGTGTGTGTGGGATGCGTTGGTGAGAGATATGTTTGTGTGAGGTGCGTGGGTTGGGAATATTGCGTGGTAGGGGATGTATGTGATGTGCGGGTGGGGGATTGTGTGGTGGGGGATTGGGTTAAGGCATGTGTGGGTGGGTGGGGGATTGGGTTAAGGCATGTGTGGGTGGGTGGAGGATGTATGTGTGGGTGGTGGGGTGTGTGTGAGTGGATTGGGGATGTATGGGTGGTTAGGGAGATGTGTTTTGGGGGGAGGGGGGTAGGGAGATGTCAGTTGGTGGGGATGTGTGTGTATGGTTTGGGGATGTGTGAGTGGATGTGCGATGTGTGGGTTGGTGGGGGATTGTCTGCGTGGGTGGGGAATATGTGGTCGATGGAGATGAGGCTGGGGGATGGGTGGTTTGAGGTGTGGGTGGGGAGAGGATGTGTCGGTTAGGATGTGTCTGTGGGTGGGCGTGGGATGTGTGGGTTGGTCGGGGAATGTTTGTGGGTGGCGAGTGTGTTTTGGTGGGGGGAACAGGTGAGGGGAGTGTGTGTGGGTGCGGGATGGGTCGGTTGGTGGGGTATGTATGTGTCCCTTGGTGTGTGTGTGGGTAGGTGGGGGTGTGTGTGGGGGTGGGGTGATGTGTGGGTAGGTGGGATATGGGACTCATAACATGGTAATTTGCCTTGTTTATGTTTACAACATTCATTTCACAATGTTTATTTTTCTTCCTATGTAAATGTATAATGCTCTTGATGAACGAAAGACGAGTGATTGGAAGGGCCGAATGTAAGACGGGCCTGCGCGCCCAGTTTGTGACCCTAATAAAGTTGATTTGATTTGATTTGATTTGATTTGCTTCTTCTCACTTCTATGAGCGGCAGACTATGTGTATTTATTTATGAACTGTCTTAGTGACCTCAAAGGCTTCCTCAATTGATATTCCTGTGTAATATCCTGTGTAAGTCCTCTGAGTCTATCTGAATAGTTAGATACGAATTATGTCCGTATTCTATAGTGTTTATTTCACCTGGCTAATGAAGACACATTTTTAGGGGTGTCTGTCTGGTCATTCTTCGAAGTACACACATTCCTGCAGTCCCAACCTGTCACCTCGAAATGATGATAGCGCCTCGCTGCAGGATCAGTTATCAGAACTGATAACTGATCCTGCAGCGAGACGCTATCATCATTTTGAGGTGACAGGTTGGAATCCTGGTCGGTAACTATAGCTTTAAATTTTGTTGTTGTCAGGTACGTCCTCTTGTGTCTACTTCTTTGAGCTCCAAACAATACTGTGTGTGTTTATTTATGATACGATGTACATCAGGTGTTTTGTTGTTGTTGTTGTTGTTTATTTGACTTCTAATGCTCTGACTTTTATTTATATTCGATAGAGGAGCGGCTGGCCGAATGGCTAAAACGTCGGGTTCTCCTTCGAGTGACCCGGGTTCGAATCCCCTGTAAGATATGGATTGTTTTCTGTCGGGGGCAAAAAGAAAAGACTAACCTGTACAGTTCGCGGCGACTGCACTAGCCAGGCGGTCTTAATTCCTCAGGCACAAAACCCCCTTCCCTTATATACTATATGTACTATAGGCAGTAAAATGACTATGACAGTCCTTGTCTAAAACAACTAACCCAATGAAGAGTCTGGGTGGGGATCCCGTCATGGCACCATTTATCCACCGAAAGTCATGTCATGTCACAGGGTTTCAAGTCATTTTGTAGAGTTAACTACCCCACACAACTAACTCACCTTCTGTCCTGGTTTGGTTCATAGTGGCAGACACAATTCATTGTTTATCGCTATACCTATTTTTGTTTCCTTGTTATTGACTTTAAAATAATTTTTAAAAAATTGTTCCATACGAAACAGGTGTATTTACAAGGTGCATTGTTTGTTTTCCTTTACATTTTGTGTTTTCCTTTACATTTGCGAATACAACAAATACACTCATATACACGTATGATAATATTACATTTAGGGAATTGTGCAAGTACCTACACATTACTTCTATCCAGCGTCCACTGTTCAATTCGCCACCCGACGGAGAGGACTAGAAATAGGACAGGATCCTAAGCTTCACTAATGCTGATATATTTTTCAAGGTTTTCATACCTGGGAACATCAACTTCAGTTTTGAGAATGTCCATTGTTTATAAAATAAGCATCATATGATATTGAGTGCTTGCTGTTGCAGGTTGTTAAATATTTACTTTATGTGAGGATGGTCGGCTACTGTTTTGACAACTATATAGAGCATATTATTTTTATTATGGAGTAGGAGAAGGATGTGTTTTGTCATCCGGTCTCTGCTCTTCGTGTGTGTGTGTGTCTCTCTCTCTCTCTCTCACACTGTCACTATGTGTCTCTATCTGTCTCTCTATATGTCTCTGTCTGTCTGTCTGTCTGTCTGTCTATCTGTCTGTCTGTCTGTCTGTCTGCCTCTCTATCTCAATCTTCCTCCTCCCCCCTCACTCTCTCTCTCTCTCTCTTTCTCTCTCTCTCTCACTCTCTCTCTCTCTCTCACTCTCTCGCAAAGTAATAATGACAGAGATCAAAGAGAAGTCAGGAATACGAATTAGAAGTTTCAATATAAATCGTCTACGAAACGCAGATGACACACCATTGATAGCTAAAAAAAAAAAAGCAGATCTACAACTGTTAGTCATTGTTGTAAAAGAGAGTGAAAAATAAAAGGGCATTAATTCCCTTGAATAACAAATGAATAGAATGAATTGTTTCATCAAAATAACAAAATAACATTACACCAAAATGTGATATAATGATAGAAGGGGAGATGCTTAATTGTGTTTATAAATTTTAGTATGTAGGGGTATAAATAACATCAAATAGAAGATGACTGACAGAAAATAAGAGCGGAATTTGTCACTTAAATGTTGCATATAAGAAAATGAAACATATCTTATTCGATAAGTCAATATTATAACAAATATGTAGAAAGCTACCTACAATACACAAACCCCTTGATCTTTTCGTGTCTACATGCGACCGGGTTCGACCAACCTAATACATTGGGCGCCAGTAGGTTCTCTACGAGTGTAGGCAGCACGCAGGATACAAATCACATTAACTATCAAGTGTGGGTTGGTCACGAAATTATGACTTCATTATGCGTGATAACGGGAGTCTAATGAGTCCCCATGTTTACTATAAACTGATATCGACTAGTACACACACCGTTACGCCCAATGTACGTTTATCGCTACAAAAGCTGTTGTCTGCTCTCACCAGCTTTTAGCACTAAAGCTTTTCATAACAGACAGGAGACGGCGGTGGCAGCACTCGATCTCGAGGGCGCGTACAACTGAGTCAGATACGATATTTTAATGTACACTCTTAGGGAGAAGAGAGTGTCTTGGTTGGTGAACTGGATTGCAGCTGTCTTATATTCTCGTAGACTGGCTCTCCGGCTGGGTACATGGACCTCTGAGCCATGTATAATAGCCCCCGGACTACAACACGGGTCAACAATTTCACTTGTACTTTTAAATGTGTATACGAGCAAGATTGCAAGCCCCAAAGCACCAGGGGCTGTAAGGATACTAACATTTGCAGTTGATATTCTCACATACAGAAATCAAATAGCTCAGAAGCTGAAGGCGACAATGGACAAAGTGATGGATTTGTATACGGAGACCAATGCTGTCATTAACCCAGAAAAGGCATCTGTTTTGTGGTGCACTCTGGACAATAAGATTTTTAAAGTTGACCTTCCGAGCCTCACTATAAATGGTAGAAATGTGAATAGATACAGCAGGCTGAAGTACCTGGGAATCACTTTTAACAGGAGCCTGTCCTTTAGGAATTATGTTGAAGTGGTAGTTACAATGTGCGTTATCTTGCCTGCTATCCTAATTCTCATGTGTTCGAATCCTCCTCGAGGTGGGGCTTTTAAACAAAACTGACCTGGTCTTGAGCTCATCTCTTTCTAACATGGGTACTACGAAATATTCTGGGAAGTAAAGGCAATAGAGTTTATATTGACCACATCAACCATCGAGTGCTGATTTGTCTGATAAAGACATGGGATTAACACTATATGTCAAATTCGTCCCATGCGTGAAAAGGTGTACTTTAATTTTAGTTTACTTAAAACGGAATACATGGTGATTTCCAAGAAGACACATGATTCAATGTGTTTTACATGTAGAAAAGGGCATTAACATCAAATCAGCGAGTGATTTCAATATTTAGACTACACAGGGACATCTAACGCACGATGTGACAAAAGTATAAAGAAAAGAATCGCCATCTAGAAAGATGAGAATAATTGAATGACATGGGAATAAAATCCCCGATTCCAAGTGGATTTGAACACACGATCACCCAGCCAACACTGCCCCAACCCGGCTCTCTAGTACGATGTGGTCTTGGCTAAACATCACTTTGCTAGATGATGTGGTCAGTACCAGTCAATCCGCCTTACACATGAGAACATGATCTTATACATGAATTTGCTTCCTTTCAGGTGTACGGCGTGAAGTAATTAAGTAATAGGAATTTTAGGAGTAACTTTTTTTTTACAATAGTGCGAACCAGAAAGTCTGTGTGTGTGTGTGTGTGTGTGTGTGTGTGTGTGTGTGTGTGTGAGAGAGAGAGAGAGAGAGAGAGAGAGAGAGAGAGAGAGAGAGAGAGAGAGAGAGAGAGCGTGTGTATGTTTGTGATTACTCAACATAGTCCACCTGCCTGGCAACACGCTTGGTCTACCTTTCCACTAGCTGGGTGATGCCTTCTATTTAAAAAAAAAAATTGAACGAGGTCTTAAACATTTTTTTTAAAACACTATCTCGTTGTCAGCTGTAAACCTCTGACTCCGCAAATGATCTTTCAAGTATCCAAAGAAGTGAAAGTCCGATGACGCCGATGTATGCTAGATGTTTCAAGACCTCATATTTCAGAGCACGCAGTTTATCCACCGTGCGAGCAGTCGTAGGAGGGCAGGCGTTGTCGTGCAGCAACAATACTCCTTTTATGAGAAATCCTTGGCGTTTGAATCTTATCGCAATCTTCAGTTTGTTCACTATTACATCACTAGTCATAGTTTCACATTCCTTTCCTGGAAATGTACTAATAAAGTGCCTTGTTATCCCAAAAGATTGGCTTCATGACTTTCCCAGCAGATTCATACTTCTTGAAATTTTTCGCAACCATAAAAAATGTGTGTGTCCACGGTATCGATTGCCTCTCACTCTGGTGCACTCATTCATAATTGTACCCTGAATCCAACAGCTATCTCCATATTTAATTCTTCTGTAGATTTCACACCTTCTGACCATAGAACAGTGCGGCAGTCGTTTTGTAATCGCTACTGTGCATACTGAAACTGCTTGATCCTCGCGACCCCTATTTGGTGTATTGCTCAAGAGTCAGTTTGTGTCATGAAATAAGATTTTGCGTTGTCCGTATTATTCCATGCACTTTATAATAACATTCCTGATTTTTAATTACTTTCCATCGAGCGCGTGCGTGCGTGCGTGCGTGCGTGCGTGCGTGCGCGCGCGTGTGTGTGTGTGTGTGTGTTGCTTTGGAGATGTGAAATATAGGGAAGTCTGGTATTACTGAGGAGTGGGGCTGACATTTGCAATAGCCAGCTTCTGTATAATGGATACTCGTGCACTGCTGCTGCACTCGTACAGAATAAATATATCATTTCTAGTTCTTTTATGCTTAAGATATCCAGCCATATTTGTCAAATGAATTAAGTTCCGTGATCGTTTCACAAGAAGATATAATTTGCATAAGATCTCCCGAATGTGTTCTACTTAGCGTTATATCATCCGCCCCGAGGGCCTATTTTTTGAGCCTCTAAAGGGAATACGAGCTGTAAATATTGCATAAGAAAATAACAAGAAAATATTTTAGCAATAGTGATAATAGGAGACATTTGAATCTTGCTTCAATTCCTTTCCTTCCCTCCCCCTCCCTCTTTCTATCTCTTTCTCTCTCTCATTCTCTCACACACTCTCTCTCCTTCCCTCCCTCTCGTTGCTGGTGGCGCATCTAATGTGTGTATGTCATATTGTTTTTCCTTTGTGTGCGTCCATCGCCACTAAGATAAAAGAATATTCGTATTCTTCATCGTTGTCTTCTCTTGCACTCCAACGGAGCAGAGGATCTCAACTACATCGTGTTGAAGTCTCCTGTTTCCGGCAGTTCCTCTCATGTCTATTTTACATTACTCACTTCCATCTCTAAATGTCATCTACATCAAATGTTACTTTCCTTATCTGCTGGCACAGCGGGCGCATTGGCCGCATCATTACGAGACTGCGCTGATATTGTCATTGATGTGGTCAGACGAAGTTTTGACGACTGAGCTCGTCGTTCGTTAAGTGAGGGGATGACTGGCCAACCCTTTCTCCATCAATTCAGGCCAACACAATTTTTGAAATCTATCTCTTCTTCTTCTTCTTCTTCTTCTTCTTCTTCTTCTTCTTCTTCTTCTTCTTCTTCTTCTTCTTCTTCTTCTTCTTCTTCTTTTTCTTCTTCTTCTTCTTCTTCGTCTGCTGCTGCTGCTTCATCTTCGTCTGCTGCTGCTTCCAGCCCAGCATTTGTGTTCCAAATGGAGCATATACATTAATACAATTCGTGTCGAACGCAACGATTGCTTGTCATTACTGGCAGTTTGTTTTTTTTTTTTTTTTTTTTTTTTTTTTAAACACGTTTTATCTAAATTACCCACAAATAAGAGATTACCATTATCTTAACTGTGAGTAGATTTAATACAGCGATTAGCATATCTGATTGCCTGTTCGAATGTAATCGAGTCTTATTTTAACAATTGTCTGAGACACCTCAAACGTGTACAAGTGCCTTTTACTTTATAACTTTGAAGTACTCCCTTGCACGCTTCGAGATTACTGTGTTTTAGTTTTAGTTTAGTTTTAGTCGTTGGATCAACATCACGGCACACGGTTTAACCCATAAGTGCTCCGTTTTCCTCCTAACTCAAACCTGAATCTGGAGAAACTCAGCTCAATGCACGAACTCCGTTGCATCGGCGAGGATCATGAAATACTTTGGGTAGATTTTTAACTAGAAATTTTGCCCGGGCAGCGCCGTTAGGCTACTCTTTTTCGATTTCCAACTGCCAAGGGATTTTTTACGTGCGCAACAATACACACGGGCGTCCGATCTCACTACCCAGAGACCAGGGGAAATGTTATTACTGGAAGTCCTGGTGGATTTTTTAAATAAATCCCGGTCCTCACCGGGGCCTGAACCCCTGACCTCCAGCACTCGAGGCGGACACCATACCTCGAGACCACTCAACCCCCTGTTTAGACCATGTGGCACTCGACAGGTGATGCTGTCAATATCATATCGGCGGTCTGCACTTCCCTGGCCATTACCTGGTACCCATGGTTTTGGCTCTATCGATGCCTGAGAACAAGTTTTATAAATTCACCTCTATGCGGATTATAACCTATCATCATCATCATCATCTTCCACTTCTTCCGTCAAGCGTCGTGGGGAGGAATAATTTGCGTTCCAGCGCCCGGTGGGCGGCACTGGATAGTGTCATTCCGCGTGGTTGTACAATGTCTCTGATCTCGTCAATCCATTTTCTTCTTGGACGTCCTCGTGGTATCGTCGCAGATGGTCTTTGATGTAAGGCCAGTGATGGTAGTTGCTGATGTTGCATTCTAACGACATGGCCAAACCACTTGACTTTCTGTCTTTCAATAAATGTGGCACAAGGTGTTGATCCCACAGTCTGTCTGATAATAGCATTTCTTACTCGGTCTCTATGATAATTCAACATTCCATCATAAAGAAACACAACGTGTGTAAACCATGACTCAAGCATGAAGCACACTAAGACCAGTGTAACACAGTCATACACAAGCCCAGTGATTCTTACACCTTTTTCTTACTGGCCAGTACTTTCCCAGTGCTGTATATTTACAAGAATCTTCATGTTTTTCCCCACAATATGTAGTAAGTAAAAGTAAGTAAGCAAATGACGACAGTAAAAGTAAGTAAGCAAAGGAGGACAGTACAAGTAATGTAGCAAAGGAGGACAGTAAAAGTCAGTAAGCAAACGACGACAGTAAAAGTAAGTAAGCAGGAAAAACATTAGTTGTATGTCCTTCACAGGACGTAGCAGTCAACCTCAGAATTTTGGATGTTTGTCATTGCTGGGCAAGGTTTACATTCAGTAGTTAATTAAGCAAAGATGACAGTAGAAGTAAGTAAGTAAAGGACGAGTAAAAGTAAGTAAGCAATCGACGAAGGTAAAAGTAAGTAAGCACAGGACGACAGTAAAAGTATTAAGCAAAGGACGACAGTAAAAGCAAGTAAGCAAAGGACGACAGTAAAAGTATTAAGCAAAGGACGACAGTAAAAGTAAGTAAGCAAAGGACGACAGTAAAAGCAAGTAAGCAAAAGACGACAGTAAAAGTAAGTAAGCAATCGACGAAGGTAAAAGTAAGTAAGCAATCGACGAAGGTAGAAGTAAGTAAGCAAAGGACGACAGTAAAAGTAAGTAAGCACAGGACGACAGTAAAAGTATTAAGCAAATGACGACAGTAAAAGTAAGTAAGCTAAGGACGACAGTAAAAGCAAGTAAGCAAAAGACGACAGTAAAAGTAAGTAAGCACAGGACGACAGTAAAAGTATTAAGCAAATGACGACAGTAAAAGTAAGTAAGCAAAGGACGACAGTAAAAGCAAGTAAGCAAAAGACGACAGTAAAAGTAAGTAAGCAATCGACGAAGGTAAAAGTAAGTAAGCAATCGACGAAGGTAGAAGTAAGTAAGCAAAGGACGACAGTAAAAGTAAGTAAGCACAGGACGACAGTAAAAGTATTAAGCAAATGACGACAGTAAAAGTAAGTAAGCAAAGGACGACAGTAAAAGCAAGTAAGCAAAAGACGACAGTAAAAGTAAGTAAGCAAAGGACGACAGTAAAAGTCAGTAAGCAAAGGACGACAGTAAAAGTAATTATTTTCTAGCTAGTCTGCGCATTCATTACTTTTAACTCCGACATGCCCCGGTGCGTACGTTATCTGTGCTTTGTTTCCTCCTAAGAATTTGTATTGACTATTATTGTGCCTTGAAGCGATTATAACAAAAATCGCCATGACGAATGTAGCATTTTGCAAGATGGAAGATATACTAACCAATAAAAAGATGTCATTTGCAACGTGAAAAAGAGTGTTGAGGTGCTACATAAAACCTGTACTTTTGTATGGATGTGAAGCGTCGACAATAAGCAGACAAGCTGAAAAACATCTGATGGCTGTGGAAATATGTTTTCTGAAGAAAATGCAAAGAATACCAAGGGCATACTGAAAAACCAATGACTTAATCCTACAAGAAAGAAATGAAAATCGTAAACTGATTAGATGAATTAAAAGTTGGCAGTCACAATTATTTGGTCACGTTATGAGAAGAAATAAATTGGAGAACCTGGTGACAACTGGTAAGAACGAGGGGAAGAGAACAAGGGGAAGGCACGGAAGCAAATGCCTGGATGGCTTGACCACGTGGTATGGTAGAGACAAGAACACTGGGCTGATCCACGACTGATGATCGATTGAGATGGCGAAACATGACCGCCCACGCTTATTGACATGGCACATGGTGAATGAATTGTGATATTGCATCAAGCCCATTAGTAACACAGTAATAGGAAAAATAACGCCCATATTTTTCCTAATATGTCTCGTAATCCCTGACAGTCTTTGATTCCTCACGCTACCCAACATTCTCACATCCCAAACTAGTGTCTCTCACTGCATCGTTTGAGAACCGCTCGTCTGTTCTATTGATATTGATTGTACGACAAGAGGGCGTGCAGAAACAGACTGAACTTATCGCTAAACGAAAATAAAAATAAAGAAAACTCCCTTTGTCAATGCGACGCGACTGCCTGTATCCCTAGAGATATAACTCCAGGAATTAAGCTATTACTGGAGTCGGCGTCTTCAGAAAGAAGCTAGCGATCTTCCAAATAGTACCGACTATCTTTTATTTACATTTCTAAATGTTCTTGCTATATAGAAAAGAGATGGTTTAATTTAGTCAAACGAACGATCCTGTTGTTGAAAATCGATTTGGATTGTAATAGTGCTTTTTATGAAATGCGGACATTAAATACTATTTTCAAATGTTTGGCTGAAAATATATAACTATATTTAGATTAAAGCAACTTTCATGTTGTAGCCGATTTCGATAAGCCATTAACCAGTTTTTTAACATTTTATTGTGTTTGTGCCTGTAAACAGCAGACAAACAGATAGGCAGACAGAAAGACGGTCAGACTGACCGACCGACATACAGACACACAAACACATATAGTGAGATAGATATAGAGAGGGGAGGTTCCGTGGACGGGAGAGCAATCTAGTGGAGGGATACACAGGCAATGAGACTTAGAATGGTTGCTCGGATGCACGGAGGAACGAAGAAAAGGGAGAAAAAAAATAGTAAGAAAGATACACATAGATACAGGCAGAAATACAAACAGAAAGACCGATATATAAACCTACAGATAGCCAGTGAGGTGACCAGACAGACAGGCAGGCAGGGCGGGCGGGCGAGCGGGCGGGCGAGCAGGCAGGCAGGTAGGCAGACAGACAGACAGACAGACAGACAGACACGCAGACCGACCGACCGGGCGGACGGACGGACGGACGGACGGACAGACAGACAGTTCATTCATCAACATTGGAATATATTTTCATACCATCTTGAAGATGTCCTGGCAGTGAATATTTCACCTTTCAGGTAGTATGGAAGACAAAACTGTTACTTTACCTGAAATTGCAAAACCGCTAAAGCCCACAGCCAGAGTAAGACATGCTACAGCTGGGGCTGTGTCTCTGGTGAAACTGACTCCAAGTAAAAACACAGCTTCCATACCAAAACCTGGAGAAAGAACAACATTTTTTAAAAAACACATTAAATAATTCGTTAGACAAGTAATTGTTGTTTTTGCTCTTGCAGAGATTATGGAGATATGATAGACGACATGCAAATTAAAATCTATCATTACAGTACCGGGATTCGATCCCGTCACAGCCAAAAATGACATAGTCTAGAAGGATGATGGTAGTGCCTAGAAGGATGTCCAGTTGCCACGCGTCGAAGTACACATGTTCCTGCAGCGAAGCTCTGTCGTCATTTGTTGATACTAATCGCTATTTGGTAACTACTCGTACAGCTTGATATGTTTATATTGTCTATCGTGTTAACTAATCCCTACTTCTTTCATTCTACTTCTATGCCCGCCAGTCAATACTTGTGAATACCTTTAGTTCATGTTTCAGGGGCCCCAAAGAATCACAGCAATTGATATTTCTGTGTATCAAACCAGTGTTTTCCCGTAGTGAATTTAAATACCGAAAACATACGTATTAGATTTCAAGATTTATTGCCTGGCATACAACGGGATAGTTAACATACCCAATTGGATTGACAAGATACTACACACAAGTTATGGGAGCCTAGCCAGGCCGAAACACCACAAACCTCCTGCGTCATCGATTGCACGGCACGTTTTGGAAACCGGCCATATGATTGATGTAATCAGTGCGTTTCGCGTGTTGCTTAATACACAAAATTGTCGCTTGTTAAAGTTTGCAGAAGCCATCAAGCTTAATCTACATAGGCCAGTTTTGTGCAAATAGAAAGACATGATAGTCAGTTTAAAATTACTGTGGTAGGCAATTGCAATTACTGTGCGAACATGTGTATATTTAAGCTTGAAGGATTTATATAGTTATTTTACTTTATGTTGAGTGATTTCTGCATTTCTGTGTATTTCTATGGAAAACATTCTTCATCATCATGCTCCTTGCCAGTTGGCGTAGGCGTTCATGTATCTAGACAGATTTCAGTCCTTGATCGACTTGATCGGCTCCACTGTCTCGGTTCATCTAACTTCATTTCTCTTGGTTTGCTTCTGCCTCCATTCCCCTACTGATCTTTCCAGTTGTCACGATATTTTCCAATGTCTTATCACAAGATCACAGAATGCCGTTTGTCTCTTTCTTAAAGCTGTAATGTTCTAATTTCAGTAGTCTATTCCAGGCAATTGTTTGCAATAGTTAAAACCAACCAAAGAAACACCATTCATTATTTTTTGAAAATGGTAAATGTAATTACAATGTAATACAAATCACTCATAAAAGCATCTTGTTATCCAGAGGGCATCTTGCCTGTTGTACAAGAATTGACAAGATACTATCTGTTCTCTATGATCAGGAAACCAGAGACCTACTTAAAACATATTTAAAAAATAAACGTAAGATAGGTTCCACAGCAATAGGTACATATGGAGAAGCACCCCAAACAGCAGCATACATAATAATATAATACTGCCCAAACCGTTATACTTCAGGGATAAGGGGAACGAACCTAGATGACCGACTGTATGAAGCCTGCGGGATCTGCAGAAGATAGCGCAGTTCTGGCAGGAATAAGGAATAGGCTGATTCTCGGCGAGCGAACAGAATAAGAGGAAGGATAAGGGAAAGATAAAGAAGACAACAGGAAGAAGAGGAAGAGGAAGGGGAAAAAGAGGAAGAAAAGAAGAAGAAGAAGAAGAAGAAGAAGAAGAAGAAGAAGAAGAAGAAGAAGAAGAAGAAGAAGAAGAAGAAGAAGAAGAAGAAGAAGAAGAAGAAGAAGAAGAAGAAGAAGAGGAAGAAGAAGAAGAAGAAGAAGAAGAAGAAGAAGAAGAAGAAGAAGAAGAAGAAGAAGAAGAAGAAGAAGAAGAAGAAGAAGAAGAAGAAGAAGAAGAAGAAGAAGAAGAAGAAGAAGAAAAGGAAGAAGACGAGAAAGAAGTAAAATGAAAACAGGAAGAAGGGAATTAAGAGGAAGAAGAAAACGAAAAGGAAGATGAAAAGGAACACGAAGAAAAGGAAGAAGAGCAAGAACAGGAATAGAAGGAAACGGAAGAGGAAGAAGGCGTAATTTTGTGTGCTGTCTAAATGTGTTTTGCATAGATTATTGCATCTGTATTAAGATGGAATCGCCATAACTAATTGCATGCCTAATATAATAGCACGGTATGTTTATAAGCTTACAGCAGCGGTTGCTATTGTCGGATTTCAAAACAATAAACCCGGTGGATAGTGACAGCACTTTGTGGGCAACTAATAACAGTTTTTATTTAAATATGTGCACTATGTCATTTTCCCCAATTTCCCGCTGTTTCTATCTTTTCCCCGGCAAGGAAAATGGTGCTTGCCCGGCGACATGTTTAGTCGTGTGAACAATCATCATCATCTAGTGTCTTCCCAGCTGGTGTTGGTGTTCATGCCTCTCCATAAGTCTCGGTCTCTGGTGTTCTGGATTATCTCTGCTGATGATAATCCTCTACGCCACTGTCTCAATCCATCCAGCATAATTTCTCTTGGTCTGCCCCTGCCTCTCTTGCCCTTCATCTTTCCAGTCGTCACGATGTTCTCCAATGCCTCTTCTCATCACACGAGAAGAGAGACAATAATCTAGTTAAATATGTAGCAATAAATATGGCGTTATTTAAGTTGCATAATCACGAACGGTGAAGTTTGATTTATGTGTGTGTGTGCGAGGACAGAGCGCGTGTTGGAATGTCTCGAGTGCTGTGATGTTGGTTATTGACACAACGTAACAGTATATACGAGCTTGATGATCTCGAAGTAAGACGGTAGAACGCTTTGTCTCCTCCCCAAATATCACAGCACGCTCTTCTGCGATGCAGAGTTCTTCTTTACCTCTCCGTGCAA
Organism: Cepaea hortensis; assembly: GCA_963921405.1. Taxonomy (NCBI): domain Eukaryota; kingdom Metazoa; phylum Mollusca; class Gastropoda; order Stylommatophora; family Helicidae; genus Cepaea; species Cepaea hortensis. Next base: position 166,012,109 of record OY992876.1, on the reverse strand, counting down.
GGGAAACCATCGAGATGTGAAATTACTGAAATTATAATCCTGCATGTTAGGATGTGCCGGTCTCTCTGGCCGAGGGGTTACAACCTTTCTCCGTAATCCCGTTTATCACGCAGTCTCGTAGCGGGGCGAGAGCTGGAGGCGGTTCGACCCCCGCTGGTGACTTGCGGGATAACTGAGCCGGCCGCTCAGAAAGCAATCGCAAACTACTGAGCGTAATCTTGCCAAGAAATCAACAGACATCTGAAAGATGCTGCTGTTGACAGCGATGTCCTGTAAAGGGATATGCGAATTTAAAAAAAAAAATGTTAGGATGTTGTCACACCATCATTCAGCAAAGTACTTAGAGACTGACAGTATTAGATCTAGCTGGGTGATGCCCCCTTCACAGGTTTCAGGCATTTCATTGTCAACAGAACTCAACCCAACGCTGAGAGAGAAGTAGTTATAAATTTCAAATTCCTTCTTATAGTCAACGCCGAGTGGTGTTATTGATCATGTCTGTCCACAATCTTCTGTCTCTTGTGCCGCGAATCATTTCTGATGCCGACATTTCTCCATGTCACGATGTCAAACTGTCCAGTATCTTCTCTCTTGGTCTCCCCGTGCCTCTCTTCCCCTCCAACCTTTCCGTTGTGCTCCATTTCCCCTTCTCATGACATGCCCAAAGAATGTGGATTATCTTCTTCTGATGCGAGTAAGCCATTCTCTGTCTGAGTTTTCTTCTTTCAAGATGTTTTCATTGGTCTTTCTATCAGCCCACAGTGTTATCGTCATTTTTCTATAAAACTACATCTCTTCACTTGTGTGCTAATTGCCCATAATTTGTTTACGTGCATGAATTTTAAATTAGCAGCAAATATATTGTCAATGAACTGTGTTGTTAAACCAGAGAAAAGTGGGAGACACAATGTCAGATCCGCAACACCGCAACACACAATTATACCACACTCACATCCGCGTTGCTTTAAAAGCATATCTCAGAAAGACAGATGCACTTTTCACGTGGGCTTGAGCTCAATTTATCTGTCTATTTGTCTAGCTTAAGAACAGTTATATAATTCTAACATGAACTGACTTCTCAACAGGCAAATATAAAGTGGAATACCGAATGTACAATGTCCCTGTTTTGAAAATTTTTCCAGTCCTAGGGTAGCGTTTGGTTCATTCCGGTTCGTGGTCTTGATTTTAACTTGCAGCTATCGCAATGCGTGGATTATACAAATTTAAAATGACAATAAATATCACAGACTGACAACCGAAAGCCAAATGGTGTAATAAAATATGGCCCCAACTGACAGAAGATCCCGCTTTTTCTTATGTGAACATGCAAATGAGCTCTGGTTCTATTCTCACGGGAGTAAGAACGCACAGCTTTTCCGTGCTTCCGGAGGTCCATACTAAAATATCCCTGCGCCAAAGCCATTTTCAGCTTTCAGAGTTTCAAGATGATTGTCGTAAATATTAGCCAACGCACAGAAACACTTTGCTGCCGAAGTCGTAAAATTCCGTAGTTTTAACTCATGTTTTAACGCATTTCAGAAATGAATGAACTACTACAGAATTCAGTTCCTGTTCTCTTTGCTGTTTCCCTGAGAACCTGTGTTGTGTTGTTTTTGCAATTATTATTAACAGCTCTGTGCTTTTTTTTTTCACGTATTCACCTTGGAATTATTTAGTGTGTGATTGGAATTAGTTTAAGACTTAAAAAAAACATGCACAGCAGCGTGATTTAATGTGTGTGTGTTTTTTGTTGTTCTTCTTTTCTGTTATGCCATGTCTTAAAAGTTAGAGGTAACAATTCGGTTTCCAGGCCATGTGGAGAATTGTAGACCTGGTGAGGAGTACAGTAAAGGAACCCTTCACACACCTCGAGGCACACTGGGCATATGGTGTTAGACCCATAATGTTCTAGACCAGTGCTTCTCGACCAGTGGGGAACCCCCCCCCCCCCCCGCCATGGGGGGGGGGGGATTTTAGGGTTTCCGTGGCGGGAGGGGAGGGGGGTTAAGATTATTTCAAGATCGCGTTAATACAAGAACAGATTACTTGATATTGTTTTTTCCCTCCATACTTTACGGTTCTGTACTTCTCGCCCTTCTGAATTCATTTTATAACCAAAGTACACCCACAAGTCAGGTTTTATGTAGACGTCTATACTTGCTCTAGTATGTGCTATTAAATGTAGCTTCTATTTTTACATATACTGTGTAGAGGCGAGGGAGGGGATTTATAGGAAGGAAATACAAAAGGGGGGAATGACATTCTGAACATATGGTGAAGAGGTGCATAGGCCCAAAAAAGGTTGAGAACCACTGTTCCCGACTAATGGGCACTGGATGGGTGATGTGGTCACTAACAGCAAGGCCGGCTGCACTTCCCGGGACATATTCCTGGTATTCATGTTATGTTGGATCGACGTGGAAGACCAGGTCCATTTGTTTTATCACATCCACCTTCATGGGTAATCGAACATTTGACCACGGGTCGGCGGGCAAGCGTCCTAGATACTGCGCTAACACAACTCTTTGTGGACACGGTTCTAACTCCATATTTTTATACCAATCAGCACTCGACGGCTGATGTGGTTAGGGCTGCCAGATCTTGTAGTTGAGGATCGGGACGTTTATTATAGAACACAGATGTAACATCAATTAAGATTGTCACTAATTATCATCATCATTTGCATCATGTGCCCTGCCAGCTGGAGTAGGCGTTCATATCTCTCAATGGATCTCTGTCTATGGTGTTCTGTATCGACTCTGTTGATAATATTCCAGAATGCAACCATCTCAGTCCATCCGGCATCCTTTCTTTCGCGGTCTGCCTCTGCGTCATATATATATATATATATATATATATATATATATATATATATATATATATATATATATATAGAACGCTGTTGGTCTCTGTGGTATAATTTTTCGCAAACCACCAATGTCACTGTGAATATTCGCCGCAATACCATTTCAAGATTACCACCGCAACAGTGGTACAACAAAAGACTCATATTCGACGTGATAGCCAAAAACGTGGACGGCAAAAGTTAATATAAATACAGCAATGACCGGTTCAATGCACCATTGTGCATACTACAAACACGTTGTCACTAGAAGAAGACCGACTGCGAATGCAGGAATTGGTAGCCTGAAAATCTCTACGAACGCAAGAGAGAAAAGCAAGTCGAGAGAGAAAAGAAGGACCAACAAACCAGCAGCCAGTGTATTTAGAAACCCAACAAAATCTAGGACCTGACATCTTGGTGTTGGCATGTGGTGTGGGATCCATTTAAAAGGAATAAAGGTAAACATAATAATATATTTTATATTACGCTAGTCAGGAATCCCTTTTTCAAGAAGTCGGTGAGTCAATGTGCTGTAAACCACGTTATTAGTCCTTAAGAAATTAATTTAGTAGAAACTAAATATTATATTCAGTTATCATAGTCATGGATAAACTGTACATTAGGATAAACCACAGTGAGATTCTTTTTCTCCCAGTTAAACAACTTAATTTAATGTGTAAGCATTAGACCTAGGTTGTACATTTTATTTCTAAAGTAGTTAAACTCAATCAGCAGTGATTTAGAAGTTGGTGAGTAACTTAAAATTTAGAAGGCTAAGAATGCTTAGTGCAGTGGTAAGAAAACTATTTTAAATGTGCAAACACTGGTAAGACAATTTAGTGTAATGTGTAATAGTCAAGTAGATATTTTTTTACATGAGCACATGAGAAGTCAAGTTTGTTTTTCGTGAGCACATGGGAGCCAAATTGATTTCTATTGAGATCATGATGAACATGTGGAATTAATATTTGTGAGCCACATAATAATGCTTAATCAACCGCCATGCAAGAATGGTTAGGATTCGTAATGAATGAATGCGGATTGGGTATATCACAATCCATGAAAATATTATAATTTCTTATGAATGATTGTGGGATGATTGAGATTTCATTGTAATGCCATTGGTGTTGAATATGTGAAGTTATCATTTGTAAAGCACATACATATGATTAATTGTCATCTATACAGATATGATTGTGACTGATGAATGATTGTGGAATGAATGAGATTTCATTGTGATGTCAATGGTGTTAAACATTTAAAGATATTGGGAAATCACATAAGTATAATTACTTATCTTACATGCAAATATGAGAATGGTTTTTGATGATTGAGTATGAATGAGTGAAGAGAAGTGACATGCTAAGAAGGAGTATAAGCTAGCAATCAATCTCATGATAGAAGGCAACTTTGATGTGTAATGTCCTGTCTATCAGAAGAGAACATGTTCGGCATAACCCATACACTAATTAATAATTTAGTGCACTCAGACGTATGACACCACTTTGTATTATTTGTCACTCATGTTACCATCATCTGGTGTTGTATGTTAAGCATGACACCACTCTGTATTACATATCATTCATGTAACAATCATAGGGTTCTGTGTCCTGAATGACACCACTCTGTATTACATATAACTCAGGTTACAAACATATAGTTTTGTGTGTCCCGAATGATGATGATGATAATTGTTGATGATTGTAATGAAGTTGATTGTAATAATGATAATGATATAATGATAATGATGAGAATGATGATGATGATTGTAATAACAATGATGATGATGATAAATGAGATAAAAGCATATTACATCAATGAGAAGAGGCGGAAAGATAACTTCTCCCTCGAAGCATTTAATTAAGAATAATGCACCTGAACACTATGCAAGAATTGAATCCATGATGTACTTATATTTTGTTATAAGCAAATAATCATTGCAATGGGGAATGATTTAAAACCCCTTAATGTATGAGGCCATTTTCCTTTAATGGAAGAAGATGTAGAGATAATAACTAGGTACAGAAGAGAATGGTGAACATATTTGTCAAATTCCAAATCAATGTAGTTATTACTCAACGTGGAGACCATGATGACAGGCATAGGTGAAGATGAAATTGCACATCTGCTAGTCTAAACATTGAACATCTTATAATGGAAGATTGGATGGAGAGCAAACAATTCTGTTGGTGATAACTAATTGAGAACACAAAAACCATCTTTCTCCTATGTTTATTTTTCTCTAGGAACAAGATTCATTTTATTGATTTCACTTGTTGTGTTCTTAGGAGTTTACAGCATTTCATTTCTAATGTCATAGTGATGATATCATTAGATTTATGATTGACGCTGAAATTTCAGGTATAGGCTAGATACAACTAGATCCAGACCTGACTTTGTGAATGTAACAGCTTGACTGAATGTAGCAGCTGAACTGAGTGAGGCAGCTGATATAGTGAGACCAAATACTAGTCCAAAGCACTTCCTGCAGATTTCTCTACCATAGAAGACATGTATCCTAGATAATTTAGTCTATATTATATTTATCTAGGTGGAGAAACCCGTGAGCCAAATAAGATAAACTTATCCTGGATAAAGGAACACTCAAGAAAGTATAACATATATTCTACACTGACTAATTGCAGCAGAGATCCAAGAACGTGATTGTGGACCAATCAGTGTACACAGTTTTGTATCCCCAGAGTATACCTAGGCCCGAAGAAGAGGCCCAATAACTATTATTGAAGACTGATACAGCACTGATGGCGATGGATTGTATAGCGAGCACAGCCAGGATATAGATATATATGTAGTAGAGATGTACATGATCTTGTTTTTTTTTTTTTTTTTAATGCTTTAAATGTTGTATTTTTATGACCTTACTGTTAAATAGCACCATCTAAGTGTAATAAATTTGAAAAATAAGGGTCATTGTCTCTTTTGAGAGTTCTCTTGTCGTAGTAAAGTTGTTTTTAATTAACAACCCTAGATATTAATTATTTAGTTGGTAGAGGAGAGGCAAGGAACCACGTATAGGATATTTTGGGTATTCAGAGAAAACGTTTCATTGGTTACCTGGAGGTATTCTATGGAACACAAGTAGAGATCTACTTTTACTTCTATGAAAATAAAATGTGGCATGACCTTGACACCACTATGCGATCAAGCCTATGTTGATTTGAAGCAGACTTTACGTTCAATTGTCTGCCATTACTTTCTGAAAGAGAAGTCAACGTTTAAGTCCATCTTAATGCCGGTGTAGGGAGTGTATGCCCTATGTCGCCATCAGCACACCGGAAGTTTAAGATTGAGAACTCTAATCCATTCGGCCGCGCCAAATGTTTTTTACATCTATAGTTTTTCTAACAGTGTGCTTGCCATATAGTGATTCTATAACATACATATTACATAGGCGGTACCGCAATATAGTGAGTCTATAACATACATATTAGGTTTATCGATACCGCAAGATTGTGAGTCTGTAAAATACACATTACGTTTAGCAATACCGCAGTATAGTGAGTCAATAAAATACACATTACATTTAGTGACACCAAAATATAGTGAGGACTAATAACATCTGTCTGCTGTTATTAATACCCCCTGGCCAAGATGTGAGTGGCTATAGCTGCTAGTCTTAACATAAGAGGATTAATAAGGCTCCCAAACTGATAGAAGTCTTAATAAAGTCACAAATATTGATCTCCATCCTCCTCAGTATTTGGTCGGCCTCACGTGATAGCTTGTCTATTGCCGTGTCCACTGGTCCCTCACATTCAAAGGCCTACGACCTGATTATATCAGTCTGTAAGAGTCGGACACTGCATGGGCGTAGCCTTTGTTGAGAGTTCTGGCATGGAGTATGAGATGTTTTCTTTCTACATAACTAGATATCTGAATGTCCACCTTGCGACCTACATACCTAACTACTACCTACCTACTTATTACCTACCTATCTGTGTAACTATCCGCATAACTACCTACCTAGCAACCTGCATATCTGCTTAATTAAAAACACACCTACCTGTCCGTCCGTGCGTGCGTCCGCCCGCCCGCCCGTCCATCCTTCCGTCCGTCCGTCTGTCTGTCTGTCTGTCTGTCTGTCTGTCTGTCTGTCTGTCTGTCTGTCTGTCTATCGGTCGGTCGGTCTGTCTGTCTGTCTGTCTGTCTGTCTGTCTGTCTGTCTGTCTGTCTGTCTGTCTGTCCGTCCGTCTGTCTGTCTGTCTGTCTGTCTGTCTGTCTGTCTGTCTGTCTGTCGGTCGGTCTGTCTACCTTTAAATTTACCTAGCAAACACATTACTCTCGTGACTGTCTGTAAGCATAGTTGTCTGTCTCTTTATCTACCTGCTGTCGGTTCGTCCGTCCGTCCATCCATATTTCTGCCCATCCATCTGTCTGTGTATTAGCGGGTTTGTCTGTCAGTCTAATTCTATCTGTATCTACCTCCCTGTGTTTCAGTCTAGTTATCTGCTGTTTTGGGGGACTGCCTCCTTGTCTGTTTGTCGGATTGTCTGTTTGCCCATCTGCCTGCCCGTGCAACTTAGCGTTATAATCTTATGGGAACTGAATCCAATCTTAAATGTACAGGTTAAAGATGTGTTGCATATCCTTTACAGGAAGTAGCAATCAACCCCAGTATTTTTTGTCTTCTCGTGATTTATGGGCAAGTTTATGTTCAGTAGTTTGCCATTGCTTTCTGAACGACCGGCACCCATACCATTTCATTAAAAACAAAAAACTAACACAAGGCGGTCTGCTGCCAAATCACCCGCAGCTGTGTTTCAAACGCGGTATCCTGGATTAAGAATTGCATCGGTAACTCCTTCGCCAAGGAGCCGGTGCAGGTAAAGATAGCCTGATAACAGATACTAACAGTATACCACAACAAGCAATGATGTACAGACCAAATGGAAGTAGAGCAAGAGGCCGACCAGGTAAATGATGGACAGAGGGAATAGCAGAGTCCATGGGAATTCGAAACATGAAGCCCATAAGCGGGCACTCGCCCGTTGTTTATACCTCACCTCGACACCCCAAGGTACAAGAGGAACATGATGAGATGAGATGAGCAGATACTGCGTGTGATATAAAGTGTTATGTCTTAACCTATTCTAAGCCATAACGTAAGAGTTTGGGTGACCTGTTCCCTTTCCTTCCAATACAATTTTGAACAAAAAATGTCTGGCACCTATTTCTATCAGACTTTGTCCTCCACAGAGTGTCGCTGATCTGAAAAGCAGATAACTTCTGTTGAAGTTTGAACCCGGGCAACGTTCTTGGTAGGCAAGTGCACTAAGCCCTAGACCACAGCGGCCCAATCAGTCCGTATATTCTGTTATAATGCCTATCCCCAATTTGTCTAACGATGCTTACATTACATGCTATGTTTAGTAAAAATTTTACTGTAACCAACTACGTAATTTAGGAAAACAACAATACTGATGCACGAAATGTGAAGGCCAACATATTTCCACTTTATCCAATAGGCCAGATACCATTGGGGATGAAAGTAACAAGGTACCATTGGGGATGAAAGTAACAAGATACCATTGAGGATGAAAGTAACAAGATAAAATCGGGGATGAAAGTGACAAGATGCTGTTGGAGAGGAAGTGACAAGATATCATTGGGATGAAAGTGACAAGATAAGATTGAAAATCAGAGGAACAAAATACCATTTGGAAAGAAAGTGACAAAATTCCATTGGGGATGAAAGTGACAAGATACCATTTGGGATAAAAGTAACAAGAATATAATTGGAGATGGAAGTGACAAGATGTCATTGGGGGTGAAAATAACAAAATACCATAGGAGATGGAAGTGACAAGATACCATTGGAGATAAAAGTGACAAAATACCATTCGAGATTAAAGTAACAAAATACCATTGGGGACTAAAGTGACAAGATACCATTGGGGATGAAAGTAACAATATACAATAGCAGATAGAAGTGACAAGATACCATTGGAAATGGAAGTGTCAAAATGCTGTTGGGCACGAAAGATACACGATACCATTGGGGATGAAAGTAACAAGATACTACAGGGGATGAAAGTGACAAGATAAGATTGAAAATCAAAGTTACGAGATACTATTTGGACAGAAAGTTACAAAATACCATTAGGGATGAAAGTAACAAGATACCATTGGAGATTCAAGTGACAAGATACAATTGGAGATGGAAGTGACAAGATACATTGGGGATAGAAGTAACAAGATACTATTGGGGATGAAAGGGAAACGATGCAAATTGAGGATGAAAGTAACAAAATACCATCGGGGATAAAAGTAACAAGATACCATTGGGGAGGAAAGTGACAAAATACCATTTGGGATGAAAGTGACAAAATACCATTGAAGATGGAAGTGAAAAGATGCTATTGTGGGTGACAGTAACAAGATACCGTTGAAGATGGAAGTAACAAGAAACCATTTGGGATGAAAGTTACAAAATACTATTGTGGATGAAAGTGATAAGATATCATTAAGTGTGAAAGTGACAAGATAAGATTGAGAATGAAAGTGTCAAGTCATCATTTGGAAAGAAAGGGTCAAGATACCATTGGAAATGAAAGTGATAAGGTACATTGGGGATGAAAGTGATACAATACTACTGTGCATTAAAGTGACAAGAACCATTTAGAATTAAAGTGAAAGGATGTACAGCAGAACTATGGGATGACAGCGATTCAATCAGGAATAGACAGGTTGAAATGGCAGTGTCTTCTTCCTCTTTCGCCCTTTAATCCCCCCATTGGGACATAGGCACACAACCAACTCATTCCAACCGCTCTTTCCGCTCTATCCCATGCATATCCGTCCATCTCCTTTTCATATTACTCATTTCTGTTTCTACCTCTCGTTTCTCTCTCTCTCTCTCTCTCTCTCTCTCTCTCTCTCTCTCTCTCTCTCTCTCTCTCTCTCTCTCTCTCTCTCTCTCTGTGTTTTTTTTTATTGTTTTTTTTTTTATTATTATTTATTTATTGTTATGTCTTTCTCTATTTCTGTTGCCTTGTGGATTCCAGACAAACGTCTTCTAATTTTACTATTCTCATGGTTTCTCATTGAATGTCCTTTCTGGAGCCAGTCGTCTTTTCTTCGCCTCTTGGTTCAGTGGTACTTATCGAGTTTAGTTTAAACAGTAGAATATTAATATAAAAGTATGAAAGAATCGACCAAGATCAAATACGCAAAGACATCTATTGAATTATGTTTGTACAAACACACACACACACGCTCGCACGCGCATACTCACACACTCACACACACAAACACACACACAAACACACACATCAATAGCGTGACATAACATGGAAAAGGAATGAGATAGTTTTCCGAGAAACAAATGAAAATCGTAAACTATTAAGAGAAATTAAATGTAGACAGCCTAGATTGTTTGGGCATGTTATGAGGCGAAATAAATGAGAAAACTGACAACTGGCAGAATTGGTTGAGAAAGAATAAGATAAGGGGAAGCTTGACCATATGGCATAATCGAGACAAGAACACAGACTGGTGCACATTTATGGTGATCGTGTGAGATGGCGGGCTATGACCGCCTACGTTTATCAATATGCCACATGATGATGTTGATTTCTTGGATATTGGTTTTCCTCACCCTCCCTGTAGATTTCCCTCCCTGGAGGTTTCCCTACATGGAGATTTCCCTGCATGGAGATTTCCCTCCCTGGAGATTTCCCTCACTGGAGATTTCCGTCAGCGCAGAAATAACTTCTACGTGCTACCCAGTTATTGTCCACTTTGTGTTTTTTTTTAATTCAGTGTCCATGATACAGTTAACACCATTCATGGAGTTATAGCTCTCCATAACACAAAACCTGAGCTGAATTGTAGAGGCCATGTGTTGCCCATGCAGGATGATCCCTCTCTCGGTCTGCCTAGTTTACTCCAAAGGAAAGGTAACACCAATACATCTAGAACAAGACAAGCTGCAGAAGCTGCTAGAACAGTATCTAGATCTATTTGTCTGCCAGTCGGAGGTTCGATAGTAGGCCAGATGCTGACCAAGGCTGAGGTCTGCACTGCCATGACATTTAGTATTTAGGTTGAATTTCCTCGCACAAAGGTACGGCTGTTACCCTCCCAATTGAATTTCTATGCCCGAAGCTGTTGGCACAGTGTGGGGTGTCGAATCTGGCGAAGGCCTCCCAACATTCGGTGCTAACGAAAAGCAGATAGTATCGTCTATTGTCATACGGTAGGTATCTCAATCATATCTGACTAAGACCTAGTAGTTATTATGCCTTCGTATTTGAAGCACAGTGTAACAAACTATCTCTGTCAAGACAGCAAGGTTCCAGCTGAATCCATGATACACAGGCATACAATAGTATGGGCAGTTTATTACATTATATGACCCGCTCTTTGACATCTACTGACAGTAATATGCTACAGAAAGTTCTTCACGTGATGAAATGCTGACAGTAATAAGGCGAAAGACAGAATAAGGAAGGTCGCAACATGAGTCAATTGTAAGATATAAAGTAGCAATTAAAAGCAATGTCGAGGATATAAACGATTGGTACATCCAAATACGCAACAAGAAATAATATAATGATATGAGAGATTGGCTGAGGGGGGAAAAGTCAGCGGATGCTAACAGAGAAGGAATGTCATAAACAAATCACTGGAGGAATGTGGCAAATTACTTGAAATTATGTCTTAACAATGTCTCCGTTTTCTGCGTCTGTCCCAATCGTTTCTAAATTGTCTATTGTTCCGATGATGCTGACACTCGTGATGACGATGATGGACATGTTGTAGTATGACAAAATGAACTTAAGATAATAGAGTGCCATTAGCTCTGACACAAGTTCACGCTCAGGGATATTTCTGAGAGCTTCTAATAAGCTGTAGAAAATGCCATTCAAGCTCTTGTTTTTGTTTTTGTTCTTCTTCTAGTTCTTCTTCTTGTTCTAGTTCTTCTTCTTGTTCTTCTTCTTGTTATTCTTCTTGTTCTTCTTCTTCTTGTTCTTCTTCTTCTTCTTCTTCTTCTTCTTCTTCTTCTTCTTCTTCTTCTTCTTCTTCTTCTTCTTCTTCTTCTTCTTCTTCTTCTTCTTCTTCTTCTTCTTCTTCTTCTTCTTCTTCTTCTTCTTCTTCTTCTTCTTCTTCTTCTTCTTCTTCTTCTTCTTCTTCTTCTTCTTCTTCTTCTTCTTCTTCTTCTTCTTCTTCTTCTTCTTCTTCTTCTTCTTCTTCTTCTTCTTCTTCTTCTTCTTCTTCTTCTTCTTCTTCTTCTTCTTCTTCTTCTTCTTCTTCTTCTTCTTCTTCTTCTTCTTCTTCTTCTTCTTCTTCTTCTTCTTCTTCTTCTCCTTCTTCTTCTCCCCCTCCCCATCCTGCTTCTTCTTCATCTTTCTCCTCATCCTCCTCCTCTTCTCATCCTCCTCCACCTCTCTTCCTTCTTTAGTTAGTCTCCACTGACATTTCCCTTACGCTTGGCTGTCAGCCCAGTGTAGTCAAGAGGTCGAATCGCTATCCAGTCGTGGATATTTAAGCCAAATTATGATCTGGTTTCTTTGTTCAACTCTGTCTAAAATTAGTTAGTTAGTTAGTTAGTTAGTCGCAGTTCCAACTTCACAGCAACGGGTCGTCTCCATTATGCTCCGTTCCTGTGCCAGTGAATATCACACAAAATGCTCCCCACTGCCCAATGTGAAAAGTGGAAAAGACAGGAGTCTCGACAAATAACAGCCCGCACTGATACACTGTGCATAATGCCGCCACCAGAATGTCAACACAATAGTCCCCCACAAAACACCCAGTTCATTTCTGATGGAATCGGCAGTCATTTTCCCATCTGGATGTTTCCTAGATGTTCACCCACACAGTCCACGAAATACAGTTCATCGTCGATGGCAGTGGCAGTCAACCAGAAGCCCAGCAGCCACGCATTTCTGCATAAGGCAAAAACCGGTCAACTCTGGGACATAGCCATCTGCCATCGTCCGAACATGCAGTCACGTTCCAAAAGAAATTGGGCAGATTCAAAAGCATTTCACACGAAACTCACAGCTCACAATGTCGCGCCACGCACTCACTCAGTAGCAGGGCGACGGAACCATCAAGCCTCCTTAGTCGCCTCTTACGACATGCGTGGTAGGCTGCAGTGTTGCTATTCTTTGCTTCCCTTATGGGCCCCGGCAACACACGGGAGTTCTGTCTAAAATGTGTACCGTAAAATGTTCTATGAAGCTAAAGCGGTCAGTGTGATAATCACCATATGACCTATCAATTATTTATTGGTATATAAAAGTGTGTTGCTAAAACCATATGTCAAAGAAGACTCATGGCGTGAATAAGGATCAATTTTATTCTCTCCCCCCCCCCCTTTCTTCGGGATTGGGCATGAGTTTAATATGCCTCTCCAGAGACACAAAGTTAACCAGTTTTTATACCCAGCTGAATTCTCGACTTAGAGAGGGGAACGGAAAGCAATGCAACTTAGCCACCGTGGAAATGGTCTCTACACCGATAGATGCAACCTTTGTCAGTGCTCACACAGCTTTATCGACGATGCATCGGACTTAAGAGTTAAAGTTCGCAATTCGAGAGAACTCACAACGTGAACCAACCAACCAGCCAATCAGCTAGCCAACCAAGTAACCAGCCAACCAACCAGCCAACCACCCAGCCAGCCAACCAACCAATCAACCAGCCAACCACCCAGTCAATTAACCACCCAGTCAACCAACAACCCAGCCAATCACCCAGTCAACCAGCCAACCAACCAACCAGCCAGCCAACCAAACAACCAACCACCCAGCCAACCACTCAGTCATCCAACAAACCAACCCACCAACAAACCAGCCAACCAACGAGCCAGCGAACCAACCAGCCAACCAGCCAACTAACCAACCAACCAACCAACCAACCAACATCCATCCACCCAGTCAACCAACCAACCAATCAACCACTCAGTCAACCAACTACAGAACCAACGAACCAGCCAACAAACCAGCCAACCAACCACCGAACTAACCAACCAAAATACCGACATACGAGCCAACGAACTAATCAAACAACAACCCAACCAACTAACCAACAAACAATCAATAAACCAACCAACCAACCAGCCAACCCACTACTTAAATAATGGGCCAATCTATATATCTTGAGGCGAATTTGAATTTTTTTTTTTTTTTTGTTCTTTTGCGTTGGCCCTCTTTGAACCCGAGCATGGTCAACGCTGGATTTGTTTTTGCGCATGGGCTAGCTTGTCTTATTACCAGTATCTCTCGCTATCAGGCGAACCCACTCCATCTTCCCAGTTACTTGTAATTTAAGTCCCCAATTCAAGCACGAGAAGTCAATATTTAAGTTCAACTGACCGGTATAGGGGTTGAACCTGCTACCTCGCCATCAGCAGATCGAGAGTTACATAACTAGCGTTCTTATCCATACGGTCATGCTGACCGACATATGGTGCAGCATGTGGTATATAGTCATAAACTTGTATAGATCAATCGGCAATACGATAATGTGGTCATTATCAAAACACCCACGCCCTGTAACTCCAAGCCATGTCCTGGTGTTCAGTTTAGGTTGGGCCCAGGTCACTTTAAAGGAAAACGCTTTGAATGGGATTCACACACAAGGTCACCAATTCCAAGGGCAAGTTCACTAGCCACTGCGCTACAGAGATAGCACATCCCAACAACCATAGCAGTTTATATTCTTCATATATTCATATTCTCATGATTTTACTGTGTGCATTGATTATTCTTGTCTCCGTGGGAGTCTCCCTGGCGAAGTGGTCAAGCTGTCTGCCTCGCGGTCCGAAGGCTGTGGGTTCGATTCCGGGCTACGTCTTTCGGTTCACAAGTGCATTTTTCTCGGAGCCTCCTGGGGGTCGTCGCCTGAGCTACTGAGTTCGTGCTTTGTGCGATGCTTTCTGCAGGTCGCCCTGCAGAAAGAGACCGAGCCATATGGGATAATACCCGGGGCAATGAAGTCGATCCTCTCGACTTTTAAGACTTTTAAAACTTTCTTGTCTTCATGTTATTTGTTTTCGTCAAAGTGTTCTTGTTACTTTCTTGTGTCAGTGCTTTCTGAACGGCCGACGATTCACATCACTGAAATCACCACAAGACGATCTGCTTCCAAATCGCCCGCAGCTGATTTAAAATACTCGTCTCGGTGTGTCAGGGAATTGGTAAACTGCGTGTCACTAATCCCTAAGCGAGAGACGAATGCGACAAATATAGGGTTAAAAAGTAAGTTGCATATCCTTTACAGGACGTAGCAATCAACTCCAGCATTTTGTAGCTGTTTGTGATTCTAAGGCAAGTTTTACGTTCAGTAGTTTGCCATTGATGTTTGAACGACCGGCACTTATATCGTTGTATGAAAACCAACACAAGGGCGTCTGCTTCCAAATCGCCCGTAGCTGTTTTTTGAACAAGGTATACGAGATTACGAATTGCATTCATAACCCATTCACCGCAGAGCCGGCTTAATGATGAAGGTAAAACGTGTCTCGCTGGTTTTAAGGTGTTAGGATGGGAGCCGTCGTTCAGAAAGCAATGGCAAACTACTGAACGTAACATTTGCCAAGACATCAACAACGGTAGTAAAATGCTGGTGTTGACTACAACGTCATGTAAAGGATATGCAAATTTAAAAAAAAAACGTATGGTATATTCAATTACATCAGATATCTGCATCGCATCCTACATAAATCAATATAAGTAAAGTTTGGGCCTTAGTTTGAATAATAGGAAGACAAAGGTCATAGTGGCATCAAAGGAACGGATTGTGCCTAAATGTGCAATTAAAGTAAATGACGTTATTTCGGGGCAAGTGCAGAAATTCAGATATCTAGACACACGTATAATATCAGATGCAAGATGCATTACTGAGATAAATACTAGAATATGACAAGCAAAAACTGCATTCTACCACGTGAAGAACGTTTTATGCAATAAGTCATTGTCCTTGGAAGTTATAAAACTAATTATTGCATTTTTCATAGAACCAATTTTAATATTTGGCTACAAATCCTGGACAATTAGTAAACACGCGAAAAAAAAATCCCTTTATTCCTTGGAGATTTGGTTTTATAGCAGAATGTTGAAAATTAATTGGATAGCCAAATGAGCAATCTGGACATTTTGAGGGAAGCTGAGTGACAAAGACAACTTACCACTAACATCAGAAAGAGGCAGTCATTGTTTTTTTTTTTCTTTCACGTTATGAGAAGACAAAATCTGGAACATGTCGTGACAACCGGAAATATTTGTGGAAAGAGAGATAGGGGAACACAACAAGAGAAGATTCTTGACAGTCTTGTTTCATGGCACGGAAGGGAGTCAACACAGGAATTGATCCATGCAGTCGGAGAACGCAATTTGTAGAGAGGAATGATCGCCCACGCCAGTCGGCAAAGCACTGGATGATGATGATGATGATGATGATGAAGTAAAGTATCCGGAGGCCACCGTGGCCCAATGGCTATCACTCATGCCTACCGGCTGATCTCGCACGGTTGACTTCGTACCCTCGACCTGGTATGTCGGGGCATTGTGAAGCTGCGCTCCACTATCCCCGAGGCCCCTGACGGCAGCGTCATTAGAGCCATCGTAAGAAGGTTAGTTCTAAACATACGCCTATACCACATCCCCAGCCAACTTAACAATTGGTTTATAACCACGGTAGGCGCCCACGGACTCATTTTGTGTCCGCCCAGACAGACCCGGGTGTCAATCATTGTCCGTG